>JALBCR010000085.1:0-363926 GCA_030710515.1 Abscondita cerata
AAAACACGTTAGCTTTTCTAAACTGACACGACATTAAAATAGTTCAAAATTTTTATTTTTCACTTTTTTTATTAACGTAATGTCTGCCTTCCTGTAATACACGTGGGTAGATTAAAAGTAGCCTTCCTAAGATACCTAATTGAAATATACCTATTACAGCAATTGTCGGCTATTTATTATCCAAGTTTTATCAAAAACATTTGGCAAAGAAAATTAACTTCAATCCTAAAAATTCTATTAAATTTTCACATAACTGATGAATAATTTAACAATTAGTTTAATCAAATAATTCCATAGTAACTAATTTCTTTGCATATGGTTTGCTCTCTTCTGTTTATATTTTCATAAATAATTAGAATATAAAATGCACATGTTTGGTTTTTGTTAACTTGATTTGTCTCTCTTGTAACATTAACTCATGGTTCGAGAAAACTGTAAAACAAACGTCTCTTGGCACAAAGAATCTACAGAACAAAGTATCCTAAGAATAGTATGCTCAGGGCTAACCGTTTCCAAAACGTGATAGAGAGATAGTGGTAATTACTTAAGCATGAAGTTTTGTTAACGCAAGGCAGTATTTTAAAAACCAAAATCCCAAGTCAGTTTAGAACACAAGCAACGTTATGCGAAACCTTCAAATCAAATTTGAACCATAAATGCTATCAGTATCAATTATGTGACGTAAGACGTATTATGTATACTCAGACAAGCAGTTTTCTGGTGTGAAGAGTTTTCCACTAATGAGATAGAATTTTTTCAAATTAATGTAATCTTTCTTCTCTCTTCCTACTTTTTTCCCCTATATTTTTCCTCCATTCATCCCTCCCCTCTTCCTTTTGCTTCTTTTTTATCCTTTTGCCCTCTCTATCTCTTTTATTTCAATACACATTCCATCTTAAAGTGTTCTCTTCAATTCTCTTCCTTCACCGTAGACGGTGTTTCATTGTTGTATCCAAGATTACTTTACTCGTTAATTGATTTATTTATTATAGTCTAAGAGCTAGAGTCGGAATTTGCTCGTATATCTTCTTGAAAATTTGCCGAATTCAAGTTCGCGATACACTCAATTCAATTTCCGAAGATAGGCGTCCAAAAGTAAAATTACAAAAAGTTCGTTATCGAGGGCATAGACGCCATTTGCAGCAGTTATTTGTTTATATCCAAGTAAGCATAATCCAAAAGGGCGTCCAGCCTAATTATGGCTTTCGGCCTTAAAATTGTAAAATTACTCATCTAATTGGTTAACAATAAAAAAATAGAATGTCAGAGAAATATTGAGTAATTTATAAATTTTTTTAATTGTCTAAATTACTATTTTATCACAAATAGTTACAAGTAAATTACTTTTAGTTCCTTTGGCGCGTTTTCGTCATCTGAGAAAAAATAAAAAATATTGAAACTTACGTAACTCAAATTTAGTAAATTATAACAACTAATATGTAGGTGCCGTTTGTAATGTTGCAATTATTACTGGCTACTGTATTATTCGGTTGGCAAGAGTTTGAAATATTGCGTTAAAAATGCGCTTTTTTGGTTTTTCGCAATGTTGACAAGTTCATAGCCAGCACCTTACATACTACAGATGTCTACAAATATTACTTTCTTGATGAATCTGAGTCATGGCAAATATCTATGAGGTGAAGGCCCCGACTATCTCTTCCGCAATAAGCATACGCACGATGCGTTGAAATACTGTAGGTAATACCCGACACGGATGAGCCTCAAATAAGGCGAACACGTATTCTGCGAAAACATGTAAAATAGTTTTCAATTAAATTAATCAAAATCATGTAGAACGCAGCAGTAATTTACCATCTAAAGTTTCTTTTTATAAACCATATACTTTACAAGAAGATCTGATATTTCTTTATTTTCAATAGTCACTGGAGATATCTCATTAATCAGAATTGTGTTAAGTAACTGATGTTATCGTTAACTATTAAGTAATTATCTATAAGTGACGTGCACTATTGGATATAAACACTTCCTGTTAAAATGATTTCCCAAAATAAAGCCGTTTACTGAGCCACTGTCCAAAAGCTCATCGTCAACCATGAGTAAAGTAAGTCCACATTTATCTACAAATTTTCTTATTGCATGAAAATAAGCCATCATTACGTGAAAATCTAATGAAAGTATTATCAAATACAGGTTTTTCAACGAACTCTATTCGCAGTCATTTTTGCAATAACTAAATCATAAGAAACTTGCAGGATGTAATTTTGTTTTCATTTGATTTTTAAGGTTTTTAATAACTTTACTTTATAATAAAATAAATTTTTTAGAGATATACGTACAAAATTTATTCACAGATATAAAGCACCCATTATTAGTCAAAGCGCAATACAAGTTTTCATATTTGTACAGAAATTTACCCAGTTTTAAGCCACAAAGCCATACATTGTCTGGACGCCCTTTTGGATTATGATTCCTTGGGTATAACCAAATAACTGCTGCAAAAGGCGTCCATGCCCTCGATGACAAGTTTTATCCACAATTTTTGTAATTTTAGCTTAGAACGCACCCCCTTTTAGCTTCGGTTTAGACAGAGCCCTTTGGAAATTAAATTGAGTGCATCGCAAACTTGTATTCGGCAAATTTTCAAGCGTGCCCACGATCACTAGAATTCAAAAAAAATTACGCTACTTATATCCACTATATCTACGATAAACCACGGCTAGCACAGTAACCTGTACATGTGTAGCAATATGTTGCTCGTTGATATCACGTAATACTGTATTATTTGTCCTTGCCCCCGATCACAAGCAAATTCCGACCCGAGCTCTCTGTCTATTACACAAATTGTAAATACCTGTGTATTTATGTTCTGAACAAAACTACTTAGAAAACAAAACAATCTAAATAATTATCGGATAAAAGATAAATTTAAAAATAATCAATAAAAAATTAATGAGAGTTAGTGGCCTATTTTGTAATCCTTCCCGTAATAATTGTTTGAATGTCAAAAATTGCGAAAAACTTTTTTCAGCTTATTCACATCAAAAACAAGTGCAAAATGTAAACATCAAAAATAATGTATAAATAATTTGGTTGAAATTATTCAAAAGTTTTATTAAAAATTAATCACCAAAATTGTTACAATTGTGGGTTATTCGGTGATTTTCATAAGGTAATTGTGGAATGTGTTGTGATTTTACTACTTTAAGAAGTCTTCTTAGGCAGAGTTACATCAACTGCAAGTCTTTACCTTCTTGAATAAATCTATTTATGTGCACTAAAATTTGCCTTTGAAATTGTAAGATACAACATTAGCACAATTATTGTCGGTGTGCTGCATGTAGAGAAACAAAGGAGGTAAATGATCAAATGAGAATCTAAACATATCTACAGCAGCAATTATTATTGTTGCGAAGATTATGTTAAATTTAATTTTTTTCAGTTGTGTATCTACCAGTAGTTCCTTAATAATTTGACTTAATTTTGATTTGAAAATTTTGTTTACATCAGCATACAATTAACTTCAACACACCTAAATATTACACTGAATATACAAAGCAACTGTACAATGTGGGTACCTGCGTTTTGTAAAGACAAACGAATATGTTAAATTGTTGAACTCGGAAATCATACATTCTGGATCACACATATTGTAGATAAACTATTATCTCAATTCATCAGGGAATCTAAAAATGCAATAATATACCATTTGAGATAAAACACCCCGTATGTACAAAATCATTTGTAGGTGGTAGAAAACTTAAATTCAAACACAAGGCGTCCAAAAAAACTATTTTATTTGGTTTGTTGCTTATATTTTTGTTAAATAACATAGCAATTTGACGAAATTAGTGATACTGGGTATATTGATGACGAGAAACTCAAATATTAACTTAGTTTTTTGTTTAAAGTTAGAGAGCACCACATACAGTGTTGTTCCTGAATTTAATTAGCCATAATCCTCTTGTGTCGCATTGTATGTCATTTTTGACTAGTCAAACCCATTCTACATTCAATTTTACATACAAAATGTACTCTTAGTGTTTGTCGCTAAAAGCAGCCGTTTTGCATAAAAACGGGTTTGAAGTTAAACCTGCGTTGGAGTTTTTAAGGTGGATCATTATCGAGTTTTTGAAAAATAAGCAAAAAAATATTTCTTTACCGTCATGTGCTATGTTACACTATCACATTTCATATCACTATCACCAAATTCGTGTTAATTAATTAACTAGAGGCCTTTGAGATGTGGACGTATCGACGAATTTTGAGAATATTATGGACCGATAAAATAACCAATCAAGAAGTGCTTGAGAGAATGGGTAAAGAACGTGAAATAATATATACAGTTAAGACGAGAAAATTGCAGTATCTAGGTCATGTTACGCGTGGAGAAAGATACCAACTACTACAATTGATTATGCAGGGGAAGATCCAAGGGAAACGGAGCATCGGTGGAAGGAGGATGTCATGGCTGAGAAACCTCAGAGAATGGTTCGGATACAGCTCCAATCAGTTATTCCGGGCTGCAGTATCAAAGATTCGTATTGCAATGATGATTGCCAACCTTCGTAGCGGAGATGGCACGTAAAGAAGAAGAAAAATTAATTAATTAGTTTCTCATCGTCAATGTTCCCAGTATCCCAGATTTCGTTCAATTGCCATGTTACTTAAAAAAAATACAAGCAAAAAACCAAATAAAATAGATTTTTTGTATCTCAGAAACCAAGCCGTTGCAAACCAATGCTCATATGAACATTTTATCTTAAAATTAGTCAAAGATTCACTCTTCAAAGTTTGTACAAATACTTAATTAACACGCTGTATATCCGTATATACTTTTATTGCAAATCTTGCAGGAATAAAGGCACGTAGCTTCATAACACAACATCAGTGACGAACTAAAAATCTGCAACTTGCCTTGAACTTGACTTATTTATTTGGATATACCCGCTTTTGTTTTCAAAATTTGGGCATAATCGGTTTTGCTTCCAAAGTTTAATAACGATTTTAATGTGGTTTTATGCGGTTTTGGTTACAAACAAAAACATGGGTAGATGAACTAAAACGACTTAGAACTAAAAATCACTAAAACATGAGCCTGCGAAGAAAGTTGATATATCCGGTTTTTCACGCGAACTGTTTTGATCTTATCAAATCATTTTTATTATTAAATTATTCACTTTGTTGGGTCTTCATCATAAGCAACGATTGGTAGGTTTAGTAAACACTTGTCTGTTAAGATTTTGTCAAACCGATCACTCGTTTCTCCGGATGTAATAATTTAATAATTTATTTTTCTTCAAATATCGGTAAATTACTGCAAAAACGTCAAATTCTCAATTTAAAATATGTTTTTTTAATTTGTCTACGTTTGGAACAGTGTATAGATGTGAGTCGTTTGTACAGTACCAGTAAGTAAGTTACTAAAATTTAATTAGAAAACAAATTGTCGACGCAAATAAATTTAATTGTTGTCTGACACTTTTCTAAATGTATTTCAATTGTTTTTATTGCTAACTGATTCTAATAGTAAAATAATAAAGGCGAAGATTTAATTAAAATATACCTTTTTTTTAATTTAGAATACGACTATACAATTTTTTTTCTGTTGTGTGGAAAAAAACGCCTAACAAGAATCCATCAAAAAAGATATAGGATGTCATTTGAAAAAAGTTGACTACCACAACTTCGGCATGTAAGTCAATATAATTTTGATTTACGTTATATATGGTGTACAGTACTTTTTAATTAAAATAAAAAATAAAACGCAGTAATCATCAAACTGAATCATCCGGTATTAATGATTCATATTTAGTTTTTCTCATTTCTTTCTTTAATTGTCTTTTCAGCACAATGAAATCCCAAGACTTGGAATGTTTTTGCAAAAAATATTGTTGTTTACTTTGAACAACGGAATGTACGCAGACAGAACATCTTTACACAATCCTTATTGCGTAAACCGTTTGAACATTTTGTATGAATACTTGCCAAATACAGATTTTCTACCAGAACATACCTATAATTTTAGCCAATAAAAGAAAATGTGGTAATTAACTTCAAAATAAGTCAGGTATGCTAATTTCCAAGATAAAAGCAGGTACGGTAATCTATAAGATGCAAAGCCATCTGCAGGAAACTTTCACATAGTTTTTAATAATATACCAAGAGTTTTACCTGCAATTTATTTATATGTCAATTTGTTAATACTTCTATTAACAGAAAATAATTGAATGACTAATGATTGTTTTTGCCGAAAACTAAAAATATGAAAAATATGCAACATTTCCAAAAATATGAAGTCGCCAGTAATGCAAATAGGTTATGAGCTATTCACTTGGGCTGGTTGCAATGTCTAACCAATAATAAAAGATAAGTAACAACGAGAGAGGTTTGCAGTCTCGGAATGCACACCATTAATTATATTATACGAACGAAACGGTTTTGTTTGTTTTCACTTTTATTTTATTAAAATTTGCACTTTTTGAAGTTTAACATTTATTATTTGAAAACCTTATTCTATCCTATTTATAACAATTTATTTTTTGCTTTCTGTTGTCATGTACCTTATTAAACTGCAGCTTATTTAATAAATAATTATTTAACAATAAAACTACATTGACTTTTTTATGTAGCTTTTAGAATGTTGGGGTTTGACAACGTGTTTTAATTCAAGAATTCTTACTTTACGAATGTTAATTTTGTACTTTTGGAGTGGTTGATCAATTTCTGCATTATTGGAATTCTAATTTTTCATAGTAAATAAACGACATTGAAATTCCAAAAATTACAAAATAATTTTTGCCGACAACCTACTTATTTCTCACGCTTCCAGAATTTAAATAAATAATTTTTTTTTACATTTTTACATATAAAGTGACATTTTTCACAATCGAAGTAGGTGCCAAAATGAGCTACTTTTTGTAACTTGTTATGAAAAGTTATAACGTGGTAACCATGGTAACATTAGTCACACTTGATTAGATTGAAATTTAAAATAAGTTTAATTCCTTTTTTGAACTTTTTTTAATATATTGAATATAATACTTAACGAAACATGATTTTTGTAACGAATGTGATAATTGCGAGACGTTACATAAAATCATGCGTTTTATCACTGGTAACATAAACAGATATTTCTTTACTTAAAATTTTTTTTTGTACTACTTCACAAGTTTTGTTTACCAATTGTTTGATACTGTACTTTACATTTTAAAAAATAGAGAAAATTTCTTTCATTCTAATTTTAACTATAAAGTTGTTTCGAAACCACTCGCTTTGCAATCGTCTATTTTCAGTTCGATTGATATTATTATGCTTGTATTTTGTTTTTCAAAACTAGTCTTCCTACGAAACATGACTCTTTTGTAACTCATATTCCCAGTATATTATGATTCTATTAAAAATAATAATAATAATAATAATGATAATAATAATAATAATAATAATAGCTTTATTAGATTGCATCAAAAAAAATAAAACAAATTGTGGATATAAACAGAAAAATTAAAAATGTATACAGGGCGTGTTTCGACGATAGCATGTTAGACGAATAATGAAAACAAAAAAACCGATTCAGCTGAAAACTTGTTACTTTATACAAATTGACATGATCAACTTATTAAAAATATTTTCATGGCGGTATCACTTCCGATTATACAGGAAGTGAATATCAACTTTTTTATTTTAAATACAATGCCCCAATTTTTATTTTATTTTTGGTTTCCGCATAAAATTTTACGTCTTTTACTACCAGGTTTGGCGTACCTATCTGTTAGTATTATTAAGAATCGCTGCATATGCGGCTATCTGATGTTATTGCTACCTCGAGTATAAATGTACATATATAAAAAAAATAAACTAAATACCACAATGATGCTTTAACATTGAATTAAAATGTAAAAGGTAAATTAGTACAAGATAGTAGAAAAAGAAGAAAAGAACAAAGAACTAAGAAGAAAACTGAGTTAATTTTGATCACGTGATCTGTTATAGTAATACTTCTTAGTAACTGTGTATCGTCGGCGTAGGCGTAATAATTACAATAGTTGATACATTTAAACATATTACAAGTATAAATATTGTAGAGCAAGGGACCAAGTATGGAACCTTGGGGCACACCTAACTTAACATTTGCTAATGAGAATGATTTATCATCGATACAGACAAATTGCTTACGGTTTGTTATATAGCTGAATAGCAATAGCAAGTTCTATGAAATGAACTATGCATAATAACAGTTTGTATTTGATGGTATCAAAAACCTTAGAAAAATCTATGAAAACTAAAGCAGCTACTTGTATCAAAGCACAATTAAAACCTGATTTAAACCCAGACTGAATGTATCAAATAGTTGTAAAAGAACTGGCAAGATGCTAATTGGCTTAATATCATTAAGTTCAGTGGCATCTCTTTTTGTTGGAATTGGGATTATTTTAGCAATTTTCTATACAGAGGGAAACAAGTTAGTTATAATTGCAAAATTAAAAATAGGCGGTGTAGTAAAAACGGCAACACAATCTTATCATCTGTAGAGTAATTTCATCACATCCCGAAGCATTTGATGTTTAGAGTTTAAAACACGTTCTACGTCACTTTCCGTAATTGTATGGAAATCAAAACTTCCTGTGACATTATGATGCTTGTTATTTAGATAGTAATAAAAATGGTCAGAGTCGTGTTCTGCTGTCATCTGTGCCAAACTAAAATGCTTATTCACTAAATTGAGTTTGTTTGATATTGCCGGGCAAGTCGTGGGATTTTTTATTTTCGGCCAAATATTAAAACTTTTAAAGATTTGCCAAATTTGTTTATGTAAGATTTTTTTCTTTTATCGCAAAAGTAGTATAATTTTTTAATTTGTGTGTAATAATTCCAGTTGCCGATGTTATATCTTCTTTTAAATGTTTTATTTTGTTTTTTAAAGAGATCATAAATTTTATATTGTCTGTAATCCAAGGTTGATATGAACGTCTGAACGTATTTATAATAAAAGGTGCATGTATATCAAATATGAAAAATAGATGGTAGTTTTAAATCAAAGTTGTCTAAATCAAATATTTGACACCACGCGATACTATATAAATTAATCAAACAAGAGGCTACGTTAAAATAAGTAATTGGAGTAAACACTGGCGATTGTAATAAAATAGTGTATACACGAGAGCATTTACCACACTTTAATAATAGACTGTAAAGAAGACATCCATTGATCAGAAAATAGCGAATTCTGACTTAAGTCAGTTTAACAGATTTATGGTTGGCTACTAATTGCTGCTATATATTTATCTGATAATTAGTTTTAGACATTTACGATGATACAGTTTCAACATGAATAACATGCCTCTTGGCGTTAATTATTTGGGACAAAATTTCGACAGTTCATACTACTTTATCGTAGGCATTTAATTTTAGTGCTGTTTTATTTTCTAAAATTATTCTGGCGTGAATCATTTTAAATAACATTTTTATTTAATTGCTATATGTTTTGAAAACGCGAAGTAAGAATTTGAAGTATAAAAATATTCTGAAACTTCAATAATTCTTCTTTTAATTTTAATAATCGAACAAATTTCTAGACAAATTAAGGTCTCATTGTACCTTTTGTTTGTTTGTGCTGCTGATTGGTAATGCTCATTTTGCGCTTTTGTCAAAAGATACAATTTCAAAGCAGTACTATAGATTAGAGAGTATAAATAATTAGTACAGTACCGAAACTAGTTAAGAAGATTTGTTAAGTTTTCATTAACAGATAAGACACAATAGTTCCTATAATACTATTGCAGATATTTCACTAATAGATATGAAATATGATATGCTTAGATTGCATACTTTCTAATTTTGTCAAATATTACAATGTTAAACGATATTTCTATATAGTAACTTAAAAATAAGACATAGTGGTTATTAATTATTTAAGTTTTAAACGAATTTGTAAGTCAAATGTTTATTCATATAGAATACCTAATTCATGTACTACCATATCAATAAAATGCAGTATATATAAAATAATAAAAATTCTTAAATAGAACACTGAAGTTGCAAAATTTCTTCTGTTGTTCTTTTGTACAATAACTTTTCCTTCAAACTCAATACGGAAACTTTCCTAATCGCGATTTAAGTCTTGTGTTTCCTATTAAGGTTTTATCCATTAAGTTATCTGTAAACCTTTGCTTTTAGTAATCTAGTTTTCTACAAATCGTTCGTTGGATTCATCATTTAAAAAACACAAACATGTGCAAGCATTATTTTTAATGTATTAGTTATTGCTATATCTCAACTTCATACGTACATCACAATATTTTAAGAATTTACAAAAATTAATGTCATTTATTATACAACACATCTGCATGACCGCATTTAATATTATTTTGAAAACATAAACCAGCTTTTATGTTTAAATTATAAATAGATTAAAAGCATTGAGCCTTTGATCGTATTTCCGATAAATTCCAATTCTTCACATAGTCGTGATTAATGGCAATGTAATTATCGAATAAGACATATTTTACAATTCATTAATGTTGACGTCTTACCTTGCTTAATGTTTACAATTTTTATTTTCTTTGCTGTCAGTGAAAAATCCTAACTATTATGAGCTCTTTAAATATTTGGAAGAGGATAAATGACACCATGAATTATTTTCTCCGTTCTGACTCAAACTGTTTTACAGGAAACATTCATTTTATTGTATACACTTTTGTATAAAAAATAACAAAAAAAAACAATTTTGTAAAAGAAATAGAAAATAATACCGTTTTTACACTTACTACGCGAGAAGACAAATTGTCGAATACATTATTCATGTTTTCACTACATCCAAACGAATTTATAAATTTAATCCGTTGACAAATGGGTAAATAAAAGGATTAAATGTATATTTCATATTTTTTTATAAACACGTAAAGTCTTAAAAATGTATGACTGTTCGAGATTTTATGTTGCATGAAATTTATTCTACATGAACTTAGGTTTTATCTCCTTGCATAACTGTTTGCATTTAGTTTGAATTATGTATTTTTAAAACGTTTACAAAATTTACTTCTGGTCGCACGATAAATTGGTAGCATTTGCTATATTGTTTTCATTTTTGTTTGTTTTTAATGCAAACTACATATGATTCGTTTCGACCAAATCAGTTTGTTGTTCCAACCAACCAAAAATATATTTGTCTAAAAAGTTCCAGGATTTCTTGTTCGTTGAGACACTAAAAATGATGTGGTTGCGTTACTTATTGAACTTATTAGAGAATAAGAATGGTGGTAAATTGCAGAAAAATTCTCACGATGTCCTTGCTGATAAATTATCTAAATGTGCATCCCTTTTTCTTTTTTAGATAATTCTGTGATAATAATGTTGTGGGTCATCTTTTTTTTGCCAAAATTTGTGTTGAATAATTTCATTAATATGGTGCAAAAACTTAATCCATTCAACATACTCGTCACCATTTAATCCTGAAGTCAGTTTTAAATGTAACTCATATGATTCTAACTCTAATTTACCTAATTTACCATAATGACATTTAATTTCCAAATCTAACCATTTACGCTTAGCAAATTCAAACGCCTTTTTACATAAGTATAAATCAAAATTTGCTTAAACTTTAATAAATTTTGGAAAAACACCTGCTGTGTAGCAAGATTTAAGAAACTTAATGTCACATTTAAAAAGAAATCTTACTTTTAATCTTGAAGAACCTGTTCCGTAGTGTAGACCTGGAAGCCATCTTGATCAAAAGAAGGAACACCAACTGCAGCGCCTATTAGCCAACAGAAAAACACCAAAATTGCACCAAAATTATCTGCACAGAATTATTTAAAAAAGAAAAAGAGGTGCACATACTTGATCCCCAAAAATCAAACATAGTTGTAAATTTTTAACAATGACGAATTAACTTTGTTGAATAAATATAACCTCAAATTGAAATATAACCTCAAATTTATCAAAGCGCCCATAAATAAGATTATTGTAGGAATTGAAAGTTCGATCAAACTTTTAGATGATAACTATAAAAAATTTATTAGGAATGCCTGTAAAATTCAAATTTCAGATTATATTCAGCAGTTACAAAAAGTTAAATTTAACGCGAGAGAAATAAACATTGTTAAAAATCTTAAAGAGAAAAGCTGTTGTTATCTCAAAGCAGATAAAGGCAATAAAGTAGTTATTTTGGATAAAGAGGATTATTTTGAGTCAGTTCAGGTGATGCTTAATGAAGGCCCCTATTCATTAATATCTAAAAATCTTTTTCACAAAATGATTGCTGATACCCGTAGAGTTTTATTAGAATGTGGAAATATTATACCATAACAACTTAGGTTTAGACTAACGGTATCTAACCCGGTTCTTCCTAGAATGTATTGTTTACCTAAGATACATAAACCCGGAAAGGAATGCGTCCCATTGTTTCAATGCTCCTACTTATCTAATATAATAATAATAATAATAACCCTTTATTGCATAGAAACATACAATGGCAGAGCGAAGTTCAGATTGCAGCCAGATAGACTGCCCCTGTTCTACCACTTAAACCCTGACAAAAAAAAGAAAACTCTATAAAGAAAAAGAGAAATGACAACTAAATTATTTGTCTATGTCTACAATAGTTCAGTTTACTGTTATAAAGAAACGCAATACATAATGATATTGAAGGTGTACATATTGAGAAAATTAAAAATAAGATGATTAAAAATGAGATGATTAAAATCTAAATGGTTGTCAAATAAATTCAACAGTTTTGAATTTCAACAATCAAATTTCAGTGTTCAAAATTCATACGATTTTATTGAAAAAATTAAAAACATTGAGCTGACTGAGAACGAAGTTTTAGTTTCATTCGATGTCTGTTCATTGTTTCCAAGCGTTCCGATAGATATCACTTTAGATTATTTGAAAGATATGTTACACCAAAACCATTTAGACAATTCAGAATTAGATAATTTTATTAAATTAGCAAGATTATGTATGATCAAACCTACTTTCAAATTAACAATAATATTTATCAACAAAATTATGGTACAACAATGGGTAACTGATTTGAAAAATAATTTAGAATATTTTCCTAGAATTTGGTGTAGATATGTAGATGACGTTTTTGCAGTCATCGACACTAAAGTTTACAGCCCTCAGCAATTTGTAGAAATTTTATATTCAAAATTTGAGACGATCGAGTTTACGTATGAAACAGAAACAAACCTTAAGTTACCTTTATTAGACACTTAAGTGACAAGAAATGGAAACAAACTAGATATAGTAATTTATCGTAAAGACACTAACACTATGAGGTTTATAACAAATGATTCCAACCATAGTATGCAACATAAACTTGCATCTTTCAACTTTTTGATTCACAGATTATTACATTTCCCATTGTCAAAACAAAACTTTGATAAAGAACTGCGAAATATTAAACATATTGCATCATACAATGGTTTTCAAGAATCAATTGTCAGAAACATAATTAGAAAACATAAACATAAGTTAAACATTAGAAACATTACAACGTTAGGAACTAGTAATAGCAAAATTGATAAGAAATATGTCAAATTACCAAATATTCCCACATACACAAAAGGTCTTCAAAAAATATTTTCAAAATTTGATTATAAAACAGTAACCTCTAGTAGTAACAACTTGCAAAATCTTTTAGGCAATCTGAAAGACCCAATAGAAATGTGTGATAAATCGGGAATATATAAAATTAATTGTAAAGACTGTAACCAAGTATACTGGGTGAGTCGGGAGGAGCGCACCAAACTCTCAGAGTGTATTATACACGTAAAAATAATGTAAAAAAACTCATATGTTCTTATGCGATTCTCATTTGTCTTCAAGTTATGGCGTAATTAAAAATGTTCATCTAGCTTTTCACTTATTATCTGAATTTTAACATTTTCAAAGTATGCCATGTTCGGGGCTTAAAGACATTGATAATTCTGACGTTTTGATGAACTGTCAGTGTACAGTGAATAGTAACTGAACGTTTAATTTCGAATTTATGTGATTGTTAGTGTTGCAAAATGCCAGATATTTATTCAAATTTAGAATATGCAAATATGGTGTTTGTTTATGGTTTCTGTAATGGAAATGATACAGTTGCTGCTGAAGAATATCGTCAACGTTTTCCACACCAAAGACATCCTGATAAAAACGTATTTATTAGAGTTTTCAAGAAATTGTGGGAGATTGGTAAGCTTCCTAGTGCAAACATAACATCTGAACGCGCTACTCGACAAGGTTTTGTAGAAGTAGAAAATATTCTGCATCTAGTAGAAGAAGATGCAACTACTAGCTCACGGAGAATTACCACTTAATTGGGAATTCCACAAAAAAGAGTGATAAACACACTCCACGAGCAAGGTTTATATCCTTATCACGTACAGAGAGTACAGCACCTACAACCAGAGGATTACGCTAACCGTATGGAGTTTTGTCGGTGGATAAATAACAATCATCGTGTTGTATCGATTATACTCTTTGCGGATAAAGCTACATTTACCCGTGATGGCATTAATAATACTGTCATGTATGGTCAGACGAAAATCCCCACGCAACAATCGAAAGCAATTTCGGTTTTCTGTGAACGTGTGGTGTGGTATCGTTGACAGTTATTTAATTGGCCATCTTATTTTAGATCTACCTCAATTTTTTACAAAATCAATTACAAGGCCTGCTAGAGGATGTTCCTGTAAATATTAGAATGCAGATGTACTATCAGCACGATGGAGCTCCTGCACATGTTGCTCGTCAGGTCAAGCAACATTTGGACGAACGTTTTCCAGGGCGTTGGATTGGTCGTGTAGGTCCTATTAATTGGCCTGCAAGATCTCCAGACCTCACACCACTAGATTTTTGTTTATGGGGCTGGATGAAAAATGAAGTCTACAAAATAAAAGTGGACACACGGGATGCACGAATTAGACGAATTGAGAATACTGCAGCCCATATTAAAGAAGAAAGAAATAAATCAATTGGGAGAGCAACAAACGCTTTTCGTAGACGAAGCAGAAAATGTTTAGAACTCAATGGCGGTATTTTTGAACATTTATTGAAAGAAGAATGTGTATAATTTGTTTATTTGCTAATATGCTATAACTTGAAAACAAATAAAAATCGGATAAGAACATATGAGTTTTTTTACATTATTTTCACTTGTATAATACACTCCTAGAGTTTGGTGCGCTCCTCCCGACTCACCCAGTATATAGGGCAAACCAAGAGACCTATTAAAACTCGTTTTAAAGAGCACGTAGCTCATGTCAAATAACATCGCACAGATAGGTCCAGTGTTGCCATGCATATGCTTGAAAATGGCCATAGAGTAGGCGACATTGAATTAATTAAGAGGGTAGATAATAAAAACGAACTTGATTCTTATGAAAGTTTAGAAATTTTTAAAAACAGAAATTTGCTTATGAATTATAATGATAACGATTCATTAGGATTTTCGGAATTATTTAACTATCTAAGTATTAATTAAGTTTAACGATGCGTGATAAGCAGATAGTATATATAAGCTTCCCGCTGTTTTTAATTTTATTATCGGTATCGCTGATGATGACAGCTTAGCTGTTGAAACACGTGTCCGACTAAAGGTTTTGGTGTTTTTCTGTTGGTTAAATAGACGCTGCAGTTGGTGTTCTTTCTTTTGACGGTGTAAACTATTATGGTGTGAAGTTCTTTAATAGCTTTCCTGTGTCGGTTAGGGAATTGTCGAACCTAAATTTAAAACATGCATTAAGGCGCTACTTATTGATAAGGTATTTTATAGTTTTGACGATTATTTTAATCATAAATTTGTATAGTTGTGACTTGACATGTATAAGCATTTAATGCCAAATATGAAATAAAATTAATAATAATAATTAAAGAAAAGACACTTGACATTGACTTTTTGTATTTAAACACTCTGCACATAGAAGTTCTGAATCTGATACCAACAAAATATGAAAAGAGCAGATACTGAATCTGTAGGTAGGTAATGTAGGTAATTTTTATCGTTAGAATCATTCATCTATGGCAGATTTTTCTCAAATATGTTTTTAGGCAAATTACTTCGGCCCTGTAGTTTATGCAACCTTGTCTACGTATATAATATCGTAAAACATACACTACTAAAACATACATACACTACTAATTAATATTTTGCAGAAATTATAGATTAAGTTGGAATAATCAGAACTGAGAGCCTTCCCTTTCTTTCTGTTTTAATGTTGGTCACAAAAAACAGCACGACTTTATTAAGTTATAAACTTCTTCAACATAATTAATTAAATATTCCGATTACTTAGATTTACTCATTATTCTTGTGGTTCTTGACTATTACTTTTACTTTCTTTGATGAACGAAGCACATTAAGCGAAATTTAGAACTTTTAGTTGAGGAATTTTTGGCCGTATAGTTTTTACTTTATAATGTTTTGTACTGAGATAACTTTTAATTAAATGTGCGGATTAGTAACTGTTCTGGCTCGATAATTTGGGATTTTAAATTTATGGATGAACATTTTGGCTCGAGATCTAGTTATTATTCTTACCATACTTTTTGGAAATAGTATATGAAAAACTATTCCCCAATCCGCTTCTTTCTTTGACTGGTAAGAAATGAGGGTGCTTTTAGTATGTCTTAATTATTTATATGAAATTGTTACATGCGCAGATGTAATATTTGGTGTAACCCACTTGAAAAAAATTTATATTTATGTTTAATTTTGACAAACTTTTTTTAAATTACAGAGTATTTAGAATTATACCTTAAGATAAATTATCACATTTTTCTTAGAACAACCAAGGCCTACTGTTTAATTTTTTAGGGATGAAAATTAAAGAAATTGTATTAACAATTTTTCTCAATAAGTCCACTACTGGATTAGCTTTTCCCTAAGTATTTACCAAATTTTAATAATTATTAACAATTTCTTGGCGAAATGAAGAATCACATTATTCTTATGAATATACTTCTTTTGATCAAGCGAGAGAAAAAAATCCGATATTTTTATTCATATAAACATTTAGCAAAATTATTTGAATTTGATAAAATCAATCAAATCATATTCTTGCTCGCTCCACCATGTCTTTTTCGAATGTTGATGGTTACTTAGTAGTTCTAGAGCGCAATTTTTCTACTGATTGTGGTCTTGACTTTCTGCTTAAGTAGACCCAAAAAAAAATTGAGTGGCGTCAAGTCAGATGATCTTGGTCCCCGTTTAATAAAGGGGGTGTTTGGTTCTATCCACTTGTGATTTTCTAAATTTTTATTTTCCCATTCCTTCACAAGTATCTCGTTATGCACAAATGACCCATTTAAATGAAATTTTAAATTTTGGCGAATTAAAAGTGGTAAGTCATCTAGTGCGTCGCAAAACTAATTTCTTACATAATTTAGAAACACATTGCGCTGAAAGAAAAAAAGACCAAAAATTATATTGTAAAGTATTACGCACCATACTTTTATTGAATGTGAATGTTGTTTGTGTTTATGACCTAATGAGGATTTTCATCAGACCGGTACCGTGGGTTTTGAGGCGACACCACTAAATTTGTTGTAAACCTGGCCTCGTCATTAAACAATATTTCCTTTTAAGAAGTTTCTATTTTTTGGATATTTACCCTGGGCCCATCAACACACTATTCCAACCTTCTTACTTTATCTCCCGGTTCAAGAGTATGTAAAAATATTGGCTTGAACGGCTTAATTTTGTTTTTCATAAGACAACTTCTAATATTATTTCTCTAAGTATATTTAAATTTAGACTAGTTGTTCTCAAGCTCAAATAACTAATATTGTGACTATTCCTTTAGAAAAATTTAAGCTAATCAAAAACTATAATATTTAATTTTTAGCCAATAAGAATCAAATAACAAAATTGACCGTGCATTTATCGATAATTTAATCTAATTAAAACAATTTGGTTTAAAATTTTATATTTTAAGAATAAGAACAATTATGAAGAATACAATTTGAATATAAAACTTTCTTGAATGCTTTATCTGAGAATGCCAATGAGGAAGATTTCATGCGGCTTCCGAGCTACTTCCATTACTTCTTATCGTTATTTCGCTACTCTTATTTCGCATTTTTTGTACAATTTTCTCGTGGTGTGCACTATGTACTTGGAGATAACTCTTTATCGAAACCCGATTTGAGTGTCTGGTAATCTTAATAATTTGATTTTCTGAAACTACAAGCTTCAATCTGAGTACTAGCCGCGGCACGTTTGAGTGATTTGTCACTTTTATTCTTTTCATGTCAACTCCTATATCATGTATTGTCTACTTTAAAATTTCATTTTGTCCTACTGGACAATTTTTAAAATATGCTTTCGTCGTTCGTCCATGATGGGTTTGGAGTTAAGATATCTTGCTTTGTATTAAATACTTTATTGGACATCTCTTTTCTGTCAACCGGTGACTTCCTCCTTGTTCTGTCTTAGAATAAATAGAATTATAAGCTATTTGGCCTGTTGGATTGCCGTAGTTCTTCAAAGTAGCTTTGTTTTTCATCTTCTACACGCGTTGTAGTTTATCTGGAGTCGTCTCATCCCAAATAGCACTCATTTTATGAATTTCTGTTCTGCTATGCTCATAGATGCACTGTTTTTGCTTTTTCGGGACATTTTTGTAACTGTTTTTTGTTTGCATCTCTATAAGTTTTGACGCATCAAAATGTTACATCTTCAAAAGGATCGAAAATAACGTTAAAGTCTTCATATTCCAGAGGGTTTTTACAACACTTTCTTTATATTCCTCTCCATCAATGCTTCTCATATTGAAACGAATTCTTTTAGAATTAAAGCCAGTTCTGACACGGAACTTTTTTTCATCAAAAAAATGTTCAAACAGAGTCTCTGGTCTTCTTCGCATTTATTGGCGTTAATTTGTTCACTGTGGCGTCTATTACCTATGCCGAATTCTGCCCGAAACGTGAACTCATTTTGAAATTATTTTTTCACGAACAAAACTTGTCAAAGCAAACACCTTAGATATCGATTTAGTGCATATGTGATACGATCGTATAAAAAATTAAAAAAACACATTTTTTTAACACAGAATTTATTTGTACCATTTAAATTATTCTCAGGAAGTAGTCTGCCAAATGTCCTCTCGTGCCTGTCAAATTGCCACTTCGCGCACTTGAGAAAATTAAATTATCGGAAACTTGCCATGCACTCGGGTAATTAACATTGATAATCCAATATTTGCTCATCGTTTATAATTTCTTGAAGAAGATTATTTTCCTTTGTTAATTGTGTGTCGGTTATTTTTGATGTTTTATTACATGACTACTTGATTTAAAAAAAAATTATAATAACAAAGTGCCACAGAATTGTTAATGCAACACGATTATTATAAAATTTGGTAATTGTCTATTTAAGGCAAAGTCAAATCCAGTTGTAAAAATACTTTACAAAAAAGTTGCTAATAGAATTCCTGTAACTTTCACTCGTAAAAAATTACGTAGTAGGTCTTGATTTTTGTAAGAAAAATAAGACGATGAATCCCACAGTATAGTTTTAAGCGCACTACAATTTAAAGAGAGTTAATCAAAATAGGACAATTTAATATAAATTTAAATTATGTAATTTTTTGATAGTACTCTTTTATTTTAACTTCTTGTAGGTTTCTTTATTCAGAAGACGGTCTATAGGAGTAGGATAAGTAATAAAAAAACGACAATTAAATTCGTCGACGTTTCGGCAACTTAATTGTGTTGCCGTCATAGGACGTCTACTTGTTAAAATACAACAATCTTTATAATTAGTAAAGTAAACAATAAAAAAACGTCGACGAATAGAATAGCCGTTCTTTGGTGACTTATCCCGACTCCTATAGAAGGCCTTCTAAATAAAAAAAACCTACAAGAAAATACATTTTAATTGGAGTATTCCGCTTTCAACTGAGTCACACAGTATTTGTAGACATTTCTTTTTAATTTGAAAGTTTACTACATCTCATTTTTGCTTTAAATAAGGATGGCGTTCCTTTCTTTCTAAATTTGGTTTAAGACCCCTTCTTGGTGGAGGTAGAAAAACAAAAACAAGTCAAATAGTTAACATTGCCGATGTTTCACTCCCTGTGCTTTATCAAAGTTTTTTCAATATTATTAAATAACTCTTTCACAAACAGAGCTAAACGTCGGCAATTTCAACTATCTGAGCTGTTATTGTTTCTCCACTTCCATCAAGAAAGGGTCTTTGACCAAATTCAGAACAGATAAACATTTTTGAAGGAAACCTTACCTTTATTTTCTTTGAAGTCAACCCAATAGTTAAAATTACGAATTGAATCAAAAAATATTATATTCAAAATGAGAATAGCTTTTACACGGATATCATAAACTATCTTATCTACAACCGAATGATTCCATAAAGATTCTGTAAATTTAGGGTTTTTTTAAATATCCGTTATTTATGTTAAACCGTTATAATGGGCATTTACTTTATTTCACCAATTAAAAAGTTTTATTATTTCTTACTGCACTTATTAGACAGCCAATTAAAAAGCTGAATCAAGTCATTAAATTAGGCATATCTTTTTGTTCCATTGAAATTTATAGTCTTTATATTTAAACTTCTATAGTACAAAACTAATGAAGTAGTAACAAAAAGTTTTGGTTTATTTTTTAATTGTTTATGATTACATTTGTACAAAGTAAAAATTAATAAATACACTTAACAACTTACACGTAAAAACGAATTAACAATATTATTTTGATACTTTTATTTTATATTTAGCGACTTCAGTTAGCGCAAAAAGCAATTTCCGGCTCTTTTCAACTTTTCAAATTGTAAACCATTTTCGTAGCGCTATTGGCTTGGCATTAATTTAGTGGCAGATCACACTATTATAACTTTAGGTGTAATCCAATGGACTATACCAAAAGGGTGCGTTGTATCTCATCATGCATATAAGATTAGAATACACACACACACACACACTTTTATATAAAAACCTAATAACGGAATAATCAATATAATGGTAAGAACGAAACGAAGAATTTTTTATAATTTTATTTTTATACGATTATAGTTCTTTGATACTGCACTAAAGCAATTTAGTCAACAGATGTAGAAATATAAGCAGTTAAAAAAGTCGATTTTCCGATTATTACTAACAACTAAGCGTTGAATTGAAAACAATCTCTAATCTCCTTGCATAAATTTGCTAGAGATTGTACAGTTGCAAAAAACACTGACAATTGCTCGACAGATGTTTTGTTCTTTTGGGACTCTTCAGAAGTGAGAGAACTCAAGTGTAAGTTTAGAATTGTACCAAATGCGTGGTTTATACTCAATGGTGGGTACATCGTCTACGACTAATAAGATGGTTGCAACATATAGGGCCGTCTCGTGCAATCGTAGTGAAACGAGGCGGCACATGATATCGCAACCATTTTTTGATACTATTCACTCACCGAATTGATTGTTTATGTATTTAAGTTGTTTTATTTCATAACTTACATAAAAAATAAATAAAACTCTATATTTATATAAATGAGTTGTTTCCCTTGATTATTCAGCTTCTGAGAAAACTATTCCCAAGATTAAATTAAAATAGGATGAATAAACGGTGTAAGTACGCAATAAATAATACATTGAAAAACAAGTGTCACAACCAAACTTTTTGCCGCATGAAGACAAAGTTTGTAGTTCTACTGAAAAGAGGTCTGCAAATGTCTGAGTGCCACAATAAATAGCTGTGAGATGTTTCCATACATTTTTTTGTTTGGCTGGCATTCATTTAAATTTGTTTAAATAATATGCATAAACATGTGAAGCAGTAGTTTTAAGTTAGATAATTGACAGCGTGCTATAAAGTACTAGTGCGTTAATGAAATCGAATATCGCACTCTATTTCATATCAAACTCCACATAACTCCACACGTATGGATACGTTGTAAAAAACATATTTTTGTAACATTCTAAGATTTTGCAAAACTATGTAGGTTAACGGTCATTTTGGCTTGATTGATTATGTCCAAAATCTAATCAGATCTGCACTAATATGTATAAAACCCGTATGCAAACTTTTATAAAAATCTGGACCACGGTATTCCTGACATCTTATTTATTAGATGTGAAGTAAAACTCTGATAAGGTGTAAGGAAAAATCCACATTTATGAACAAAATGTGCCACGCGAAGTAATTCGTAAAATTGAATTAAACATTTCAGTATCACCCAAAAATAGTTAAATAATTGATATTTTGTTTACATTCGCACCAGGCCGGCCGTTAAACAAAATATTTTTTTTTGTTTTTTTATAATGTACTAACTCTAATTCGTCGTTTACCGCAGAACTCCACATCGCCCCGATACTAATAAACGTCAAAAAACGTATGGAAAGTATGGATACGTTGTAGAAAAACATAAAAACGTGTAATATAAACATTTTAGTAAATATTTTTAAATTTCTGAAATCTATGTAGGTTAACGGTCATTTTGGCTTGCTTGATTGTGCCAAAAATCTAATCAGATTTGCACTATATTTAAAACAAATATGCAACGTTTTATAAAAATCTGAATGACGGTTTTCTTGATATCTTATTTATAAAAATCCACATTTATAAAGAAAATATGCACCGCAAAGCAATTTGTAAAATCCAATTAAACATTTTAGCCCACAATAGTTAAATGTATCTAACTGGTAAGCTGTTACACAAACGCTACCTACGTAGGTGAGTACCGATGTCGCGATTTACAAAAAAATGTTTCAAATAAAAACTATAGACAATAGAATTTCCAACAACGTTTTTCTATTTCAAACAACTTTTTTCCCTTAACTTTTGTTGTGTATTTGATATTGATGGTGATATTGTTAAAACAATTAGTGTCACGTAATTGCTATATCTTAGTAATTACTTATCGGATCAAAAATTGTTTAAACAAAAGTTGTTTATAATTAAATTACAAAAAACTTTTATTTGAATCAAAATGTGTAAAATAAATATTTTTCTAAATATTTAATAAATTTAAAATCTATGTACGTTAACGTCCCTTTTGCCTAGTTAAATTTTACCCAAAATTTAATTAAATCTGCGAAATTATAAATAAGGCCCATATGCAAAAGCTTCATAGAAATCCAACTGGGACTTTTCTTGATATCTTGTTTACATATTGACGGAAGGCCGGGAGGCCGGCCGGCTCTGTCTGGCAGATTTTTTTTTGCTTCATGATAACGTGCTAACTCTAATTTCCAGGTAAAAGTAAAAAGGAGTGTTAAAATTTTCGCTTAACTCCCCATCTTATTTATAAGATGTGGAGTAGAAAATTATATAAAAATAAATACGTAAATCTCTTAGTGGGGGTAACTGTAATGATTTAGAACTTAGGTATGTATCTTTCTTATAATTTTAAGAACGCTATTTCAAATTTTCTAATCTCATCATAAATATTACCTATGACCCATTTTATGGAAGGGATAACAATACAGATCGTGATGTATAAGAGATAAGGTTGTTTTGTTAAAGGCTACTTGTTAGTCCTGTCAGTGCAAATTCAGTATCATCACCAGTAGCGTAATTATGAATTGTAAACTAT
Organism: Abscondita cerata; assembly: GCA_030710515.1. NCBI lineage: Eukaryota > Metazoa > Arthropoda > Insecta > Coleoptera > Lampyridae > Abscondita > Abscondita cerata. The sequence continues at coordinate 23,491 of JALBCR010000085.1, forward strand.
TAATTTGTGTCGAATAGATTCCATATTCTTATAAATAGAGAGTTTTCAATGCACCAATTGGTAATTGTTTTCCTTAATTTTTTTTCAAAATCAATAGTTGTCCTAAAAGCTTGAAGGTTTTCTTCTTTTTATAGGAAGCAGCCCCGAAATCAAAAATCAACACACTACTGTTAATTTAATGCCGACGTTTCGATTATAGTTGTCTAGTCATCATCAAGGTTTTTTATATTTTTTTAATAATAAAGAGCTTTAAGGAAGATTACACAACTTCAATCAAAACGTCAACATTAAATTAACGAAGGCGTGTTAATTTTCGACTACCACGTTGTCTCCTACTTGAAAGTGGTAAAGTTTTTAAGGATTCAATTAATTTTCCAAATTTACCAGCAAATAAATAATTTTTACGAAAGCAATTTGTAACGTTTACAAACAACAATTTATTATAGTGTTTATATATAATTAAATAAAAAAATACATTGATTATTTAAAGCTGGTTGAGAAATTATGAAACAAAGTTACGAAAAGTTCGCAAAAATGTAATTGTAAGCTCGAATGGCTTTTTAAATTATTATAGAAAGAGGCTTCTATGACTAATGACAACTAATCTGAACGAAAACGTTTTATATAATATATATTGATTTGTTTCACTCTTTCAAAATGAATTGTTACGTGTATTTTCTTTCTCAAACGAATTACTTGTGCATAGTTTCTTTTGTCTATACTTTTTAATAACATTTGCTATTACCTTTAATTTCTGATTCATCATTAAGCAATACGTAGTAAGTACAAAAGAATATTGAATATAAGGTAATGGACATAACATGCAAATTCTGCAACTAAATGTAATGTATAGTAGTACCTGTGTCATCAATAGTCAAAAAGGATTTTGCAGAAATACAAACCCATGTTTATGTTTCCTTTAACTCAAACTGACCTACAACTGCCATAGTGGCGACCCCGACGTGATAGCCGACATACCCTACCCTATGTAAGAATTATGTAATTTTCCAAAACACAGATTGAGAAGTCTAAAGACCAAACAAAAGAACTGACGACAGCTATTCAAAAATTGTTAATAGTATTTTAAATTTTCTTGAAATACATCTGCGTCTGTAACTAGATGAAGATGGCGAATACGTGACTTTAAAAAAATTCTTTATTTTCTTTAAAGACACTAAGATATACTCGTAATTGACCTCAATGCTTGGTTATTATTCAACAATAATTACTTCATTCAGTTCACTGCCCACGAAAGGGCAAACATGGGGACTCTGGAGTCGCACTTGCATATACTTCCCAATTTGTTTTGGATAGATGACAATTTGAACATGCTATATGCATTCACGTAGCGGTTTCTAGAACGTTTTCACAACACCAAATTTTTACTTAATAATAAAAACTCACTGTATATTGAATATGATAATATTAAAAGAATGTAGGTATGTTAAACCTTTTCTTGTTCTAATGTGATTAAATTTCGTTCAGCTTTTATTCTTTGTTTCCTGTGCTTCTTACGTCATTTGGCTTATTGAAAATCTGTTTTAAATTAGTTTGTTTTCATAAAAAAATCGTCATTCTTTTGAACACACATTTCTTTGAAATAATACGGTTCTATAACTACTAAGGTTTTTTTCTATTAGATGTAACAAATAATTTAAAAAACACACATATAGATATTTAGGGGGTTGAACAAAAACTTCCTTTGTCATCTGTTTCTTTGGTTTTATTTAATTTCAAACAATGAATTGATGGTTGACAAAAAAAGCTTTGTATGAATAACTTGTAAAGCGCTTTGGTTTTTCAGCAATTTTATTAAAACTTTTATCGATTAATACATAATTTAATTAAATTAAACATACGCGTTTACAAACAGATTTAAAAAAATTTTTAATCAAACATTATTTTTTAAAACCAATAATAGAGTTCTAAAAATAAAGATTTAATTCAATTTGCAAAAAAATTAAATATAAATTAAGTATACAAGCCTGCATAACCAAGGTTCGCTTAAAAGTATCTTAATGAAGTTCCAATCAACTGTTTGAATAAAGAAACATAAAATGCAATTAAAACATTTATTGAATGTAAAAGGTATGTCTTTAAAATGTTAAGTTTGATTTGGACCGCTTATTTCTGAAGTTTATAACTTGAAAATAATTAAAAGCGGTTAAAGTTGATTGCGGTTGATAAGCTTCACTTGTATCAAAAATTTTACATTTTTTGTTTGCTTGTACCTAATATATATACGTTGCGAACTTTATCGTTATTAGTTTTGTAATTAGTTTTTGTAGTATTACCGTTTTTGTGCGTCACATTTACACAACCTTAAACATTTTGTACTTCTTTTTAAATTTGTTAAATTTGCATTTGATTTAGATGTTGAATAATTCTTAATATTCTTTTTTTTTTGCAGGTAAGTCAGGATTTAAGTACACTAATTCTGGTAAGTTTATATCTTATAGAAAATATGTTAGTATCAATCAAACTGTACCAACATTTTCACATACGTGTACTCGTATTCATTTGAATAACACAATGTCAAAAGGCTTCAAACTGTTCTCCATCGTTATCATTTTTCAGTTTAAATATATCTGTTAGTTTTAACTTTTAAGGCGGTCTTTGTTTATTACATTTTCTAGTTTCTGTTTAATTATTTAGCTGATGTTTTGTTGATTTCCATCCTGCAGTTTCTAAAAAATTTTAATATTAGATAGCAATAATCTCTTTAGAAATCAAATTGAAGTTTTAACCCGATTAAATAATTAAGCAGTTGCAAAATATAGTAAGACTTTGTACTATCTACAGATTTCTCGCTCCTTTGTAGAAACATGCCTCCCTATGTTAATGGGAGTTGGCCTTACACTTTCACGCTGGCCAATTTAAAAGTGGCTGTGTTGTATTTTTAACGATTATCAAAGGTGTTAGTATGGTAACCGACACCGACGGTTTAACTGCCCTCCAAAGCACGTTGGGAGGAGAAAATTTCTCGACCTCGCAGAAATCGAACCAGCGCGCCGGTGGTAGCCAGTTACAAAACTGGAGCTTTTACCGTTAGGTTATGCTTCCACACACACTATGTAATAATAATAATTTAAGTAAAATATGCGTCTTACGACATCTCGTGTACAACAGGGACACGTGTGAATAGTATAAACTAAGAAAAATGCCAACAGTTAACGGTAACGACATGTGAGTGTTAGAGTGCATACCGCTATCAAAGCGATAATTTTAATGCTTAAAACACACGTGTGTCGATAAAGCCAAGTATTTCTTGTACATAAGCATACACGCAACGAAAGAACACCTGATGCAGAATTTCGCTCTTATTATGAGCTCATTAGATGTGTATACTTAAGTGCGGTATACAACTGTACAAGCATTTTTCTTAGTTTATACTATTCACACGTGTCCCTTTTATACACGAGATGTCGTAAGACACACATTTTACTTATGTTCATTGCTCCACGAGAGTTTAAAAGACCAACCTCCATCTTGTACAGTTGTATACCGCACTTAAGTATACACCTCTAATGAGCTCATAATAAGAGCAAAATTTTGCATCAGGTGTTCTTTCGTTGCGTGTGTGCTTCTGTACAAGAAATACTTGGCGTTATCGACACATGTGTGTTTTAAGCATTAAAATTACCGCTTAGATAGCGCTATGCACTTTAACACTCACATGTCGTTACCGTTAACTGTTGGCATTTTTCTTAGTTTATACTATTCACACGTGTCCCTGTTATACACGAGATGTTATAAGACACACATTTTACTTATGTTTATTGCTCTACGAGAGTTTAAAAGACCAACCGACGTCTTGTACAGTTGTATACCGCACTTAAGTATACACATACACATAGCACATGTCGTTACTGTTAGCTCTTGGCATTTTTCTTAATAATAATTTATTTATTGACATAATACCAAAAAATAACGGGTGCGCCATCTAGACAAGACCTATTGAAATGTTTAATAACTCCGCCATTTTTCAGCCAATTTTGGTAAATAAACAAGGTTTATTTAGGGTATAGAATGCCATTTATTGACAATTCACTCAGAATACAATATCGATTAAGTGACCACCTTCATTAGAAACACAAAAAGCAGCCCTTTTTTGGGCATTTCGCATTCTATTCGACAACATTTCGGGCGTAATAGCAGCAATTTCCGCTTTGATATTAGCTTTTAGTTGTTCAATAGTCTTCGGTTTGCTGGCATACACCTTACTCTTCAAGTAGCTTCACAGAAAAAAGTCCGGTGCCGTCAAATCCGACGAATGAGGAGGCCACTCCAAATTGTCTTGGCGGAAGGTGCCGAATGTCTCTCATATTTTTTACGATAGACACGCACAGTTTTCACAATTGAACGATTGCTTTTCATGTACAGCGCTACAATTTTAGCCCGATTTTTTGCTCTGAGTCGATCCATGTCTAAAATGGCATAGGCTGACGTTACAGAATCTGGCTGACTTGTCAAAATCGGCTGAAAAATGGCAGAGTTATTAAACATTTCAATAGGTCCTGTCTATATGGTGCACCCGTTACAAAATAAGAAAAATTATTCAACCTAATTCAATCAAAGAGAACCCTTCAAGACAAGACAATATATAATTTTCCATTATCGCTTCTTAACATACAACATATACACACAAGAAACAAATAATTAAACGGTTAGTGTGTTTATTGTGCCAATCAGAAATATTGCAAAAACCACATAATTACAAAAAAATTAAATTTTTATGTCCGAGATCCAAAAGACATTATTAGAAAGTTTACTCCCTAACTTTGTTATATGGCCCTTCTTAAACAAGGCAGGGGTAATCATTTTCCAGTCTGCATTTATTTTATTATAAATTTATTTATTTATTTATTTATATTTGAATAATACAAAAATACATATTTAGTGTACACAATCAATACTTATACCTTGACTAAATCAGTGCCAATGTAGATAATAAAAAAAGTACCATATCAAAAGTGTGGCATTGAAATTCTTAATATTAATATATTTTATACAAGCAAATAACATAAAAGGTAAATTCAAACAATTTTTGTTTAATAAGTAATTGAAGACAAACAAAAAAAAACCTTTTTGAAGAAGTTTACATAGATCATCTCAACAAAATAACTAGCCAAGACTTACTTGATTTGTTTGATTCTTAAGTAAGTTGTTAAGATCACTTTTATTAATTATTTTGTAGACTTTACTATTATATTTCGCATAATTTTTCCACTACTGGTCTTTGTTGTCTAATTTAAATTCAGTTTTTGCTAGTTTTAGTAAGCTGGCCTTGGATTTAGAAAGATCTTTATATATCGAAATATTAGTTCCACGTAGCATCTTTTTATTACGGAAAATTTAATCACTAGCATCACGTCTCACAAATTGCACTATGACTTCCTATTTTTTCCCATACCACTCGGTAGAAGAATATTGCTATCAATATCTTCTTCTTCAATATGGACATCAAGTTTGTTCTTGAATAAGTTCGTAAGAGAATGGCAAATGTTTTCTTTTTTCTCCTTCTTAACACCAAAATCTCTTTTTAATTCTGACATACTGTTCTGCAGCTGCTTTCTAATTCCTTGATCGGTTCTTCATATAATTCAGGAATTACCGCTGTTGCCGTTTCAACAGGTCTTTTCATAAAGTTTTGATTATTTAAAACCTTTTCTATCGCTTTTTGTATTTTATCGTCTTCAACCATCTCACTTCTAGATATTTGTCTTGTATGAGGCATTTTCGGTATAAAAGTAGTATTATGTAAATAAATTAGCAGCAGTGACAAAGCACGTCTACTCATACGACGGAATATTTGAAACATCAATCCAATCAATGAAAATATTTAGTTATTGTAAACATTTTACTGCTATAGTTAAAAATAAACGTCTTCCTGGATTGGACCGTGTCGAAATAGTAACCGTAGTTGGCAACGTTTTTGTTTTGTTGTCAATACAAAAGAACATAATATACAAAATAATACAAAGCGTTTAATAGAGCATTCTGGCTTGAATCTGAATCTCAAACTATTATTAGAAAATTGAGTACATAGGCTGTAGTACAAAGGTTCATAATCTTAAGAAGATCTAGCTTCATTAATTCTTGCATTTAGTAATGATCGCCATCAGTCTTTTCCTCTTACTCATAATTTGGGAATCGGCGCTACGCAATTCTCCAAACATTTTTGTGTTTCCTTTCCACTTCTATTTCATTTAAATGCGCTATTTATTTTAATTTTATTACTATAATTTGTTCCAGTTCTAATCTGTGTTTCATTTGTTTGGTCCTTATTTTATCAATCTCGTCTCTTCAGCTTCTAGTACTATATTATCTTTGTACGGATTGTACTATTGTATTTCTGGTTTTTTTTTGCCCCTCTTTTCTTGTTATGTAAATGTAAAAAAAAATTGTGTTTTGTTTTTGTTTTTAAAATTTCTTATAAACTTAACGGTGTGTAGTTCTAGCCAAATGGAATCAATCTTAATAAAAATGGTAATGAAAGTTTGAAAGCTTTTATTTTTTACAAACAATTTATGCTGTACGTAATATGTATTTTTTTCTACTATTTTTCTACGTCGTAAAATTGTTTTGGGTTAAATTCACCTATTGTGTATACTTCAAGGGGTTTATATTTGTAAAATTTGGATAATTTGCAAGCTTCAAAGTAGTTACCAACCTTACCTGGGTAAACCAAAGCTACTATTGGTTTTGTATGTAGAATAAGACACAAGATACAGATACCACACGCTAGACAAAGCTAAAGTAAATAATTTATTGGCTACTACCGTTTTCCTAATTGTTTTACTAGCTGCGGCCCCAGGAAATGAATGAATTTTTTTTTTAGTCCTTTCAGATTCATTTTACATGAATATAGAAAACATCATAAAAGTAACAGATACGTCATATATAAAAAATAATGGTCATATCTATAGTGAACAATATATAAGTATAAAAAATACAATATAACACATTTGTTACGTTACAATAAGAAACAGTCGCAATCAGACAATAAAATCGGAGATTTTGTAATGTACATTGTTTGTAAAGAAACATTTAGCTTTTTGTTTCAAATTTTTAAGGCCTTTTGCCGATTTTATATTAAGCGGAAGAGAATTAAACGCTTTGATACCCATATAATATGGGCCGAGTTCGAACAATCTAGTCGAATGAAAGGGAATACTTAAACAATTGAAGTTTCTCGTATTCCTTAAAACCGTTACCACATCCGTTAGTTTGAAACAAATTAAAGTTTTTAAAAACAAAAATAACTAGGCTATACAAATTCAAAGGGTAAACTGTCATTATCCACATTTTTTAAATAATGGAACACAGTGGGCAAGGTATTTTGCAAAACACATAATTCGAATAATTTTTTTTAAATTTAAATAGCCTACGAACTTTGCCGCTAATTCCCCAGAAAATTATTCCGTATGATAATAAATTATGAATAAACGCATAATAATACATAATAATACATTTGTTACTGAGTATATTCCACGAATTTAGTATGGCATAATAACCTTTACTCATTTTTTGACATAGTTTGTCTATTTGTTGGTTCCACGAATACTTGGCACTCAATGTTACACCTAAGAAACTTATGAAATTTCTTGTACAATACTTTTCCACGAATTTTTAACAAAGCACTGAAATCACTACGAGTGTGAAAACTATGCTGTGAGTTTTTGCAGAATTAAGCACTAATTTATTAGTATTACACCAATCTGACATCGTTGAGATCACATTGTTTGCTAAATTTACTATAGCGTCAATAGTATTCCCCGACACAATGACTGACGTGTCATCTGCGAATTGACATACCTTCATATTCTCATTTATTAAGTTCATGTATAGGTCATTGCAATACAACAAAAAGAGCAGAGGTGCCAGCGTTGCGCCTTGAGGCGTACCCTTGGTTATGTTGCGTATGCTGGATTTATTGGCGTAATTAACTAGTTCTTCCTTTTTTTCCATGAACTTGTACATATTGCTGTCTGCCCATTAGAAATGACTTTAGCCAATTTAATGCATAACCAGATATGCCATAATTTGTTAGTTTTTCGTGCATTATGTGGTGATCTATTACGTCAAAAGCGCGTGACAAATCAAAGAATACACCTATTGTAATTTGTTTTTTATCAATACTGTTGAGTATTTTTGATACAATGTCGTAAATCGCTGTGGTTGTGTTTCGCTCCATGCTCATAAATTGCAAGCATCTTATGTTTATTTAAGTAATCAGTTAATCTGTTGAACATGCATTTTTCAAAAATTTTTGAAAAAACTGACAACAGAGCTACGGCTCTAAAATTATTGATATCAAGTTTAGAGCCGTTCCTATATATATCGGGATAACCTTCGATATCTTTATTGATTGCGGAAATTCTCCTTGAGTAAAGAAATTATTGATTATTTTTGTTAATGGCGGTGTATTAATATGAGCAACATGTTTAATAATTTTGCATGGTATGTCGTCTGATCCTGCTGAATGTTTGTACGTGACAGTATTGATAATATTGTATACTTCGTTTTCACTCACTGGAAAGAGATACAACAGATTACATGGTGAAATCGTTCGTCGAGGATTGTTTTCTTTGGTAACAAACTTGATGTTAGAAATTTTATCTACACTATCCAAAAAATGATTGTTAAAAAGTTCGCAGAGTTCAGCAGCATTGTCGATAATGCAATCGTCAACTAAGATGTTACAGGCGTTGTTCTTAGAGGTAGTCATTGAATTTGTATTAGACTTAATTATTTTCCAGATTTCTTTAGATGGATTACTTGCAGTTTGCAGTTTTTGGTCATAGTATTGACGTTTCGCAGTCATTATAAGCTTGCTATATTTAGACTTTTGTATTTTGTATAGGATATTTAAATTGGTTTTATTAATACACGATTTTAGACAATGAAGGTTTTTTATGTGCATCGACATTGCTTTTATATCGGTGGTTACCCATTTCTTAGAACATTGGTAGTTAGATTTGGCTTTGATCTTGTTAATGGTTAATGGAAAAGATTTATTGAAACAAATTTGAATTTGATTAATAAAATATTCCAGCTGATCGCTTACGTTGTTTAGTTTTTCAATTTCACCCCAATCTATTTTTACTACGGAATTTATGAAGTGTTTAGTGTTTATATCATTAAAGCGTCTAAGTAAAATAATTTTATTGTAAACTTCGTCGTCAGATAATATTAATGGTAGGATTATCGCACAATGATCCGAAAAACCTGTATTCTTCACGGTAGAACCACTGTTTGTGAAATTTGTTAATAATTATCTAGTGAACTGTTAGAATTCCATGTGATTCGCGTAGGATTCGTTGTGGTTAAGGGCAAGTTAAATGCTGAAACTATATCCAAAAAATCCGTTGCGTGCTTATCTCAGGTATGTTGAAGTCTGCACAAAGGAAGATAAATTTAAACTTGACGCATTCTAGTAACAATTGTTCCAATTTTTGCAAAAATTTTTTAATTTGTGGCCACTGTGGTTAAAGAATATGTTGAAATTTTATTTATAAACTGTAGGCACATGATTTACTTTCCATTAGTTAGTTAGTAGTCGTTCTTCAAGTAGTTAACACGTCCGATCCTGCTGCGCTCTCTTGGTCATCAATATTTTCCATTCTACGTTACTCTGCAAAACCTTTCACAGAATACATGTAGTACATACACCATATTACAATCGTCACCACACTATACAGGTTTATACTGATCTTCTGGGGCACCATACATAACGCTTACATCACAATACAATATTTGTATAATGTACCATACGAATAAATAAATAAATAACAATCGTTTTATTAAAAATACTTAAAAAACGAACAAGTATTGCTTCAAAAATGTAGATTTTACAAAAAAAGTTTTCTAAACTTAAGATCATAATAATAATTCAAATTAAAAAAGTTTCTATTTTAGGTATTCTAAAAACCTCTTGTATTAATAACTTTGGGTTCAGTTGTTTTTAAAACAATATCTTCTTTGCGGTACCAAAGAAAATCACTTCTTTTCGATTGGACATTGCATGCACAACAATAAAATTCGCAATTTTCTTTATTGACGATTTTAGCCAAATAAGAGTTTCCATTATATCAAAGTATAAGAAATGATCCAATTCTTGTTTATGTGGGCAGCCTCTTTTTCAATTCTTATTTTTTTCAGGTTAATATCTTTCTAAATATTTTGTACTGCTTCTGAGTTGATGGTCTTAGTTTGGACTAATAAAATCTCCTTCAGTGTTTACAACTTCCAAATTAAGTAGGATTGTTGTCACGCATCTGTCACAATTTCTTTCTTTATTGTTTAGCAAAAATTGTACAGTTTTATTACCCGTTCCTTACCCTCTCAGTAAAAATCATTGCAATAAGTATCTTCAAAAGTCTGCAACACAACAGGATCTAATCCTTCTTTCACCTACTCAAATTGTCCCATATTTCAGGTATTCTCACTATATCTCACTATATCCGTATTACATATCTATCGTAGTGAAAGGCATCTTCGTCAAATAGATAGGGTCTACACTTACGGAACCCAGATATAACTGTATTAGAAAAGTCTTGTTGACTCAAAATCGAATTTAACGCTTTTGTTCTTTTTCTAAATGTTTTTTCAGTCGTGGTCAATTAACCACTTTCTAGTAATTTTATTCTATGCCTGCCTTAAAGGAAAAAAAGAAGGCCACATCTGGTAGCAGTAACAGATTGATTGTGTTTGGAGGCAGACAAATTAAAATAATCTAATTTGAACGATCTAGATTGCTTGGGTTTAACGATAAATGTGAGGCGTATCCGTGGACGATAACAATAACGAAGAATTGCGTTGGTGTCCAAAAAAATTAGAATAACATTAGCAAAATATTGATAAAATTGTTTGGTTTGCATCCAGCCAGAATCCGAAGTTCTAATACCCCGTTTTTAGGCACCGACTTGACGTATGTTTTTGGTGACATTTATATTTATAAATTGTAAATAGTAGAACAAGCATTCTTGTTGCATTTGCAGCAACTAATGTTGGAACGTTATCTTTGTCAGCAGTACAGACATCATAAACATTCTTGCTCTTACTGCGTTTCCATTGCGCGAAACATACTTGCGCAACTATTTCGCGAAACAAGTCTCGCAACGTGGAAACCTGGTACTCACCGCAAAACTTGTTGCACGAGGATTCTTAGTGCGAATCAAAGCGTCGCGTGTGTTTTGTTTTGCACCGTGGAGACGTACAACTCAAGACAACATCATGAATCAAGAAGGCTGCATTCGTCTAATAGCAGACTGATTTGCTCACTTTGTTTCGCGAAACGTTTCGGCTAGTGGAAACAGTTGCGCGACTAAGATTCGCGCAATGGAAACGCAGCTTTAGGACCCAGAACATTGGCAACAGATATATGACTGTTTCATCTATATTAAATATTGTATTTAAATAGTTTAAAACATCAAACATCAACAGATTTTTGTATTCCTTTGTGGTCACCAAGAGGCCACAAATAATACAGTGGTTCTATTAGTGGCCTCTGGAAATTTAGATATTTATAGGTTATACTTCTGGAAAGTATTGAACTAGCTTTAAATAAATGGCAAATGCATTAACAATCTCGAATGAGCAAGCTTCATTTGAAAAGCGACAATGAAGTGGAGGAACTAACATTTTATTGCTTATTTCAAATTTAAATAGCAGATAAGGGAGAATGCTTTTATGGTTTTCCAGAACAAGTGCATTTCTTGATATGTTTTTGTAGTAGTTTACAATTGATTGGTACATACACAATCACCAGCATCAATACCTCACTTAACTTCCTATTTCTAATTACTTGTAGTTATCTCTTTATTTTCTTATTTTATTTTCAATTTTTCTTTGAATTAAGGAAATACATTAGATTATTTTCTATTGGTTTTTATCTTTTGCTTCATCAATGCATAAGTGATCATGATTTTTTATTATTTCAAGCCGTTTTATTTATTGTTTGTTTATATCTTTTCTAATTATGTTTCTTTTTTTACATTTTCATGATACCTAGATAATGTAACATTTGTATATAAATTTTGATAGAAACCCATGCACTAAGTAGAAATTTCCTTACTTATTTATCGTAAAATTCAAAAACGCCAATGAATTTGTAGTTTCAAAATGGACCATGGTTTTATATGTAAAATCGACTCAGTGTCGTTTGTTTGCCATAGGTTAATATTTTCTGTTGTAACTAATATTTAAAACAAAGTATCATGTGACTCTCTGTAACTCTAACAAAATATGCGCTTAGCAATGGGTATCGCAAGATAATCTTCGAGAACTCCAAGTTGCTATCAATGATTAACGGTTATTACAACAGATTAGTTAGAACATCCATGGAGATTCATAAACATTCAGAAAACTCAAACAAAAACTTTAATAACAAAGTGCTGTACCTAACTGTAATAATTTTTTAGGTAATACATATTGAGGTTTCACTGGTGATTCAGTGATAAATAGTAATTCTTAAATTTTTACCGTGTCATTTTATTGCTCTAAGATGACTGTAGCTCGTTGTGAAAGATTTTAATATTTTTATACAGGGCGAAAAAAAATTGACGTTAAATTTGGGAAATGAAAATTGGCAATAACTTTTTTTGCTTAAACAGTATTCCTAACATATCCTTATACCCAAGTTTAACGCTTTCTCGGATTTTTTGGGATTTATTGATCATAATCTAACGAAATAACTTTTACTATTAGAATTATCATAGAGTGGTATAAAAAATTGAGTAAATATCAACAAATGGTTAGGTTAAACAAAAAACTAAATAATGAATTGGGAACCTCGCTTTCATTCATTCATTTATTAACACTGGAATAAATAAAAATTAGTCATCACAACTTATTTGTGTACCTACGAAGAAATGTTTTGAAACTGACAAAAAGTTCTATAACATCGCCATTTTGTTGCAAACATTTTTCACAATGTTCGACTAGGGCACTATTAATGCAAAAGTCTGTCAAACCCTATTCATTGCATCATCTTTGGTCGTCAGAGGATGCTCGTAGACTATATTTTTTATGAACCCCCATACTGAAAAATCGACAGGGAAGGAGCATGGCGGGATATCGATATGGTCCTTTATTTGCCAACTACCTTCCGTCGAACATTTCGTCTAACCTGACACTGGTCGAACACTATGTGGTGCGTCCCCATCCTGTTTGTACCAAGCTTGGTTCCTTTCTTGTAGCGGCATGTGATTTAAAGCTCCTTGTACTACGGTGTTTAATATTTCTAGATATCTTACCCCGTTTAAATTTTCATCATAGAAATGCAGGCATAGATTCTATTACCTAAAAAATTAATAAAAGTTTATATATCTCCTACGTGTGCAAAAACCTACAACATAAATTAGGTCGGTAATTACCTTTAACTGCACAAAATAGATTAAAAGACCATGTATTTTGAAATCCCCGCATTCTATTTACATAGGAGTTTTCGTCAGACCAATACCATACCATTTTTGTTACATTTTGCTTCGTCTATCCAAAGAATATTGTTTAAAAAGTCTCCATCCCCATCCTTCTGTAATAGAAACTACTCCCAAAATTCCATTCTTTTCTGAAGATCCGCGAATTGTAAATTCTGAACAAGGGTATAGGAATACGGTAAATTTTTATTTCCCAAATTTACCGTCAATTTTCTTTCGTCCTGTATAAAAATTTTTAAATCTTTCACAAGGATATTATATCTTAGAGTAATAGAATTACATAGTAAAAATGTAAGAATTACTGTTCATCACTGAATTACCAAAGTTTCTAAGTTACAGTAACCTCAATTTTTTTTATGAAATATTTATTATTTTAAGAACCATTGCAGTTTGGTATAGCACTTGGTTATTAAAACTTGTGTAGAATTAAGTCAGCAATTCAAATAGTCAAACAAACAGGGCGTTCCAACGAAAACTTGACCCCCTTGTAAGTCAGAAACGGACGTGTGATCGTATTACAAGAATGTGTAGATCCTATGATTACACAACTTTTAGAAAATTATGACAATTTATTAGAAAATAAAATAACATTCCAGCAGGATAGTGCACCCCCACATTTCGATGTTCAGGTGAGACAGTTTTGGACGAAGGTTTTCCAATTCGTTGGATCGGCTGAAGGGGTCCAGTGGAGTGGCCAGCTAGATCACCTGATCTCACACCGATGGACTTCTTTCTGTGGGGACTTCTGTCGAAAGTTTACTCTACTAAGCCTACAAATCTAGAAGAGCTGCGACAGATAATTGTTTGGGAATGCCGATTGCTGACTCTGGACATGTAAAATAATGTAAGGAACGCTTTTGAAAGTAGACTGTATTATTGTATGGAAGTAAGTGGAGGTGACAATAAAATTAACGACAGCGAATTTATTTTCTATTTTTTCTTAAATAATACGTTCAACATTTAATTTCTCAATAACGAATAAACCAATTTAAAAAAAAAATTATAGAGGTAATAGAAGGACAAAAGACCTTTCAAATGAAGTATCACTCGACACCCCACGCCATTGAAAAATATGGAGGGTAGGTGTTGACCAAAAGGGAGTGAAGTTTTGGGTATGATTTTTATATCAGAATTAGTCTCCTTAAAAATAAAAATTGACGTGTTTTTTGAAATTTTGATCACACGTCCGTTTCTGACTTACTGGGGGGAGGGGGTCAAGTGTTTGTTGGAACGCCCTGTATAACCGGAAGTTGCAGAAAGTCATACATATTTTTATTTGGTAGATCAATGCCCGAAACCCGTAATTACAAACAGGTTTTGCCATAACGTAAAATTTTTCATCGAGAAAAATGACCCTCTGTACAATACATTTTTTTATCTACGTCTAACCTATAATCAGCACGTTAATTACTAAATGATTAATAAAAATAAAATCGTGTAAAAAGTATGAAGTATAATACGATTTTTGATGTCAAGGTTGCCTAGCAACTAACACTCGAAATAAATAAAAGTGAAACCGCATGCTTTTCCCTGGTGTAGTAATAGACACGTGTGTCTCATGCAGTATTCTTCATATACTTATATCATAAATAACTATTTTTCAATATTTTAATAATTAATGGAAATTTTATTTTTGTCAATAACTTGTTTATTGTTTTTTGTTATAAAACAGATTTATGGAAAGTAATAAATCTTTAGTTGTAAAAATATGTGTGTACGTGATATATGAATGGATTACTAAAATGAGAACACATGCATGAATGAGGCTAATTTTAATAAACTCTGCCAACGGTTATTAAAATTAGCATTTTTTATATTTATAATTTCAAATTGGAATAACTCCAAACCAATCAGTTTTAATGTAGTATTAATTTTTCAACAATAATGAAAAGCGTGTTGTATTTATAAATAAATTTTAAAGCTTTATTTTTGGGTAGTATGCTTTTAGCGCTATTACCATAAAATTAAATTATTTTTCCTAAAAGAGTATTATAATAAATAGAACTTACGCACACTCACACAATTTATAGCGTGTTTAATAATTTCTTACTTGTTTTTTTGAGAATTCTTGCAGGAAAATATAAAATAATATTTTTAAGCTGCTTCAAAATGTATTTTATTACCCGAGATGTGGCGCAGTAGGTTTTAGAATTAAATTTGAATTTTTTAAAAAATTAATTAATTTTTATTGTATCTTAAAAATCTCCGACATTCTTCTTTTGTTTAATAATATTAAGTATCTAATGAAATATTTCGTAAGAGATCCTGTAAATATGTACATAAGCAAAATCGATATTTATTTAAAGGTGAAGTGAAACGAATATAAGAAAGAGCTTTTGCGTGTTTTTAAAGTTATTAAGGCACTTACGAAGACAATTCATGTGAAAATATAAAAGTTGGACGACCTTAAATCAACGAATGCTGTTATTAATAACAGGTGCTAGTTAACGATTAGCCTCAATCATGTCGGTTCTATTGATTTAACTAACGAGCCATGATTTGCTTCCCTGCGGTTCAGTTTACTGCACAAACAACTATAATGAATGTATTAATCAAGTTGAACTTGAAAGTTTGTGCTTTTTTTAGTATTTTATGCATTAGTTGTTTTTAAAAGTATATCATTGTACGATAATTTATTGCAATACTTAGTTAGATTTTATAATTGCTTTAATTGACAAAATCTTCGTCTGTTTACAAGTATTTATGATGATTTTGAGTAATGGCTTTTAAGTTTTATACTTTTTTGAATCATTGTGGATGCGATTCTATTCCAAAAATTTCATATGTTTTGTTCGTTTGTGATCGCATTCAACCATCTACGCGTCAATTGCTTTGGTAATAATGCTTGAACTTGAATGATCTGATTTGTCTGAACTTTTATTAAACGCTTCTTTTATTAATTAAACTTTCTCGAATGTGGTGATGTGGTAATATTATGTAATATTGTTATATATATATATATATATTGTTATATATAACTTTCAAAATTTGTCATATTTAGAACAGTTACTGAGTGCACACTTTAAAAATATTTTCGATTATACAGAGTGTTCCAAAAAAGTCGTGGCAGCATAAACTTACTCTCATCAAAAGCTTTAAAAAAATATAACATGTCAATATATTGTACAGGGTATTTTAGATGACATAGCTAATTATCAGTAAAAATGATACCTACTTTAACGCTCTGTTATAAAGTAACTTAAAGTAATTTAACATGTTACTTCCAGGTCATTAACTGTGTTTAGTAGTATTTGTTTTATGTATCGGACACCAAACAGTATCTCAAAATTTTTAAACAAATCACCCTATATGTTTTTCAGGGATTGTTGGTACAATTAATTAGCATTTAAACGATGTAGTACATGTAGGGTATAAGTTAAGGAAAACGGTAAATATTCTATGATAACCGAAAATATTGTATTTTACTTGCAAAAATTAAGGTATCTTACATTTTTTCAATAAAATTTCTTGTACATTTTGGGTTAAAATTATAGTGAGGCCACAGACTTTTGGTTCTCACTATGTAGTTGTACTCTAAAGATTACTCCTATATACAGAGTAGTGCAAATTACTGACATTGGAGGATAACATCGTTGGGAAAAAAGATATCACTTTCAAAATTGGTCACATTTAGTACATATTTTTAATGTACATTTTAAAAATATTTTTGATTATACAAAGTGTTTCAAAAAGTTGTGGCAGCATAAACTTACGTTTTTTAAATACAATACACAATATTTTCTTTAAGGTTCGAAAAGATCTCATCAAGAGCTTTAAAAAATATAGCATGTCAATATATTGTACTGGTTATTTTAGAAGATATAGCTAATAAAAATGATACTTTAACGTAACTGGAAAAAATATAACATAAAAGCAATTAACATTAAACACAGCTAATAACATAAACATAACATGTTTATAAAAATATATATTAAATTATTGTACTAATAATCCCTCAAAAAACATACAGAGTGGTGCTTTTGAAAACAGGTCATAGGTTAATGATTTTGGTATCGAAATGAATCTAAAATTAGTCCATATAGCTGTTGCTATTAGGAGTCAGCTGAATTTCACATTGTCAATAAAAATAAAAGCAAGTATTGACAATGAAAGAAAAATAGTGTTGGGTTGCCTAAACAATCCACATTCCTACGTTTTGACAATAAAGCTAAAAGGAAGATAATTAATAAGTAAATAAAAAGCTTTATTTCCAAGGAACAGCTTCGAATAATATTAGAACTAAATTAAATAAGAATGTTACAATAAACAAACATCAAAAATTACTCATTTTTATTAATGAATTTTCAAAAAGACCGTGTAGTTTAGCTGATTTCTGATAGCGAGCGCTATGCGCTATAATTTTAGCTGCGTTTTGATACTTAAACCATTTTGTCACTTAGATGGGCAAGCATGAATTCGAAAAAACCAGTTCACAATGCGAAATCTCTATGACCCGCTTTCAAAAGCACCACCCTGTATAGAGGAATTTATTTAAAAATTTTGAGGTATTGCTTGGTTTGCACTTTGCTTTGCCCTGTATTAATGAAGTGTCCGATAATAAAAATAATTAATACTAAACACAGTTAATGACATGGAAGCAATATGTTAACAGAAATACATGTTAAATTACTTTAAGTTACTCTGTAACAGACCGTTAAAGTATGTAACATTTTAACTGAAAATTAGTTATTTCTTCTGAAATACCCTATGCAATAAATCGACATGTTATATTTTTTTAAATCATTTGATGAGTTTTTTCGACCCTTAAAGAAACTTCGGTGTGTTCCATTTACAAAAAAAGTAAGTTTATGCTATCGCGACTTTTTAAAACACACTGTATAATCTAAAAATATTTTTAAAATTTGTACTCAATAACTGTATTAAATGTGACAAACTATGAAAATTACTTTTTTCCCAACGATGTTATCTTACAATGTCAGAAGTTTACGCCACCCTGTATATAAGATGATCTTCAGGGTACTATTACATAATTATCAAAAGTCTCCCTATAACTTTAACCCAAAATGTTCAAAAAAATTTTATGTAAAACTTTAAGAAACTTTTCGGTTTTAATATAATATTTATCTTTTCCTTTAACTTATACCCTACAAATACTATATTGTTTAAAAGCTAATTAATTGTACTAACAATCCCTAAAAACACATATAGTTTGATCCATTTAAGAATCTTGAGAAATTGTTTGATTTGCATTTTGCTTTGCCCTATATTAATAAAGTTTCCTATAATAAAAATAATTAATACTGAACACAGTTAAATGACAAGAAAATAACATGTAAACAATACATGTTAAATTATTTCAAGTAACTTTATAACAGAGCGTTAACGTGTGTCATTTTCATTGATAATTAGCTATATCTTTTAAAATACCCTGTACAATATATTGATTTGTTATATTTTTTTAATAGTCTGGATGAGATCTTTTTTGAATTTTAAACAAAACATGGTATTTTTATCTTTAAAACATGTAAGTTTATGCTGCCACGACTCTTTAGAACACCCCTGTATAACCAAAAGTATTTTTAAAATGTGCACTCGGTAACTGTGCTAATTGTGACAAATTTTGAAAGTTATATCTTTTTTAATAACTAAGTTATCCTGTGATGTGAGAAGTTTGCGCCACCCTGTATATATAAAGCATTAAACAAATTATATTCAAAAAACAATATTAACTAAAATCATTAGTAAAACTAGATACAATTAATAAGATGTTGTTCATTATGTGGACTAATAGGAAAAAAATTATCATATAAATCTGTAATAGACGTGTTAGTGCTACTCACTGCCTACATTTTTGTCTGCATTTTATGTCATCACATATTTTTTGAGCGTCTTCAATTTTGTCAAGATGTTACTCACCATTTTGGCTATTTCCACATAACTAAGTTGATGACATTTTCGAACTGCTTTCGGAATTTGTGACGCTTTCTACTTTCTTCGTTACATGACAGTGAGGGTGCAAGCATATATTTATGAAGACTGTTTTTCAATATTTACCTTTAAACTTTTTACAATTGTTATAAAAAATTTGAGGTTTTACGTTTTTTGTTACAGTTAACTGTTGGTATTTCTTAGTTTATGGATGTTTAGTTAATTTTATAACAAAAGGACAATTAAATTAAAATAACTGAAAATACAATCCTCATACTAACTCTTTGCACTGCTTTTATAATTAAATGTGTTCACCCTATCAGAAGCGATTTCAATATCGAACTTTTTTCAATAACTTAAAAATTTTACTAATTTTAATTTTGTTAGTAATATCAGCTACTTACTCAAACTATTTGCAATACATCCTTCACGATTTCATTACCTTATATATTTAATTAAGTAATTAATTGTCTATCTAAAATCAAGATAATAATAATAATAAAGAAGGGTTGGTAATAAAGTCATCGAAAATTCGAAAAGTGTTTGTGTATTAGATGAATTGTAAATCAGCTAAATTGTCTCCTACTCTATTAACAGATAAATCACTAACATTTTTGCTTATACTTTTAATCTTTCTTTTATGTAATATTTATTTAATTTATTTCACGCAAAACTAGTACTAAACAAAACGCTTAGACTCGGTTTTCATACATACACTTACGAAATAAGATAATTGTAAGCAGGTATTTAATTATGTAAACAGGCCCGGGCGAACATTAAATATTGAAACTCAGCATCATGTTAATTAATTATGTCGCCAGCATAGATAGACGAAACAGAAGGTCGCATTGTGGTTGCATTATGGTATGCACTGTATGCAGTATAAAGGTATGCTTAACTGGCAAAATTATACTTTTATCAACATTCAATTTCTTCTTATTTCGCACAATTGTTTGTTTATCACATTCCTGGACAGATTTTACATGCTAAATGTACATTCATGAAATTTAAAACTTGGACACCACAATTTCTGTAAACAAAAGTTTGCACATTGTGAAGCGGGCTTAAGGGTATCATTTACAATTCTAACAGCAGGTAGCGTCAGCAGGGGTTATCTTATAGAAGGACTGTAGAATGAATCATTACACTAAGCACGTTTTAGAAAATAGGTAATTTACGTTGCTTACTTAATTTTTCTTTAAAGAATATATTTGAAGGTATCGCTAATTAAACACCATAGCTCGATTAATTATCGAATCAAAATTTTGTTTAGGAAATGTTTACAAAATAAAATTAGAAATAATTTTGATTTAAAAAACGTCTACAAGGCAATAACTTTTAAATTAAATCAAAAAACTAAACATGGTTATTTGGGTTGACTGATTATTACTTATTTTTAAATAAATCTAACCTACTAATTATTGTAAGTTATTAAAAAAATCATTAAACTCTCTATTCATAATATTTAGTCCTTACAAAATGTATATTTTATGACGTTTCATTTTTTTCTGTAGTTAATATAAAAAGTGAAAATAAAAACTAAGGCAATTCTTATTGTCAACGTATATACTTAGTTTTTTGACAAGAATTTATTACATAATTATAATTAAGATACCAAGTTATAGTTTAAAGTCCAAAAGTAGTTCGGGATCTGTTGAATTCACAATTTCGATAATGTTAAAATCTGGGCTTGTTGCTGGCCAGGGTAACAGCTCCAAGTTATTTTCTCGTATCCAATTGCGCACAACCCGCGAAGTATGAATAGGGGCGTTGTCCTTTAACAACAAAAATACATTATGAAAATGTGAATTCAACAGATTCCGAACTACTTTTTGGAGAAAGCATAGTGAAATAAGAATACTTACTTGTTGGAAAATATAATCTTCGTCTGCATAAAACCCAGATTTTAACATTATCGAAAATGTTAATTCAACAGATCCCGAACTATTTTTGGATTTTAAACTATAACTTGGTATCTTAATTATAATTATGTAATAAATTCTTGTCAAAAAACTAAATATATACGTTGACAATAAGAATTGCCTTAGTTTTTATTTTCACTTTTATATTAACTACAGAAAAAAATGAAACGTCATAAAATATACATTTTGTAAGGACTAAATATTATGAATAGAGAGTTTAATGATTTTTTTAATAACTTACAATAATTAGTAGGTTAGATTTATTTAAAAATAAGTAATAATCAGTCAACCCAAATAACCATGTTTAGTTTTTGATTTAATTTAAAAGTTATTGCTTGTAGACGTTTTTAAATCAAAATTATTTCTAATTTTATTTTGTAAACATTTCCTAAACAAAATTTTGATTCGATAATTAATCGAGCTATGGTGTTTAATTAGCGATACCTTCAAATATATTCTTTAAAGAAAAAAATTAAGTAAGCAACGTAAATTACCTATTTTCTAAAATGTGCTTAGTGTAATGATTCATTCTACAGTCCTTCTATAAGATAACCCCTGCTGAGACTACCTGCTGTTAGAATTGTAAATGATACCCTTAAGCCCGCTTCACAATGTGCAAACTTTTGTTTACAGAAATTGTGGTGTCCAAGTTTTAAATTTCATGAGTGTACTTTTAAATTTGAACTAAAAAACTCTTGATGCAGCACTCTCACATGCTTGTTATAACATTTTTATTCATTTCTGAACTCTACCCTAAATTATAACATACCTACCTAATTTTTTTAGGTTTTAATTAATGCCGATCCTGAATATGATCTAGAACTTTATAATACAACACATTATAATAATACAACGAAATAACAAGGTAGCAAGAATTTCAAATTTGTTTAACCGTTTAACTCTTGCGGTTGTTGCCAGGGACTTTATATTGTTATGCCATTGGCTACTAGAAGTACATGATATAGTTTGATAAGACGACCTTAATTTTAAAAAAAAAAAAATTATCATGTTATCTAACAGCAATATGTAAAAAGTATATTCTAGTAACATAAATCTAACATGTCAGAGTATTATAATCTGTACATTATATTGTCACAATATAAATATATTGATAACCAAAATCTAAAATACTTATCTGTCTACAATATTGTACAAAAACCGTAATATTAAAAGGGAAAAATAAATATTGTCATTATGTTGTAGTAACAAAATATTTTTATAATATATAATAATTGTTCGTTATATTTTAGCAATATAAAAACAAGAAAAGGATATAAGATATAATGTAAAAAATATTGCAGCTATATATAATACATATAAAATAATATTAGTTTCTACTTGAGTAATATTTGCTTAGAGTGTTTTGTTAGGATTCGAACATCATGAGTTAGAAGAACTGTATACAGATTCAGTAAAAAAAAGAGAACATTTTTTTAGGTATACATTGTTGTAGGCTCAGTTTAAAATTCAGATTTCAGTTAAGTATCTTAAAAATAATTGACTTATTACCCTATATGATTAAGCACACATTCAAATTTGCACAACTAAATTATGGAGGCGTCTTCATCTTAAATGCGACAGATTGCATAAACGCATACACATAAGTGCATTAACTTTTAAATAATGTGACCTTAATAAACTCTTTTTAAAGTTGCTGCACTTTTTACCAAAAGAAAAGAAAAACCGTAATTAAATAATTAAGTAGTAGGTATACTTAGTATTCGTACAAAATTACCTGAACTGCACGTGTAAATAAATTAAATTTGTTTAATGTTAAACGCTACATACAAGTTTTTAATTTGATTATTCTTGTAGCTATGCTCTAAAATAAACAATTTTATTTTAAGCTTGTGATTATTTTTTAATCACTTTAATCTTATATTAGATGTTTGTACATCTAAATTTGATAATCTTTGATATTTGAAAATAGCTTTAACGTGTATTTCACACATCTTTGAAGCACTTTTGAATTAAAAATCAAATTCACATTATTAGTTTAATTGCGTAATTAAACAAATAATTAGAGTCAGAATATGAAAGAGATAGAAAAAAAAAAGCAGTTATATTCCGTCTAATGAAAGAAATTTGTGTATGTTAAAAATGTAAAATAAATTATGCCCAAAATGTAAAATTTCACTTTGCCTTCAGCTTTTAACAATGCAAAAAAAAAATGAAAATGAAGTTAACCGCATATCTTTTGAATAAAAATGGCATGTAAAGATGAAATATTCCCAGTAGTAACCCATATCAAATTTTATAAAAACTTGTTTTTTTTCTGTAACAATCTTTGAATACCTATAAAAGAGACAGTTTTCAAATATGATATTAATATGCCAAAAAAAGAGAAATTCAAAATAAGAAGTTTGTTCGCGTTTGTTTGTTTCTCTCTTACCGAAACGTTGATTAAATGAATTTAATTAATTTTAAATTTTCTGAAGCAATAAATTGTTTTCAGGCGTTATATTTTTTATTTTAGTGTGCTGCAATTAACTAAAGTTCACGTATTCATTATTTGAATTCATTAATTTTGAATTCGACTATTTGATGTTTCAGTATATTTTAAGTATCTAACAGCATTATTTATGGGTTTAACCGTTGTAGCAGTATGTTTCAATTATATATTTAAAAGGAAAGTAATTGCCATTTTATCTAAATTATTTTGTAAATGTAATTTTCGTTTGTCATTTTTAGTTTTTATAAATGAATGTATGGTATATAATGTGTGGAAAAAAACTCAACTAAAAACAATATGAAAATTAAATAATCTTTGTACTCCCCGCTTGGGAAATGACATTTGATATAAGTGTGTAGCCAATCAGGAAGCTATTTTTCCCGTATTAGTTCGGGAAAAATTACAAAAAACACTGGCATTCACAGACACTGAAATAATAACATCGTAATCCAAATATAATTTTTAGTTGCTAAAAATCATTTTCCCAATGATTTTTGTTAATGAAAACAAGAATTAACCTTGAAAAATCTACACAAAACGGAATATTTGCTCAATACAAAAAATATTGTACAAACCTCTTGCGGGAAAATTATTCTAGCTATTAAAGCACTCCATCAATTCGTTCGCTTGAAGCTTTAAATGCGCTCATGTAGAAAAAAATTCTTCCCGAATTTGGTTCGTAAATAACTATTTTGTACTCGCCGCTTGGGAAATGACATTTGATATAAGTGTGTAGCCAATCAGGAAGCTATTTTTCCTGCATCAGTTCGGAAAAAATTACAAAAAACACTGGCATTCACAGACACTGAAATAATAACATCGTAATCCAAATATAATTTTTAGTTGCTAAAGATCATTTTCCAATGATTTTGTTAATGAAACCAAAGAATTAACCTTGAAAAATCTACACAAAGTTAGTAAAAATTTATAGTACCATCTATCCGTTATGTAAATTACTACAACTAAAAACGTCAACTCATAGCACTATATTAAAATTTGACATTAGTATAAAATAGTTGCTAATTTTTATTAACCGAATATTTGCTCAATACAAAAATATTGTACAAACCTCTTGCGGGAAAATTATTCTAGCTATTAAAGCACGCGCTAACTTCGTTCACTTGAAGCTTTAAATGCGCTCATGTAGGAAAAAGTTCTTCCCGAACTTGGTTCCTAAATAACTATTTTGCATTACTTACCTATGAAACAATCAAGAGCGCACGTAAAGCAGGCACCACAACGCTGTTATCCCGAAGATGTTTTTCAAAAACTACCAAAAAACACTCCACATTAGAAGCTTTCCACGAACAATTTGTTAATTTATATACATTTTTTGTTATCTACAATGTGATTTTCGCACATTTTATTTGTTGTAAATGTTGTAAAACAATGCAAATCTTCAAATAAAAGTTTGACAATTAAATAGGTTAACTAGATGTTAGATGACAAATGTATACATTATGTTACTAATTCAATTTTGTGATTTACATATCACAATAATAGAGATTTATAAATGCAATTCTAGAAAAAAAATCGTGCAAAAAGTAGCATATGCAACTTGTGCGTAAACAATATTTGGGAATTCGTACCAAATGCAAACGGGCACTCATTTCCGAAAGAATCTGTTTTCGCACATGTTACAGCAAATATACGTATTTATTACGGTTGCAAACATCACATGCACGTTATTTGCAACAACAGCTACTTTTGTCGACTATGTTTTTGTAACATTTTCTCTACGAATCAAATGCTCCTGTGCGCTACCTTACAAATTTGGTAAATGTTTAAGGTGTTACGAGTGTTGTTGAGTTTATATTGAGTTTTAATTTTGAAATTATGTGCCAGTAACAATATGCATCTGTTTTATTTTAAAACATTATATCTACACTACCGTTGCTTATTGTATCAGATAATTTTATTTGTAGTAGTGAAACATTTTATTAAAAATACACTTGTGTATAAAATTGTCATTTAAAATATAACATTTTAATTTTTATAAGTAAAAGGTATAGGCAATAGTTCTTACTGTTTGTTAGGTATAACATGTTTTTCCCACTCCTGCAATTTTGGCAATACTTTATTGTTAACATTTAAGCTCACATTCTAATTTAATAATTTAGAATATTCTACGCATAGTTACTGTAACAATAATTAATTATACAGGCTGTTTCATTAAGGCTGGCCACCGGCCATATCTCAGAAACTAGTAGACATAAAAAGTAAGGAAAAAAATTCATTATAAAAGTGGTTACGAGAAAATCCTGGAAATTATTTTTAAGTTCCGTAATTTATCACAGGGGCGCAATTAAAAATTTAAAAATAAAATTCTAAATTTTTCCGAAAACCTTTGCTAACATTGTTAGAAAGCTTAGACAATTCCGCATCATTTTGGTCCATGGCTCATTGGCGTACCAACCTTAATAAGAGTGGGGAAATTAATTCTTCTTCTCGTAGTAGGAACAGCTATTTCGATTTCGGCTCATGAAATTGAATTTATTGCAATTTCAACTCGGTGAATCATGTCCTCTTGGGTGGTTGGTCTCGTTTCGTAAACAATATATTTGATTCTTCCCCACAAGTAAAAATCTAATACAGTTAAATCCGGGGATCTAAGTGGCCACGGAAACAAACTACCCTTTCCGATCCAGCGATTTGGGTATCTAACATTTAAGAAATTACGGACTCTTCGGAAATAGTGTAAAGGGCATCCATCATGTTAAATGATAAAATCAAAAATCAAAAAACTGGTATTGCAGTGTAAAAAATAATTATTTTTGGCAATAACTGTGTAACGAGCAAAGATATCGAGTTGAGGTTTTCAGATTTTTTCTTCCAAATTTAATCTACTTTCCGATTATGATGTCATAATTATTCCTTTACCCAAATGTTTAATAAGTTTGCAATTTAATCTGTCTATTCATCACTATCTACAATTATTACATCGACATATAATAATTGTTCTATTTTTACTCTTAACAGTTTTGGTCAATTGAGCCGTTTTAAAATTAATGAGGATAATGTATAATTTTTTTCTGTTTTAATTTTTTTTTTGTATTAAATTTTATCACGTTAGTTGTATCTCACTTCTAAATGCTGAATGAATCTTTGTCAATCCCCTTTTTAGCCTGCCTTTTACTTTTATTTTATATTGTTTTAATGCAACTGATGATAGGCATATTCCTGTAACTTTTGAACTCAAATTCATCTCTTCTTTTGTGGGGAATTTTTTTTGTATCAATGCATTTAAGTGCCTAACTGCCACAACTAGTCAGATTTAAAACAAAATTCAGTATTGGTATAAACTTATAGCCGTATTTTCTTTTTAATTTTGATTATATTTTAACAAATACATAAAATATTCTAATAGAGCCATGGACCTAGCCACGATATTATTTAAGTTTCCTTCCTGTCTTTTGAAATTAGGTTTTTCCTCGGTATTTTCTTTTTTACCTCCAGCAACCACTTAATTATTTCTTTCCTGACCTTTTACCATCTTTGGATCTATGCAATTCCTCTAATATTTTGTCTATGTTTATTTCTTTTGTTTGATTACTGTCCTCCCTTTAATGTTGCTTTGTATTTGTATATTGTTTCCATCTTTTTTTTTATTTGTATTTCTTTTGTGTTTCTGATTCCTTTAAGTTGTTTTTTACGTTTGTTTTCTATTATATTTTCTAGATTGTTTTTGCATTTTACGCTCTCCAGTCATTTAAATTTACAATCTGTTTTATCCTAATTCTTGCCTCTTCTTTGGGAGTGGGACCTTTCAGTGCCGCCGGTTTATCGCCGCCAGTTCATCGTCTCCATTTTGTCGTCGGGTTGTTTAATCGCCGGAACGTTTCATAGTTGCCGTTTTACCGCCGGGACGTTTCATTGCCGTTACGTAATTGCCGTACGTTTTAATAATATTTTTTCATTATTAGTTTTGTGATAACGGAGACTGTTACTTAGTAAAAAATAGTATTTTACTATAAGAGATGAAAGTTCCGTTTTTTCCGTTTTTTGAACAATGAAACGAAACATTTTATAAAACTGTCATCTCAACGAATTATAAACAACACTTTTTGCTGCCGATTTTTTGAATATTTCAAAAAACGTTAATAGTCCAACATTCAATTATTGTAGATAATTATCTTGTCGGTTGAGTTTTTGATATGACATTGTTATAAATGTTTAGCAACGTGCATCTTTGCATCTTTCTTATGAAAAAACCGTGCAATGTATAGCATTGCTGGAAGATGGCCGTATTATGCGGCATGTAGCAAGAATTCTACGAGTACAGCCTTCCACTGTATCCAGAGTTGCAGCACGATTTAGGAAAACTGGGAACTATAGAAGAAGGGCTGGGCAAGGTCGCAGAAGAGCTACCACCCTACGAGACAACCGATTTCTAAGCTTAAATGCTCTGCGTATCCGTCATTTCACAGCTAGATTCTTAAAAATGAACTTTTAGCGATTAGAAATGTACCTCTTTCTGTTCAAACTATACGGAACCGTCTTCAAGGTAGCACGATTAGCATTCGCACGTGAACATGTGGATTGGGATATTCACGACTGGGCTAATGTTGTTTTCTCTGATGAGACGCGGTATAGTTTATGGGCTTCCGACAGACGTATACCGGTCTACAGACGACCTGGTGAACGTTATTCTGCCTGCAACTTTTGTCCACGTGTCCCTTATGGTGGAGGATCAGTGATGGTATGGGGAGGCATCTCTTTGGAAAGCCGTACAGTGCCGTTATCTGGTGCTCGGTTAACAGCAGCTAGGTATATTACCGACGTTTTAGAAGAGCATGTGGTACCTTACGTGCCCTTTGTTGGCGAAAATTGCATTTTTATGCACGACAACGCACGACCCCACATAGCAGAAATAGTGCAGCAATATTTGGAAAAGATCGAATTGCCAGTTCTGCAATGGCCTGCGCGAAGTCCGGACATGAACCTAAATGAACATGTCTGGGATCATCAAGAACTGGAAGACGCGCTGTTACAAGAATGGGAAAATATTCCCCAAGACTATGTTGCAAACTTAATACGCGGTATGCCGCGAAGAATGCAAGCAGTAATTCAAGCTAGAGGCGGCAACACAAGATACTAAAACCATTTTGACCAAGTTTTTATATTGTTGTGTTTGACAATTTAACAGTTTCTTGCCACTTTCTAATTTATAATGCTTAGTCATTGCTGGTATGTTTGATGTTCAAAAGTAATGTTATTTAAAAATAAATGGGCGTTGCGATAATTTTTGTTCGGAGTGTATTTTACATATGAATGAAAATATGATATCCATCACTATAATGAATAAGTGACTGTGAAACGATGTCGGCGTTGAAACGGCGGTGATGAAACGTGTTCGCCAAGAACAGGGCTACGATCAAACAGTCCGGTGATGAAACGACAGGTATGAACCACAAGCATTGAAAAGTCCTAGGTCCCTCTTCTTTGGATCTTCGTCATTTAGTATAAATCATTATTCCATCAGGAAACTATTTCAAAATAGATATTGTTTTCAACATTACTAATATAATTTTTATTGCTATTTCCCAACAGGCCATATTTGATTCGCTTGCGAAAAATTAAATTTTAAATTTATTAAGCGCGGTAAAATAATTTAACGCACAATATTTGTATTAAATTTTGACAGACGATTTTTAAATGGTAAAGATTAACAAATATGTTGCTGTCAATTGTCAATATCGGTCGTGAAGTTATGGAGTATTGGTATTAAAATGTCTTTTGATAGGTAAAATTTATAAAATATTTATTAATTTTGTTACAAAATGATATTTCTCTCCAGCAAGAATATTTTTCATAAAAAAATCTGCTTCACACGGTTTGTTAAATTATTTAGCTTTGATAAAGTCTACGTTTGCTAAGACGAAGCGCTGATATTTTTATGAAAAAACGTCGATAGAGTCAATTTATCTAGTCTCTTAACGCAATCGAGTTAGTTATTCTAAGATTCAAAAGACTTCATATCGATGTAGAATAGGCGTATGGTAAAGGTAAAATAGAAACAAAATACTATAAAACACTTTTTCAAGAAGGCTTTTTAAGAACTTCGTAACAATTGAATCTGAAAAAATCATTTATTTGACCAAGTTTATTTTATTGTCAAGTTACTTGACCTAAAAAAATATTTAAAGAATGAATTGTGTAGTAATTGGTTTTATTATTATTATTTTAATTCAAACAAATTTATTCTAATTCTTTAACGTTCTCATTTTTTCCTAATGTCATTGGAGTAATTACTTTCATCTATAGCAAAATTATGTTATGCATTAAAAGTTGTCCTGGTGATACCCATTAGAGACGGTAAAAATCAATGAAGTAGAGAACAAAACAAAGATATTCAATTCCAATGACCTACTACAAACTCAAAACTTTGCACAGTAATGAAACTACTTAAAAAGGGTTTGCAATTGTACGCGTAAAACATTTATTCACTTGGTTCACCTTAGAATTTCTTCGTGCAATGTAAGTCTTTTTAATTAAATATAAAAAGAACAATTGAAACGTACTACATAAATTACAACTTTCAGTAAAAAGCCTAATACCTTAGACAATGACACTTTGCTTGACTTAATTTTTGGTTTTTTTTAGTTCCCATTAACAAAATGGATAAATTAAACTACGATTATTGAAGTGACGAAGTTATGTAGCTTTTCTTGCTCGTTGTAGATCATCTTAAATTAAACAACGCCTTTGACATGATCCTTTTCTACCAGCGAATCAACAATCAAATTTACATAGCTGCTGTTATTTTAATATTAATTATAAAAAAATGACATTTCACCAGATTCTAATTGCGGAAAACGCAAAAAAATTTACGGTCTTTGTTACGGCAACCGGTCATTGTAAATATAATTTCTTATTTTTTTAATTGAAAATAACCCCTATTGGTCTTATTCGTTTCAAATTCTCTGTAAACTATTTTGACTTTGATAACTTATTCTTGTTAAAGAAGATTTTGAACAATTGCAAATAAACACATAGATGCTATTAACAGCTTAAAACGGGCTATCACTGAAAACTTGCATGGGGCTGCTTAATATTATTTATTTCTTCTTTTTGCTCCAAAAATTTTAATAACGACATCTATCCTATTTGTTATGATCTAGAAGTACAAAATTACTTCCTTAGTTTAATTTTAACAATTTTCAATTCCTAAAACCTATATTGTTCTCTTGCCAAAAGATTCTGGTGTTGACCTGTTACAAAGAATGTCCACGATTACACAGTTTATTGGGATGTAATTTAGATATGCTTTTAAAAATTTAGGGTTAAGTTTGGATTCAAGTGTACTTTTTCTTCTAAAATATTCTACTTCCGACCAATTTGTTGTCAACTTGCTTATTTTAAATCGAACGTCCCATATATTATTTCATTTTTAGATTTGGGGTGAAACCCTAAACGCATTTTATGTATAATGTTCTATACCTACATCTAACCGTTTTTGAGATTTTTGACTTTGAATAAAAAAAAGGGTACTAAGTTTACATTTTTGTAATTTTTATTGTATTCTTTTATACAGGGTATTCAACAGTCCGTGGCATTTTTAATGTCGTTAAAGTTTTTTTTAATGAGATACCCTGTAACTTTAAGTATTATCAAGTCCAGAACTTAATTCCGTATCAAACTATATTAAGGTTACCTATACCTATTCCTGACTGTTTTTGAGATAATTAAGTCTTTTTGAAACGATCGAATTTATGTGGCTAAACTTTTATTTTACTCCACAGTTAGTTATGGTAAAGCCAATATTGTTTTTTCATGTCAAACATAACAGATAATGAGTATGTATTGTATGTTGGCATCTGTTACTAAGAAACTAAAAGTTTAAATTTATTATGGCAGAATACTCAAACTCCCATATTCTCTATTTGTTTTATATTTACGAAAAATGTTATAAAGCTTTGGAGAGAACCTGTCGTGTTTTTAATGCACGAAATCTTTATTTTCCGTCAATGAACAAACAAAACTCAATAGAATTGAATCAAACTTGTTCCGTTAAGGAAAAATTACCTACCAGCAGTTAGCTATAGAAAAACAATTATTGCTTTGCTGTCAAACAGGAATTTGATACTAGGACAGTAATACTTAAATGTCAATATTCTCAATTTGTTTTCTATTCACGGAGAATGTTTGAAAGTTTCGGAGAGAACCTGTCGTGTTTTTAATGAACGACATCATCATTTGCCGCCAATGAATAAGACAGAATTCATGAGAATTGAAACAAACTTCTTACCCGTCGGAAAAGTTAATGTTAAAAGAAATATTCCAAAATCAATAAAA
The DNA here is from genome assembly GCA_030710515.1 of Abscondita cerata. Classification (NCBI taxonomy): domain Eukaryota; kingdom Metazoa; phylum Arthropoda; class Insecta; order Coleoptera; family Lampyridae; genus Abscondita; species Abscondita cerata. The sequence goes on from JALBCR010000085.1 coordinate 55,491, forward strand.
TGACTCGGAATATGTATAGGTAACCTAAATACAATTTGATACAGAAATAAATCCTGGACTTGATAACACTTAAAGTTACAGGGTGTCCCATTTAAAAGAAAATTATTTTACTTACATTGAGGATGCAAATGTTTGTAGGAGGTTCATTTAAAATAACAAGTTGACAGCAACTTCCGGTTAAACCCAAAGTAACAGGAATTTGAAAATATTTTAAAAAAAGTACACTTGAAACCAATTTTAACCCAAATATGTATATAAAATACCTACATCCCAATACATTTTTAATGATTTTTCTACGGCGAGAATTTACTGCCTTTAACTACTTGTGGCATTTTGAGATTAATTTGGAATTTTCATAAACTATAAGAAGCGCAAAAGAATGTTAATAAAGCCAGAGAACACACAAAAAACACTGTAATCAAAATCGTTAGTCTGACATCAAATTATCAACGCTTTCCTTATAAAATCCTTTTCATCAATCCCCAACCCTACAACCGAAACCATGTTTTTTTACAGTGGTACACTCCTAATTTTACCAATCGGGTATCTGTGCTCCTCTTACTTTTTTTTCTTGTGGTATCCAAATCTTGCATACGATACAATTTATCGAATTACATATACACGGTGATAGTTCTTTGTCAAAAAATAATTAGGGTCTTTCATATAAAAAAAAATTATATGAGCAACCCCTGTTTAGTTACAACCCCTTAAAGATGTCGCAAAAAAACAGTTATTAATTTTTTTCTTGAAAGCAAAGAATGTTACAAAATTTAAAATGAGCGAACATTACTTGCCACCGAAAAAGCATTAAATGAGTTTATGAATTTTTGTGGTATTCTCGAATAGTTCCAACAGGTAGAAAAAGCCACTCCTAAAATATGTTTTTTTCTTAACCTTTTTCCTGTTTTATATAACGTTATTTAAAAATTCTTTTCCTATAGCTTTGATTTTTTCCGAACAAATAAGGTCTCACGTGTTTTTTTGTAAAATCAACCATTTTTGAGAAAAAATGCATTTTCAAAAACACCGCATGCGACGTCGTCTAGAGTAATGTATAATTTCATTTGATTTTATTTAATAACGTATAATTAATTTTTAGTTATATAACGTTTCCAATAAAAATATTAACATGACAGCCGCCTACTACATAAATTTGACAAAAATTCTAACCTACATGACTCATACGATGTACTTGATAAAACATAATTTTTTTCTAACATTGATGATTTTGTGAAAAAAATACAAAAGATCTTATTTGTTTAAAACGAATTAATTTATCTGAAATGAATTATTAAATAATGAAATGAAGACAAAAATGTTAGGGGTAGCTCTGAGAACTATTTGCTTTCAAGAAAAAATTAAAAATAGTTTTTTTGGGCATACTCATATGATTTATTTCTTATAAAAGACACACATTATTTTTCAACAAAAAATCATTACTTCAATTTTTCGCACTCAGTTAATAATAACCAAATTGTACTTCGTTAATTTGGAGTAGAAGTAGTTGTTATAAATATAATATCAAATTGCGCTTACTAACCAAATAGATATTGCAAAACTGGAATTAATGAAAGGTTTACCGTATTTTTTTTTGGGAAAAATTATTAATCCCAATAGCAAGCATTTTGTTTTTATTCTTAATATGTACCGTTGTTGTTTTAAATTTAGTGTGTTATTGCGTCAACAAGAATATTGTTTCCAAGCCAAAATTTCTAAGATAAAGGAATCTTTAAACTACAAGCTTAGGATTTGAACTTCTCATTTCAAGAAGGAGTAACAGTCCATTTTGTAAACGCCAACAAGCTGTCAAAATGTGCAAAGAATTTTTGTTTTAAAAACAGTAACAGATAGACATGCTATAGGCTTAATAAAAATGATTTAGAATTATAAATACCATATAAAATGCAAAACTATGCATAGTGATTTATTTAAAATAACAAAGTGAATAGCGACTTCCGGTATAACCGAAAGCATTAGAAGTATGCAAATATTTTAGATAAATGGAACCTAAGCAATTATAAATATAATTCTAGATTTAAAAATTTTTTTGACTTTAATTACATAAATTTTTATTGAACTTTCCCGCTCAGATACCATGTATAAATATAAACTTCTAAAAAATATTTTCAAATTTTATTTTTGTAATAAATTCAAATAACCATTTATTTTTTATATTTTTATAGTTTTGATGTAATTTTATTAAATAAAACGTATTCACCAACTCCTTATTTTTTCATTTTAGAAATTGTACGAAAATAATAATCCATGTCCTAAAAATTTCTTTTTCTTCTTCTTTATTCGGCATCTATGGTCCACTTCTGAACATATGCCTCCTTTAAACTTTTATTTTTTTTGGTTTTTTGCTTTGATGTCCAATTCCTACCTGCTATTTTACGAATTTCGTCACAGCATTTTATGTTTGGTGTTACAGTCTCCAATCGGTTGTTTTTTTTGCTCGTCTATCCTTTTTGATTTGGCTCGCATCTCTTTCCTCCTTCGAAATTAATTTTACCATGCTTTTCATTTAGGTTTTTTCTTTCATCAACTTTAACTCTTACTTTTTCTCTACGTTTCTGTGTTACTTTATAGTTTTTATTGTCTTTTCTATGCACGTTCAGGTCTCAGGAATCGTACAATAGCAGTCTTCATTACCTTCATGTTGTGTATATTTATTGATAATCTCAGGTTTTCTAATTTTCAACACCTCTTTTATTTCGTTATTACTACTGAGTACTATCAAAATGTTAGGTAACTAATATATGTTCCATCTATACTGTTGCTGTGCATTTTAGCTGTAGTTTTCTATTAATTCTGTGTACCTATGATATTTTCGACAATTTCCCAGGGCATCTAGTATTGTCCACATTTCTAAAGTATTTTTTTCTATTATGTTTCTTTTGGTTTGTATATGGTGGTTTGTCCTATATCGCTGCCTAAAGCCTACATGTTAGTGTGGTTTATAGTTTTTCAGTTTGTTTTTATCAACATTTTTATATATTAGAATAAATACCGCGTTTCCTTTTTTTGTATACTTTTTGGGCCATATTTATTTGTATTCCACATATTATTAACTTAGATATTATCGTGTATGCACCTGTTGCTTTGTTATTTGTGGTAGATTTCTGGTCTAATTTTATCCTTGTCTGTCTCAAATAGATGTTCTGATCATAAATTTATTAACATATTTTCGATGAACAAAAGAACAAAAGTTCATCTTATGAATTCACAAAGTCTGTCTGTCTGTCTGTCTGTCTGTCTGTCTGTCTGTCTGGATGTCCGTAGCTTTTTTCCTGTTGACATTTTTGAAAATTTTCTTTCGGATTCCTATAGAACATCAAAATCTAAGACATTTTTGCTTCGATCATTTTTTGTCTATCTCATCGGCAAAGTAGTCAAATCGGCTCCCGAAAAAAATTTTAAAAAAATTTTACAAGTCCAGTCAAATTTTTCGAACAAATTTTTTTTCAAATTAATCATTAAAATAAATTTTAAGCTAAATAAGCAGTTCTTTTGTTCATCCCGGCAATGCAAGCTTGCGCATTCCCAACTGGTTTTTCTTTGTTCTTGTGGTTGTGTGGTATGTTTTGTCTTTTAGAACTAAACAAATCTCCATAATATTTTTCATAATTTTGTTATTTCCAACCTTTTCTGATGTTATATTGTTTAGTTATTAAATCTTTTTGTTTTTCTCTATGGTTTTATAAATTCTTCATTGTATTTATTTACATCTCTCTTTATCCTTTTTTGTATTATTTTATTTAATTCAGCTTACTCTATGTCGGATTGTTTTCTTTCCTCCATTAATTGTAGTTTTATTATTTATTAGGTTTTTAGTTTCTAAACTTGTTTTGGTTGATTTATTTTGCCTGTGATCTCATGTGACATCTAGTCCTATTTCGTTTAAAGAAGTTATTTTTTTATTTATTTCATCTATACTGTTTGGAAGGCTGATATTTTTGTACTATAGTTTACTTGGGAGTCTTTTTTTGTTAGGGTACTTTCATATAAAGTTTTGTTCAAAACCACTTTCTCTCCAAGTTACAACCCTTTATGTTAGGAGGAAAACAGTTTTTATTTAATATGTCCACTATGGATGAAGGCTGAAGAATAACAATAAACTGTTTATCGTTATGACATCATTTAACACCGACCTACTTAATTTTTTTAAATAAACGATAACCCCTCTGAATGTATGCGAAAAAGGAATGAGTAATGTTTTATTTTATTTTTTTTTTTAGCAAACTAAGAACTTTACGAGAAATAGCGAAGCCATAAAAAGTTGCAGTTTGAATCCGTCTTTTTAAATAAAATTTCTAAGTAGAAAATGTAGACGCATTAAAAAGTTCTGAGGCCAAATATTATAAGGGTTAATTTTTTCACCCCCTTGTATAAACTTTGCAGGGTTACAAAAACCGCCAAAAAATTTCACTTTATTAGCAAATCTGCCAAATTTCATTCTTCTAACTTCTTGCATAGTGGACATATTAAATAAAAACTGTTTTTTCCCCTAACTTTAAGAGGCTGTAACTTGGAGGAAAAGTGGTTTTGAACAAAACTTTATTTGAAAGTCCCCCTTAATTTTGCTGAAAAATTACCGTGTTGAATATTTCGCGTCAATTTAGAAACACCCTGTACATATAACTGTTCCTGATCATTTGTCAAATTTAATAGCAGTTGTCCTCTTACTAGTCTCTGATCACTTTATGTTAAAAATTGGGTTATTTCAGGTCGATATCAATACCAGGGCTTTGTTACAGGTTTTTTTCTTAGAAAAACTATGATTATTTAAGGTTCTTCAATTTAATTTGATGTTTTACTTAAACATTTAGAAAAAATAGTTATTCTATCAATTTTGATTTCAACTGAGTATGAATTAAAGTGATTGTTATTGTTAACTTGATTGTTATTTTGTTATGTCTTGACAGTTCGGATTTTATTTCAGATTTGATATTATTGCTTATTGTTGTCAAAACACGCCAGGGAAGTTCAAACAAAAAATAGTAGGGTCATTAGACCATATAAAAAGTGGAACGAGCATCTTGTTGTGTATAGTTCAAATCAGTTAAGCTTGCGAATATTTTTATATACAGGGTGTTTCTAAATTGATGCGAAATATTTAACAAAGTAATTTTTCAGCAAAAATTAATAGGGGACTTTCATATAAAGTTTTTGTTCAAAACCACTTTCCCTCCAAGTTACAACCCTTTATGTTAGGGGGAAAACAGTTTTTATTTAATATTGTCCACTATGGATGAAGGTTAAAGAATAACAATAAAACTGTTTATCGTTATGACATCATTTAACACTGACCTACTTAACTTTTTTAAATAAACGATAACCCCTCTGAATGTATGCGAAAAAGGAATGAGTAATGTTTTATTTTTTTTTTGAGCAAACGAAGAACTTTACGAGAAATAGCGAAGGCATAAAAAAGTTGCAGTTTGAATCCGTCTTTTTAAATAAAATTTCTAAGTAGAAAAATGTAGACGCATTAAAAAGTTCTGAGGCCAAATATTATAAGGGTTAATTTTTTTACCCCCTTGTATAAACTTTGCAGGGTTACAAAAACCGCAAAAAAATTTCACTTTATTAGCAAATCTGCCAAATTTCATTCTTCTAACTTCTTGCATAGTGGACATATTAAATAAAAACTGTTTTTCCCCCTAACTTTAAGAGGCTGTAACTTGAAGGAAAAGTAGTTTTGAACAAAACTTTATATGAAAGTCCCCCTTAATTTTTGCTGAAAAATTACCGTGTTGAATATTTTGCGTCAATTTAGAAACACCCTGTACATATAACTGTTCCTGATCGTTTGTCAAATTTAATAGCAGTTGTCCTCTTACTAGTCCCTGATCACTTTATGTTAAAAATTGGGTTATTTCAGGTCGATATCAATACCAGGGCTTTGTTACAGGTTTTTTAGAAAAACTATGATTATTTAAGGTTCTTCAATTTAATTTGATGTTTTACTTAAACATTTAGAAATAATAGTTATTCTATCAATTTTAATTTCAACTGAGTATGAATTAAAGTGATTGTTATTGTTAACTTGATTGTTATTTTGTTATGTCTTGACAGTTCGGATTTTATTTCAGATTTGATATTATTGCTTATTGTTGTCAAAACACGCCAGGAAAGTTCATACAAAAAATAGTATGGTCATTAGACCATATAAATAGTGAAACGAGCATACTGTTGTGTATAGTTAAAATCAGTTAAACTTGCGAATGTTCCTTATTATAATAATTTTGTTACAATGTTCTGTTTCTCTTTATGTTTGCTAGAAAAAAACAGAATCAAGGAACTTTAGTTTGCCATGTTAATATATGCAACTGCATTAATCGTATGTCGACACTTAATTAATATTTTGACATTCCCCATTTTGACATTTTGTTTTGATTATTAGTTTAATATCCTTTCTATACATATACATAACTGCATTTAAATTTATTTCTGATTTCAATAATTCAGACAATAAGTAAATAAATAAAATAAATAAATAAATATTATGCAGTTATTCATAATGAGTCATACGCAATCTTATATGATTTTAACTATAGTTGGTTCAAAGAAGATTGACAAGGATAGATATATAATCGATATTAAAACGTTCTGCGCGTAAACTTTAAATTTCGAAGCATTGTTTTCTGACTAACCTAAAATTTTGATGTATCAAGTAAAATAGTACTTGTTATTCGATACTACTACTATTCTGTGTTACTATGGTTATTACCCTCAAACAGAGATTGAGCATTAACAATCAATTCGAGTTATAAGTTTACCCTTATTTTACTTTGACAAAGTTATATTTTAATTTCTGTCATTCTTCTTTGGACCATCATTTTTATACAATTTAAACGGAGTATGTTTAGTCCACTATATGTTCTAAGGTAGGGTCTTAATTGTAAATCACATCAATGTAGCTATTGAAAGTAATTTTATTATTAGTTTTCTTGGTCCTGAAGAGTTCCAAAAGGACGAAACAGCGGTCGAGTGATTCTTGGTGTTTTTTTGCTGTTGTGCAACCCTTGTGAACTTGCAGCAGGCGATTCGAGATTGTCATTTTAACAACACATAGTTGTGATAATTGAAGGATCGACTACATAATTGCTGACACATCTGTCGACAAAGTTGCCTTTGGTGCAAATGCATTTTTGTGCGTGTTACGTTACACAAGTCGACACCTAGGTGTCGCAACATTTATTGTTCGTATTATTATTTATTGTTGTCTCGCGTTTAAACGCCTCTGCGTTTTAATGATCGACCCTAACAGTCGTTTTCAACTGTTCTAAACCCTTGGGGAGATACGTTTTATTTTTTTATGACGTCATTAATTTTTTGTGATTTATGAAGTCTACATCTTTAATGTTTCTTTAATGACGCTGATTGAGTGGATGCTTCTTACTTCGTCATTATTTCGCTTAGTCTTTATATATCGCACTTCTTCGCTTTTAGTTCTTTCTCTAATTCTGTTAATCTTCTCAATGTTTTTACGTCATATGTTTTTTTGCCACACTTTACTGACCAGGGGATTCGTAGCATCTTCTAACTGTCAGCTTAATTCACCGCTACTTTGGTAGTCAGCTTCTAGTTTGCCGGATACTAAAGGCCGCATTTCGTTTGCATTAATCGTGTTTGTATTGTACAAAGGGTTTTTGAAGTAACTTACCGCGGTAGCCAGACGTGTTGATGCTAGTTACAATCGCCCATGAATGATCAGACGCCGTTTTTTGTTGATGGTTCTTTTGCTTTCTTAGTAATTGAGATTTTCGAACGTCTTCTGCAGTTAACCGGTTTTCTACCTGGTACTCTTAGTGGATACTATATCAACCGGAGCCAGTTGAAACCAAATTATTTAACGAGGTTAATATTTCCTTTCTCGTATGAAAGACGATACTCCAGGCTTGGGGTGTTTTAACGGAGTTTAAAAATAAAAATAAAAAATTTCACTATTAATTAATTGTAAAGAATTTCATATTGAATTAATATAATTATCTCTGACTTACCTAAATTATTTTTATTAAAACTTTAGAGTTAAAGAAAAGTTTAAAATTAGTACTTCCTAGTACTCATCAAATTTTATGTAATTTTATTTGAATTATTTTCTAACAGTAGAATGCATTAATACGTTTGTCTCACGTTTTTACCAAATAATTACTTTTTATTAGAAAATTTGTAAACTATTTATATTTATGTAATTACCTTAATCTAATAAAATTATTAACCTAAAATTCAGGTTCAACTTGAAGCCATGTTGCCGGTTTTGGTACTTCACTTTATAATTCTGGAAGCGTGCATTTCTAGCTAATGAAATCCGACACGCCTTAACTCAAAACAGAAAATTAATACTGAATCAAATACAGTGAATTAACTTTTTTAAAGCTTTGTTACGATCCCAATAAGATTTCATAAAAAACATTGCCAAAATATCGTTTTTTTTTTAAATTTGTGTTTATTTTTATAGAAATTTTTATTTTCTTTTTGGTGTTTATGTTAGATAAACTTTTTCATTGTTTAGTTGATTACAGCATCGCAAAGTATCAAAAAAAATCGCTTCTTTAAATTTAATTAAATTATTTTATTTTTGAAAAACAAGCTAATTTAATTAATTTCGATAATATCGTTCAGTTTCAGACTCTAATTATGCTATCAATATACAATGTATTAGCTAGAGGGTTTCTTTAGTTTAATTCATTGTATACATTATAACATTTTAGAATAATAATTTAATAAAACAATATTCAATAACTTTTGTACATCTTAATCAGTAAGTTACAAAATCATTATTAACGTGCGATAAAAATACACATTTTGCTGATAAAAATATAGGTTACATATTCTGACAATTTATTGATTTGTTACACTTGTCACTTTTGACAATTTATTTTTAAACTGCTAAAATTCAACTCCATTTTTGTCCTTTAATGCACTGAGCTTTGAAATTTGTTTTGTAAATTTTGGTTTAGATAAGCAAGTAGCGATTTCGCATATAAATTACTACTACGTTTATCGATTTCTCTATAGAAATTCTAATAATATCACTTGAAATTTTAAGAAAACTATACAAATTGTTTTAGCCGAGATACAAACCAAAGAGTAAAGAAGCCTTGTAACTTGCTAAAGCTTCAGAGAAGTTTTCCACTGAAAATTCATGTAATAGAAGAAAGCTAAGCTTTACAGAACTTTCCTATATTCGAATAGTTTCTGTGAAAATGTTTAGGTTTCTTTATGTTTTAAACACCACTTCAGTGTGTATACCAACAGAAACAAGTCGTTATTTTTGTGCTAATGTAATCAAAAAGGTTGATGTAGAGACCATTTGTGTGGGAAGAAAACTTTTACATAGAAAAAACTTGTTTCTGATATTAACCACTCTGGGGGCCTCTTTGAAGTCTGTGAAAATGGGTCATGCAAATTTGTGAAACAATATTCTAACAAGGAACGCGGTTTATTTAATATTCCAAACAAAATCGATATTTCACGAGAAGCAACATGTTTTAGTAACTTGACACAAAACATCACATTAAAAACTTCATAGACTGAATTTAGCATCGTGTCATTTCAACACAACTATTAATCTGCAAATGCATAATCAAAAATATATTGGGAAGTTAAATTTAGAAAATACGCTCATATAGAACATTTTCCCGAAGTTTTTATTGGTACGATTGAACTAACTTAAAGTTAATTATTTAGGATTTAAACGGACGTATTTAAATGTAGCTGTTGCCTTCTGAGATATTACTCTTCCACAGATCACTTCGTAATTAAACATAATCAAATATTATATAAATGAATAAATAAATATGCCCAAGCTAATGATTTAATCTTGTTTAGGTATTTGATTGAGTAATTATTAGTATAAGGTAAATTTAAATTATCCTTTACTGAAAGTTAATTGGATTAATTGGTGAACCGAAATCTGTTAAATAAATAAAATACTTTTTAGAGGAATAGTCTTTTATTTACTGATAAGGTAATTTTTTGTTTAATTTTTTTGTTTAACCCTAAAGGGATACATGAAGCTTATGAGTATATTTTTAGCTTAAGAATCAGTTTTTTTACAAATAACTCAAGAATGGGAATTTTTTTAATCAAACACAAAGGAGCTTTTTATACCCATTTGAACCAATTTATACTGCTGCTAATTGCTTTACTTAACACTAACTATCTAATTCACGTAAATTTTTCTAGTATCTCAAAGAAAAAATTAAAAATCTGAAATAGTTTTTTTTGTCTATGTGTCATCTCTATACCTATTTGTAAAATTTAAATAAAGATTTAGTTGGAACTCAAAAGTTGCTTTTTTTAAATAAATATATCCAAAAGAAGATAATTTCTGTAAAATCCTAAATTGCTATTTTAATTTTGTCATAACTCTGTTTCTTTTATTCAATAGAAATTAGTGATTTTGTGGTAGCAGTTTTTCGAGAAGAACCATAAACTAAAAGTTATTAAATACATGTTTATTATACTAAAATTTATTTAAGTTTAATTTTGTATAAGTGTATATTTAAAAAAAATTAAATAAAAAAAAGACTAGAACGAGTGGCGAAATTTAAACCCATTTTCCTTCTTCACATTCGAGGATTAAGGCTAAGCCGTTTAAGGGTTCATGTTCTTATATCAAAATTTACCAATTAACGAGATTTCTCTGGGGTAGAGCGTATGAACTGTATGAATTGGGGCGATTACGTCGAAAAGTAGCTTAATGTTGTACGACATTCTTCCATACAAAATTTTCTTGATTTTCACTGTGATTTTTATTTAGCGACCAAGTAGACACAAAAACATACCAACTTCGATTATTTGAGGAGGTAAGTAATCTTTGATGGATAGCAATAATGACAGACTATTCATACAGTTGCAATTTGGCAGAATAACTAGACAACCCTTTCTTCAGAATACGATTAGTTAGAGAATTTTCTAAAAAAAAAGTCATTCACTAAAATTAAGTAATATTGACATGTATACACAGGACATTGTTTTCAAGTGACTTCTGCTATATTACTCACAGATAATGGTGGTTACACATAAAAAGGCTAGAAGGTTGGAAGTCAAGTGCAGTAGCTGAAAGCTACGTTGAAAAATCCCTTGAGGATCAAGTTAAAGTGTTATATACGTTATCTTCACAAGACAAATCAACAATAGTGTCAGAGCAGGAGGCATCAGTGCTTGTCCTCAATCCAGGCCCTTCTTCTACTACTACAGACCCAAAGGAACCACATATTACTATTAGTAAGAATCAAATTGAAGGTTGTCTTAATGTATTATTTATTTTCTATTTTTTCTTATTTTAATGAGAGTAACAGCTTCAACGGTACAAGTTTTGTGGTTATGTTTTTTATTATTCTCTAGAATAAGGAGTATTTTCTAGAAACAAGCTATACTTACTTTTGGATTCAAAAAAGGAACTAAAAAAAAAAAAAAAAAAAAAAAAAAAAAAAAAAAACTCCCCCACCCCACACACCCCCCCAAAAAAAAACCCCCCCCCGGAAAAAAAAAAAAAAAAACCCCCCCCCAAAAAAACCCCCCCCCCACCCCCCCCAAACCCCCCCCCCCCCCAAACAAAAAAATTATTAGGCAGGGCCGCCGGAACCTAGTGTGCAAGGCGTGCACCGCACGCGGGCGGCACTGTCTAGGGGGCGGCAAAAAAGCAATCTTCAAATTGAAATTATTTTTGCCTTTGAATTTTTATAATATATACTACTAACGACATCTATTGAGTAGTGTCCGCACTCCGCAGCTAAATTCTCTAATTTGTAGATGACCGGGGATTCACTGATTTACTGAAACATGTGAATCCCCGTCCGTGACTTATTTACATCGCATCCCATAATTTGTAGTTCACTCGTCTTGTGGAGCTTTTTATGAAACTTACTGTCAATTTGTTAATTATTTTTTACCAAATCATACCTAAACTAGGTCATATCTTGTAGTTAGTGATTATTGTAAGTAAAGTGAAAAAATATTCAAAATGGTAAGTAACTCAGTTTTTGTTTGCTAATCACGGACTATAAAAATAAAGTAAAATAAAATAACCATTAAAAAACATTTTTCAGGAACCTTCAAAGAAAAAAACTTTCCGGAGCCCAATTTCGAAGTCAAAAACGAGAGAAGGAGAAACAGAAAGAGAAACTGGCAGGTTCAATGTTAAAATTTTTGAACACATCTGAAAATAAGCAATTTGATGAAAATACTGCAACTGATACACCGTCGACATCGGGTCTATGCCCCAAGTCTACGAGTATTAATGAATCTGAAGAGGAAAAATGTGTGACAGTCCTGCTCCTTCGGAAAATACCACAAGTGAAGATACACTTGAAGAAATACCTGAAGAATTTTTAAGTAATATATCGTCATCAGTGATACCAATTAACGATGATCCTGGTTTGTGGCCTGATATTATTAACGTCGATATTGTTAACATTTTAGTTAGACGTGGTCCTGTACAGGAATGTAACCACAATTTTCCTGTTAATTCTAATGGACGAAAATTTTGTGACTATTACTATTATAGACATCTTTCTAATGGCGAAAAAATTAATAGAAATTGGCTAATTTATTCTATTTCAAATGATTCTGTTTATTGCTTTTGTTGCAAAATATTCGGTAAGATTTCAAGTACTTTTTCCAATTTATCAGGTTTTTCGGACTGGCAACATTTGTCAATCACTTTGAAAAGGCACGAAACGAGCGATTTTCACAATGAAAATGTAAAAGCATGGGTACAATTAATTAATATGTTTAAAACTAAAACTACTGTTAATCAGATGCAACTGAGATTATTAGAGTCAGAAAAAAAGCATTGGTGTGACGTATTAGAAAGAATTATAGCTGTTATAAAGTTTTTATCTCGTCAATGTCTGGGTTTTCGAGGTTCAACGAAAAAACTTTTTGAGAATAATAACGGTAATTTTCTGAAAGCTATAGAAATGATAGGTTCATTTGATTCAGTTATGCGGGAACACATTCGCAGAATTGAATTAAAATCTAACCTTCGTATGGGTCATTATTTAGGAGACCAAATTCAAAATGAAATTATTGAGTTACTTGGCGCATCAATAAAAAATTCCATTTTAGACAAAGTTAGAGACTCGAAATATTTTTCCATCATATTGGATTGCACACCGGATGCAAGTCATACGGAACAAATAACAATAATATTTAGATACGTTTATTTAAATAGCTCAAAAATAAAGTAGAGGTCTGTGAAAACTTCATTGGTTTTGCCCAATTTACAGTTCGACCGGCGAAGATTTATTAAAATTTGTTTTGGATTTATTTTCAAAATTGAACCTCGACATCCAAAATTTGCGCGGACAAGGTTACGACAATGGTTCTAATATGCGTGGAAAACATAATGGCCTGCAGAAAAAATTTTGGAACTCAATAACCGTGCATTTTATGTTCCATGCTCAGCACACAGCTTAAATTTAGTAGTTAACGACGCAGCCAATGTGACACATGAGACTATCAATTTTTTGATATAATTCAAGAAATCTTTGTTTTTTTCATCTTCTACAAAAAGATGGTCAGTTATTTCAAAACATTTACCAGATTTAAAATTAAAAGGTTTAAGTACTACACGATGGTCTAGTAGAATTGACGCAATCAAACCATTGCGCTACCATATAGAAAAAATATTTGATGCTTTATTGGAAATTTCTGAAAATACGTCTGATAGTGGATGGGACTGTGCCACAACTCACAAAGCGCATTCTCTTGCATTAAAAATACAAAATTATAAATTTATTTGTTCTATTTTAATTTGGCATGAAATTTTAGATGAAATAAATTATGTGAGTAAGATGATGCAAAGTCCTACAATGAATATACAAATTTGTATAAATTTGCTCAATAATTTAATTGAAAATTTTACAAAAACCGTACGGACGAACATTTTCATAGCATTTTACAAGAGGCTACCGAAGTAGCAAATAAAATAAATGCTGAAACAGATTTTCCAGCAATAAATACACTTCGTCCAAGAAGAAAACCTACTCATTTTCAATATGAACGACGCGACGAAGTTGTATTGGACCCTAAAATGAATTATAAAGTTGAGTTTTTTAGAATTTTTGACCAAACATTGATTTCCTTAAAAATAGATTTGAAGAATTAAAAACATTAGAAAGCGTATTTTTCAGTACTTCATTATTTAATATTCCTAGCGAAGACTTGTTAAATTATTGCAAAGATTTACATCTCAAATTAAAAGATGAGTCGAAAAATGAAGCTGACATTGACGGGATTGACTTATATAGTGAAATTAATGCTTTAAAGCTGCATTTTACAGAAAATCAGTCTACTGATCCCCTTACACTATTACAATATTTGTTCACAAATAACTTACTATCAACTTTTCCTAACATGTCAATAGTTTTAAGAATATTTCTGACGCTACCAGTCACAGTTGCATCTGGAGAAAGGTCTTTTTCGAAGTTAAAATTGATCAAAAATTACTTAAGATCGACTATGCTTCAACCAAGATTAAATAATTTAGCCATAATATCTATAGAATCTGAAATATTAGATAGTTTAGATACTAAGAAAATAATAATTGATTTCGCCAGTTCAAAGGCCAGAAAAGTTCAATTTTTATAAATAGTTACATGCCTGTACGTTCAAGTTTATTAGTTTATCGAAATATATTGTTTGTTCGATATTTTGTTTCTTTGTACCTTTTCAGTCCTTTAAGTATTACCTAGCGGACTTTAAAATAGGTACCCAATAAAACAGAGAAAAAAAGGGCGGCATTTTTAGTTTGGCACACGGGCGGCAAAGCAGCTTGCGGCGGCCCTGTTATTAGGTAACAAACTTTGATCATTTACAAGACTAAGACTAAACTAGTTAATAACATTTACAATATTTGCAAAAAATTACCAAATAAAAATAATCGCAACCTGTAATTGCATGAAAGCATGGTAAAACTTCAGCTAAAGAACTACCAAGGATTTGGTATAGTTCATTAACGTTTATGTATCGCTGATTATTTCTAACACCCATGTTTATCCAAAGTTTGAAAGTTGCCTCCAAACGATCCATATTGCCAAGAAGTATAATTAATATGTCTGAGTTAGAGCAGCGTACAACTACTTCTGCGTCGAAATTTAATTGGCAAATATGATAAATAATCCAAGAATCGGCTTCTTTATACTCTGCACATGATAATGAGTCTTTGATAGTTTTAATAATTTTGTTATTTTTAACTCTGTATGAATAACATTTGTTGAAACTTACATAGATAGTTTTATTGCCAATAAAAGATGACATGTTATCATTAGCCTAATGATCAATGAAGAAATGAACTAGAGCTTCTTTAAATTGTATATTTTTTAGTTCAGTTGCAAAATTATGCAGACGAATTTGATTAGGTCCTATTGACACTGGGCGGATGGATCCATCCCGACGGGAGCACTCACAATCTATAATAGAAGGTGAAAAGTATTGATCAAAAACAATATTAATACGAGTTGATTTAAATTGCGATATCGTATAAAGGAACTTTCTCGATATATCATCAAAGGTTTGAAGTAAGTCTTTCATAAGATGTAACATAAAGAAACCATCTATAATACTGATATCAAAGTAGGACGGCTGTTGATTAATCTTGTTACCAATTTTCTTTTCAATTAATTTGGCAAATTGTGCTTTATTAGTTTTACAAATAGAACCATCTGCATGGCACATTGATGTTGGCATCGGCGTAAGTGGAAATGTTAACACTTTTTTAATATTAACTTTATGAGTTAAAGAAATTTCCAACATTCGACCAAATAAATCTCTTTCCATTCTTAGTTTAACGACTTTATTTTCCAGAGTTATTTTTTTCTTTTTTGGAGCTTCAGCAAAATTTAGCACTCGATTTTTTTATTGGCCTATCAAATCTGTCCTCGTCTTCAGCACATTCATTAATAAACTGGTTTCTCAAATCTTCACCATTTTCTACAACATTCAATAAAAATTCAGCTACATCTTAAGGAACATGTTTTGACGTAGCAATATTATATTTTTATCTAAATCTGGGTCAAATGGATTTAAATTTTTTTGGAGAATGTCGACGAAATCCGTAGTATTAATTTGTGCAGGCAACTCAATGTTATTGTATTTTAATCTAAACTTGATACATTTACTCAAAACTTCTTTACATTTTTTGAGTTTATCGTCAAGAAAAGTTATTATTTTATCATTTGTTCCTTTAGAAAAAACACATTTCATTTTATCACTGGCCATTATTACAAGATTAAAATGTAAACATTAAAAACCACAACAAGTACAAACATATTATGACTTTAAACTAACGCCATCTTCAAAACTAGCCGCTGTCAATGTCCATCTCTCTTGCGCACTAACTGACAGGTCACAGCACTCTTCTAATATATTTGTGTGTCTTAAGACATCTCGTGTATAACATGGACACGTGTGAATAGTGTAAACTAAGAATAACGACAACAGTTAACTGTAACGACTTTGTGAGTGTTAAAATGCATAGCGTTATCTAAGCGATAACTTTAATGCTTAAAACACACGTGTGTTTCTTTGTAGTTTTTGAACTTTAAATTATGTGTTTTCTTAATTCGTTACTTTGGAATTTAATGTACTTTTAATTTTATATCATTTTTATAGTATTTCAATTTCATTGTTGTCAAACTACAACTATACAAAACTCGACTACATGACCATCTGTCTCTTTCTAGGCAATCTACCTCTCTGACTACTAGCATAATACCCGTGATAATACTATAATAATTTTCAGGCTTTAATCGGCCTGGCTCACTGTTTAACAACTGAATTATGATCTGCCAAATTAATTTTAGACTTGTCGATCGGTAACATCATATTAAAATTTCAGCCATACTGAAATACTTAATTTTTTTTTATCTATAAATAAAAAGCACAATATTAACAACGATAAAAATGTCTGGCAATAATAAAATTATGTTTCTTGACCAACCAAAAGTCAATAAGAAAAAAAATTATTCTTAAAATTCTTTCAAAACTTAATATTTTCACCTGTACATGTAGGATGCGCACTAATAAACGCAACCGCTACAGACAGCCAGAAGACCCGGATCCTGACGCAGAGAGCGAAAGAGATAATATATCAAAAAGCTAGCCTACCTGAAAGCATTTCTCAAAAACGTTGCTAGCTCTTAGACTATAATGTGTACGTTAAACAAAATTAGTAAAATTAATAAACACAAAAGTATTGTCTACTTATTTGTTAATTAATGGTAAACCAGAGAGAGAAACGACACTGCAAAGTTTTCATGTCTATATTTTTTGAGTCTTTCCAGAATAGTTGAACATGATAATGAATCTATGCATTACTTCAACTTTCACTTTGGAAAATAATATCACTGGTCAATTACCTCTGGTTGTCTGAAAAATGAGATAATAAAGAAGCAAATAAAATCTATGTTTGGATATTGAAAGGTATTAGAATTTAACATCATCATATAATTTAAAATTCTTTTTGTTGAATTGACTCACAGAAAATGATTAATATTCACCTGTAAAATTTCTTAAGTAGATCATAGTCGAAGTGAACTAATTTATTTAAGCATTAGTACTAAATTAAACAAATTAGTTTTTACTGAAATTATTGTTGTATCAATTTTCTTCAAGATAGTCAATGAATCGTTATTCAATAAGCGTCCAGTATTAAATTTTGACAAATTTGTACACATTTTCGCTTGTGCGGATTCTCATTAATTGTTTTTATCTTATCCTTATAATCAAGTTTAACACTTGCCCATAATGATCAAGCGTACCACAATTCAATCGAATTTAATCTCCAAAGAACAAAACAACCAATCGAAAACGCATGCTTGCAATTTTCATTCAGCGTTCGTCACATATCAGTTATAATAGTAGTAATCAATGATAGTACAACAAACTAGCATGTATTAAGAAACAAACTCAATCATTTTTTGTTAAGCAAACTAAAACAATTCAATTTTATATGCTGTCATAAAATAAATATAGTGAATTAAATAAAAGTGTATCGCAAACACTAGTGTAGTATTAGCACCATGCAATACATTTTGATTTACATTAAACAATAGTCTTCTGCAACGTAAAAATTAAGCTTAATATACAGACGTAAAATTTTACTTCGTGTTTGATCTTTCTCATTTATTTCTTGTGACGCTTTTAAGGTAACAAAAGCGAAAGCTTATTTTTTAGACGCCCTGTATCTCAAAAACCATGCCATTGCGGACCCATGTTCATATAAACTTTTAATCTTAAAATTAGTCAAAGATTCACCCTTTAAAGTTTGTACATAAACTTAATTAACACCCTGTATATTTACTGCTCTGTCATAGTCTATAAGCATAATTATTAGTATTAGTTAAATTAGGTTTTTTACGAAAGTACCGTGGGTGTTTATGTTTTGTTTCGTTTTCCAGAGACAAAAATGTGTCAGGCTTATCGAGTTTCCCGGATTGTCAAAATATCGATAGTCGTGTTTTCGAGGTTCTAATGTTGATCATATAACTCTAAAATAGTTAAAACAAACTTTAAATCTCACTATTTTTTATATAAAATTTAGAAATAAAAAGTAAAATAAGGATAAACTTATAACTCGAATTGATTGTTAATGCGCAATCTCTGTTTAAAGGTAATAACCATAGTAACACAGAATAGTAGTAGTATCGAATAACAAGTACTATTTTACTTGATATATCAAAATTTTAGGTTAGTCAAAAAACAATGCTTTGAAATTTAAAGTTTACACGCAGAACGTTTTAATATCGATTATATATCTATCCTTGTCAATCTTCTTTGAACCAACTATAGTTAAAATCATATAAGGTTGCGTATGACTCATTATGAATAACTGCATAATATTTATTTATTTATTTTATTTATTTAATTATTGTTTGAATTATTGAAATCAGAAATAAATTTAAATGCAGTTATGTATATGTATAGAAAGGATATTAAACTAAAAATCAAAACAATACGTCAAAATGGGGAATGTCAAAATATTAATTAAGTGTCGACATACGATTAATGCAGTTGCATATATTAACATGGCAAACTAAAGTTCCTTAATTCTGTTTTTTTCTAGCAAGCATAAATAAAGAAAAACAGAACATTGTAACAAAATTATTATAATAAGGAACATTCGCAAGCTTAACTGATTTTAACTATACACAACAGTATGCTCGTTCCACTATTTATATGGTCTAATGACCCTACTATTTTTTGTATGAACTTCCCTGGCGTGTTTTGACAACAATAAGCAATAATATCAAATCTGAAATAAAATCCGAACTGTCAAGACATAACAAAATAACAATCAAGTTAACAATAACAACCACTTTAATTCATACTCAATTGAAATCAAAATTGATAGAATAACTATTTTTCTAAATGTTTAAGTAAAACATCAAATTAAATTGAAGAACCTTAAATAATGTTTTTCTAAGAAAAAAACCTGTAACAAAGCCTTGTATTGATATTGACCTGAAATAACCCAATTTTTAACTTAAAGTGATCAGAGACTAGTAAGAGGACAACTGCTATTAAATTTGACAAACAGGAACAGTTATATCTACAGGGTGTTTCTAAATTGACGCGAAATATTCAACAGGGTAATTTTTCAGCAAAAATTAACGGGGGGACTTTCATATAAAGTTTTGTTCAAAACCACTTTTCCTCCAAGTTACAGCCTCTTAAAGTTAGGGGGGAAAACAGTTTTTATTTAATATGTCCACTATGCAAGAAGTTAGAAGAATGAAATTTGGCAGATTTGCCACATCTACCGAAACATCAGGTGATCTTAACAGGCCTAGTACTTCCACCGCAACATCAGAGCATATCCCAGTCAAGTGAATATGAAATCCATCACGAGTATAATGACGTCAATGTCAGTTCTAAAACAGCAAGTAGTGGATTAAATATTATTAACTCGACATTACAAAATTGTACCTTTAATATTACTATAAATAAGAAATAGGTATTTTTTCCACTATATAGTTACTACAAAAGAATGTTTGTTTTAAGTTTTCATCTGAAATAAGAGTTAATTATTATTATTGTTGTATTGTTAAATAATTATAGCTTTCTTTCTTACTCTACAAATTAATACAAAAATTTTCCTTTTACAAACTGTGTTAATACACACAACAAAAATAATGTTGTTTGACAGTTGTAAAGTTGAGTTAACGCTGTTGCCTATTCATTCTAAAACCACCTCAATTACTTCAAGAATTTGGTTTTTACGCTTGAAGAAAAATAGTATATGCTACACGGAGTCGAACGCCTTTTTGTGTTTCGCAAAGTATTTTGTACCTTCGTTCAACACAAAAGAATGCGTTCTACTCCTAGTACCATAATATACTATTCTTTAACTAGTTATCTGAGGTGAACTATAGTGAGTTGAATATTTTTGTTCATTTCAAATGACCTTTTCTCACTAGGTTCAATGAAACGTACAAGTAAGTATTTAATCTCAACACGTAATACATAGTTCATCTTATTAGATTAGTTTTTTCGTTACAAACGACAGTTATTTCATTAGGAATAAACATCCAACAAATACCTATAGCTAGTATATGTAAATAGCAAATTTGTCATGTTGTGTAGGTAAGTTCAGAAATTCATATTCACATATATTCCCCACACCATCAACTGATACTCATGTCTCAGTACTGAGGATGCCCAAGACGTAACTCAAAATCTGGACGATAAGGGGGAGCAAATAATCTCACTTTGCTTATTCGGCGGATTCTAAAAGGAACGCGTTCAAATATTAGCTTAGGTAAAGTAAAGTGAGATTATCCGAGATTCGAGAATGTTTAATGTCTTACTCCCCTCTGCTTTGCTTATTTTTTTAACTATTGAGTGGAAACTACGGAAATAAAAAAACATTACTAGTGATTTATTTAAACTATCAAAAATTAAGTGACTACCCAGCTTCTGTATTTTGTTTCTTTCAATAAGTCGTGTCTATTTAGATTATAGGGTTACTGGTCTTATTATCAATTAGTTTCCATTAAAAACTGTTACAAACTTTACATTTTGAAAAAACCGACAAAATTATCATCGCCTACTACGGTACTAATTTAAAACAACAAAGTTAGCCTTTATAATTATATTCTTTCATCAAAACCAACATGAAAATATTCTAAAATAATTTTCACGCATTTTTATCTAACTTTAATTTAAAAAAATATATAAAAAACATTTTGCCCGTTTGTTTAAATAAAAAGAAGTAGGAATTGGTCCATATAAATAAACGTGTAATAGATATAATAAAAGTCAGCACCAAGGAATAATTTTAGTAAATATAGTTTTGAGGTTAATCATGTCATTTAAAATGTCAAATCAAATATGTGATAAAGAATTTGAATAAATTGGATCACCTACATTTGCAGTTATTAGGCGTAAGTAAATAATTTAAAAAAAAATATTGCAAATATTTGCAAGTGCACTGTAGGGCGATGACTTCATTCTAATCACATCCGTAAAACTTCGCATGCGTATCTTGTATTGTAATTATAAACTAAACTTGACCTTAAAAGTGGCTGTATATTGTTTATGCATTCACAATTATTTTTACGAGAAGAAAAGCAATGGTGCGAAAAATTCAAGTAATTTTATTAATTGTACTGATGGCGTGTACTCTATACTTCGTTGAATGTAAGTTGTTGATTTTAATGTATATTTAATCATTAATTAAATATGTTTATAGGTATGATGTCCAAAATGAAGTTAGCCCAATGCGAATCAAAGTGCCTCCACAAAACTAATTTAGATGATAAAAAATTTTGCTTAATGGATTGTCAAGTAAGAGCTATAGCTACAGGAAGGAAAACAATTAGATTATAAAAAAAATTCTATTTCATAGTAAAACTACGTTAATTACATGTTTATAAATATGCGCCATTTATAAAATTGATTGTTAACTACTAGCAAAGTGATTAATTGATTGATGTTGTAAACGCAAATTAATTAAAATGTCTTGTTTAACTAAGTAGGTGTGTTTAGCACACAGGATTTTTCTTAATTAAAGTTTTGTTGTTTATTTACCAGTTTTGACTTTAATTAAGCTTCCGCTAATGTTATTATATTACATGTGCACTTTTGCATTGTTGTACGTTCTAAAACCTTCTAAATATTATCTTTCTACCCTTTTTTAAGTTTTAGTGTGTATCCCAAAGTTAAATCGACTAACATATATATTTTTTTTCAGTGTGTTTTAGCGTCCTTAAAGGAAACTAATTAAATAAATAGTCACAAATAAAAATAAATTTTCTGTAACAGAATGAGATTATTTTAACAAGAAATGCGTTTTTCATTCTATACCTACAGAAATAGAATATGAATATGATATGATTCTTTATTCCGAAACTAAATTTTATACTTGAATTAACAATTAGCATAAAACATTTTAAAACATCCAAGACGTAAAGGAAACGTGTGGGAGTTACGGAAAAGAAAATTTATTAAGATCGAAAGGAAATCATTATACAAGTAAACAACGGAAAGTAATTAATTTTAAAACTTTTTTAGTATTTTATCTTCGTAGTTATTATTGAAGTGAACAAACTTAGGTATTTTTTACATGAAGCAACAGTTTTATTAATTATTTGTATTAGACCGTTTCTTCCTTCAGTTCATTTTGAGATATTTTAAAACTATTTTTAAAACATATTTTTCAAATAAAATTTGGTTGTGGTTTAAATAAACACGCTTTTTTTAACGGATAATTAATTATTACAGAGATACAATAATCACGTGATATTAATTCAACAATATTAATTATAAAAAAAATGTTTTTTCTACGATCGTGACTATTTTTGCAGCAATTACTGTACCAAAAGTTTAACTTTTTTGCATTAGTGCAAAATAGTAATGCAGATGAGTCCGAAAAAACGTTTTAGGTACGTATTACAAACAACATTTTTTGTAAAAGTTCCCAAAAACACATGCAAACTTCTTATTACGTAGATTAATGTGATCAGAGTAAACATAGGGAGTTTCGGATTTTAATTACTGTTATTAGTGTTTAATGTAAACAGAAAAATGCAGAACCCAGAAAATATTATTGAAAATTCCACACCTATAATTTTGAACCAATCAAAATACGTTATTTTGACAGATCACCATGGCAACGGAGATATTTTAGTAAAAATTTTTTTCTCGTGGGGTACCCAACATCGAATTATACTGGAAATTTTTTGACGTTTACAATAACAGACCATTTTTGAAAGACTGGTTTTTATTTGTTCACATAATATTTAGTTCTTATATACATTTTAATTACAAAGCTAACATGTTTTCTATATTCTTCGGACACCTCTTCTCTTCTTAATGACAAAAATGCAGGACTTTGAATGTTTTCAATTAAGTGTCTATGTCTAATAAAATATATATAATATTTAGACACTAATTTATTCACCTTTTTCAACTACAATTCGGTGTGGAATTTTCTTACCGAATACCACGCAAGGTCAAATTATTTCCGGAATTTTTTTCTCGCTCATAAATATTTTTAGAAAATTTCCCTCGTCTATGAGCTCGAAAAAATGTCCGGAAATAATTTGACCTCTAGTGGTATTACTAGTGAAAATTTTGTTAGATTTACTTCCAGTAAAATCTCGACAAATCTACGAAAAGGAATATGATGCATTCATTCGATGGAAAGAAATGAACAACATTGTAATTATAAGCGAACTATTTACATGACATGGTAAGTGCCGATATTTTTTACAGTAAACATTAATAACTTTTTTAAATTATTATTATAACTATTTTTGCATTACAGTCGCAAGAAGTAAAACCATCTACACTCTGGTCAGAATATTCAATGACAAAAACTATTTTGAATGTCAAAGAAAATATTCAAATAAACAAGTTCGCCAGAGTAATAGCATTTTTGATGCAAAATTCAGTAGGTTATGAGCCCACAAAGTCAAAAGTTTGGACACTACAAGAAATTAATACATTTTTGACAAATGCAGACGATGAGTAGTATTTATGAATCAAAGTTAGTTTAAAATCATACTTTAATGATATGCATCAATTTCTTATTTTGTAGGTTGCTCTTCTCATTGGTGTGTGTGGTGCATGTAGGCGTGAAAAGTTACATCACTGAAAATGCAAGATATTGCCCAGAAGAACACAGGATGTCTTCTTATAACAATTCCTGATACGAAGAGCAACATCAAGAGAGTATTTCCTGTGGTAGCTGAAGGCGATGCTGTTAATTATATGGAATTGTACCAGAAATATGCTCGACTACGGCTAGCAAAAGTTGAACACGATTACTTTTTTGTTTCTTATCGTAAGGGAAAATGTACGGTACAACGTGTAGGAATCTATTGTTTTTCTTAAATTGCCGAAACCGACAGAGTATACTGGCCATTGCTTCCGGCGAAGTTATGTCTCTAGCGGCAGATGCTGATGTTGATTTAATCAGTTTGAAACGGCTAGGAGGATGGAAACGATTTTTTCCACAATATATTATTCTCGTTTTACCTGTATATAGAAGAATGAATGGACAAAAAGAAAAAGGTGTGCATAATGCTAATGGGGGTGAAAAAAATTGAACTATCGAGTAACATAATATCGGTTACTACTGAAGGTACTGCCACAACATCAATGGAAATTAACACAATACCCTCGGGCTCGGGTATTTCGCTTAAGAGAAACAGCTTCGAAGGTGCCCAAAATTGTTCATTTTATTTTCATTTTGAGAAATAATTAATAACTGTTGTGTTATTAGATTTAATAAAGTTGTTTATTTGTTGCATTGAGCCATTGTTGTATTTACACAAATAGAACTAAAAAGTTGCTATGGCAACTTTTTCGGATTGAGTCCGAAAGGACTCATTTTAGGGACTTGAATGAATCCCTAAAATAGCTATTTTTGGGAGCGTATACAAAAAAGCAATTTATTAGTGCACTAGTCCAAAAAGTAAATTATTTTTTGCACTAGTGTAAAAGTCGTTTTTTTTATTTTTTTGATCGTAGAAAAAATGTTGTGTGCAACATGTGCACACTTGACTCGACTTGGTCTCGAGCTGCAAACTTCATGCATCGTGCAACAAATATGCACTTTTTGCACTAGTTACACAAAAATTTTTAGCTAAATTTTTGGTTCGTCCCAAATAACTTAACAAAATGTGTTCATTATTTGGAATATTGATTCGACAGAGTTCAGCAATAGAAAATTTGTATCGTCTCATGTTAAGGCAATACGTCCGGAAATGCAAATAACATAAACATTATTGCTCCTGTGTTTCGCTTTCATTATTGTCGCATATGGTGTTTATGATACTTACTCAGTATCAATAATGTAGAGTAAAAGTTGATATTTTTCCTAAATGATTACTTTAAGAGTACGGGATTAAGAAACATTTTTGCCCTCGAATGTAATTGAATTTCTTTGAATATTAGAAAGCAAGATTTTCCATTAACGGAAACGTTTACTGCAAAATATTGTACGATTAATTATGAATCAATATTGATTAATACTTAAAACTAAGATCCGCTACAGGGGTTAATAAAAACAAAATTTTGTAATTTTAATTTTTAAATGCATTATTTTAACACTAACATCTTATGTTTTCATGGTGCATTTAAACTTACATATTATGGTTGCTATCAAATACTCTTTCCTGTATAAAATATGTAGTCAATGGCAACGTATTTTAAATATTAGAACAAATAAAATACATATTATTTAAATAACAGGTCAATGATAATTTCCAATCATCTATTTTGTTGCAATAGTAACCTACTAGATATCGATACGACTTCTTCAATATTGAGGTTTTAAAAGGTATATAAAACCTTTATGTTTAAATTCAAATGGTGACCGTCTGTACGAAAAGAAATTTTATCATATAAGTATGGTGGAAGATAGCTTCTACGTTCCATATTTAGCCATGGAATTTCGATAAGCTTGTAAGAAACTTAATTATATTTTTGTATCCGAAATATGAATCTCAAACAAACATTTTGAATTTTTTGATTTTGTAATGAATCATCTCTACTAATGCATTTGTCATCACAATACGTAAAATGAGAAAGTATTAAGCTTTCGCATAAAGTAACTTTTATTTTAGTGTTCAAAATATCTCGATTAGCAAACAACATTTTTAGAATGACGAATGATTTTGATATTAAAGAATTAACATGATTATGAAATTTTAATTTAGTACCTATAGTTAGACCAAGATTTCTAGCACAGTCGGTAATGGGTAAAACAAAATCGTTTATATTTATCTTAAGGCTACTTAGTCCGATGTTTTTTAGTTTTATCTCTACCAAACAAAATAGCTACCGATTTAGTAGGATAATTACTAAGACAGTGGTCATTAGACCATTTTATTAGACTCTTAAGGTCTTCATTGATTAAAGCAACAGCATATTGAACATTGCAGAGGAAGAATGAGAAGTATATTTGAGTGTCGTCTGCGTACATATGAAATTTTGAGTGTTTTATAATAGAAGGCAAATCCAACGGATACACTAAAAACAGTAGTGAGCCTAAAACAGAGCCTTGCGGGACTCCAATAATCACTTGCAACATATTTGTAACATTAATAGTTACTTGTTGGGACCTATTGCTTAAACAGTTTTGTAACAGTTTCACAGCACAAGGATTGAACCTGTGGTATTATAGTATAGCAAAGAGTAGTTTATGGTTAATAGTATCAAATGCTTTAGAATATACTAAGAGCATTAAAACGGTTAACTTATTTTTATTAATAGCGGCTAGGATATCATCGATTGTATTTGTTAAAGCACTAACGCAGCTAAAGCGTGATCTAAACCCCGATTGAAAATTTGGTATAATATTATGTTCAATAAAATACGTGTACATTTGTAGATTTATTTTTTAAGTACTTTTGACAATGCTGAAAGAATACTTATTGGCGTCAAATCTTTGTAATCAGAAGGGTTATTTTTTTCGGTACAGGAACTATCAGTGCACTTGAAAATGCCCCGTTTATGAGACAACAGTTAATAATATATGTTAAGTAAATAAACGGCCCATACAACTTTAAAATATTCTATATTTAAACAATCGGTACCACACGATTTTAATTTAATTGAATATATTGTTGCAATGACTGTATATTCTGAAACTGAAATAAAAGTAGATGATGTTGTTATGTTAGGATTTCTCTCATTTGAATAGTGACAAATAGCATTAGTAGGATTGGTAGCGTTCATATTAGAGGATTGAATAAAATATTTGTTTATTTTGTTAGCATTTGACAAACTTTGAGGAATATTATGATTTTTACCCTTGTTAATTATATTACTTTTTTAAATTGTTCTAAGTAAAGTTTATATCTTTATCTTTAAAAATGTAATTAATATATGGTCTTTTTTCAGCATTAATAGCAGAATTTGTGAGGTTTTACAGGAACTTATAATATTGCCACTGTTCCGATGTTTTACATATTTTTTCTAATTTGCTTTAGTAATACGCCAATTAACGTTTTGCAATAGGCGTCAATTATAACTTATTCATAGTAGCACACTGTACTTTAATGTATTTAGGGGAATTTAATTTTTAAGAGTTCGATCGGAAAAATAACTTCAACGACTCAAGTGTAATGAGTGTTGCAGGTCGGAAACAGCTGACCGCAAAGTGCTGATACTGAACGAACACAATTAACAAGAAGGAACGATTATAATTATTAATATTACAAGAAAAAATATAAATCCTAAATATTTCTATTACATTGGCAATTATTTATATTTACTGTCACATTTGCTGTGTCTTGCGCTTGAACCGTTTATGGTTGGCACATTCCTATTGTCAACGGTAATGATTTCGTTGTTTCTGTAATTCAGCTCTAGAGGTAGATCTGGTCTCGAGTCAGGTCCTCTGGAGCTTCCAGGTGAGTGAATTTCAGTATGGGGGCGAAGCGTTTGTGACACATTAATCTTGTTTTTAAAGAAAAGAAAAGAATTGTGGATATGAAGAGCTAAGGGGTCGGTACACAATCCCATACTATACGATACTTGTTAACTTTTGAAGATATCCATAATTCTTATAAACGAATGATAGATCCATTTAGGTATTGGTATGTAATAATTAATTATACAGGGTGTTAGGTAAACATGCGGCAAAAATTCAAGGGGTTTTTCCTTGGCGTAATCTAAGAATATTTTGTCCTATGATGATTTCCTAAACACCTCTTTATTTCGAAGATACAGGGTGAACAAAATTTGCGACAGTAACAATATTTAATATCAAAAAATAAATGTAAAGTTGATCAATCTACAATAAATGTTCGAAATGACTTCCTCCAGCCTGGATACAAGCATTCAATCTTCTCGTCAATGAATGCCGAACTCGTTCAAATACACCAGGGTCGTTTTTAATAGACTCACACCCAGCAATTATCCGATTTCGCAAATGTTTTCGAAGATTTTTCGATCGGGGATATTACGGCCGTTCAATGTACAATCGTCTGGCTTTTAATGAATTTCCATCGGCAAGTCCATACATGAAGTGCATGTCAGTCATCTTGGCGTTCGTATAGTGATTCATAATAGCGGACTTCACTAACTATTAAAGACACGTAAAAGACCTAAACGTCACTCACTTTAAACAAATGTGACACATCAAACAGCTAAACGTCACTTAATTTTTTTACTTGACAAACTCATTGGCGTACGCCATACTTTTATTTACATTAATATTGTTACTGTGGCACATTTTGTTCACCCTGTATCTTCGAAATAAAGAGGTGTTTAGGAAATCATCATAGGACAAAATATTCTTAGATTAGGCCAAGGAAAACCCCATTGAATTTTTGCCGCATGTTTACCTAACACCCTGTATAATATATTTATTTGTCAGTCAATACTTGTATTTATAAATTGTTACCGGTTTCGACTTTATAATAAAATTAAAGCCATCTTCGGACAAAATCTGTACAAAACTAAACGTTAATAATAATAACAAATTAATCTTATACTTACATTCAAAAGCAATACTTTTTTGAAAAAGATATAATGTCAAATTGACATAAAATTATTTTTATTTTTATTTGTAAGTAAAGATGGCGCAAATGAAGATAACTAAATTTGGCAGAATGTTTTAATTTTTGTAGTTTAAACAAAGTTCGAAAAGATTAATTTGATTATTGATTAATGAGTTTGGATTTCTGGTGTGAATATAAATATTGTATGTCTAAAATGTGTTTATTGTTATTATTAACATTAAAGGGATGAATAAGTTGTTGATTTTTAACTGAGTGTTTTTCTGTAATAATATGATAAGCGAAAGTAGATTTTATTGAATTTGGATTATTACTGTATTTTTCTGGTTTTTCTATATATATTAAGTGTTCTTTAAGTCTTAATTGAAAATTTCTGGATATTTCGCAAATATAAAATTTATCACAAGAACAAGTAATACCATTTTTGTCATTTAAATCTAAACAATTATAAAAAGATGAGAAAATATTTTTAAGGTTAAATTTAGTAGAGTAGAGAAACTAATTTTGTGTTTAATATGTTTTCTTAATTTATTTATTTTGTTAAAAAGAAATAAATATAAGGAATAGAAATGTATTTAAATTCTAATTTATTATCAATAGGTAAAAGAGTAGTATAAGATTTTAAATGATGTTTGTATAATAATTTTTATATAAATTGTTAATTAAATCAAAAGGGTAATTATTTAATTTAGCTATATAAAAACTTAAGTTAAGTTCTTTAAAATAGTTGTCATTTGATAAAGGAATATTAAATAACCTATTAAAAAGAAAATGAAAAGAAGGAATTTTGTGTGAAATAGGATGACAAGAATCAAAAGGTATAATTTCTGATGTTGTGGTAGGTTTTCTATATATATCAAAAGAGAAAATATTACTATTTGGTAATGTAATAGAAAGATCTAAAAATTAATTTTATTGTTAACTGAAAGTTCAAAAGTAAATTTAATTCTGTTGTGTAAATTGTTAAAGAAATTAAGAAAAATATTAACATCATTTAAATATCCTTTAAAAGTACAGAAAGTATCATCAACATATCTTTTTCATAATATTATATGTTTTTGAAAAGAACATTATTAAAAATAAAATTAGTTTCTAAATTATCTAAGAAAATTTCTGTTAAAACAGGAGATAACGGAGAACCCATAGGTAAACCTTGTTTATGTTCTTGTTTATAGAAAATATTTTGAAAAGTAAAGATTTGATGAGACTAAATTCAAGTAGATTAATTAAATTTTGGGTTATAATGTCAGGTAGGTCGCATGAAAATAAGAAATTAGAAATAAGACTTATAGTTTCTGAAGGAGGTACTGATAGATATAGATTAGTAATATTGAATGAAATAAGGATAAGATTATCTGTATTGGATAAATTTAAATTAGTTAAAATATTAATTAATTGAGAAGAATTTTTATTGAATTTTGAGGTGTGAAATTTATTCTTTATAAAAATTTGATAATAAATATGTAGGCGAGTTTATGTAGTTAACAATACGTCTAATGTGTATATTCGATTTGGGTATATTAGGTAAACTATATAAGACTGGTAATTTTGGATTAGTTGGTCTTATTTTTTTAATAGATACGTTGAAAAAAGTAAATGTATATTATTTGAAATTATATTAATTGTTGAAAGCCCAAAACTTTGTAAAGGATTATTTTTAAGAATCTTAAAATCAGTAGTGTTTAGAAAAGATGACGTTTTTATAAGATAATCATTTTTATTAAGAATAACTACACAATACAAGCATACAAAGAAATTTGTGTAGTTATTCTTACCTGTCAACTTTAATAGTTTAAATAGAAACATATTTTTTATTTTGAATCTACTTGATTCTTTTCGAGTTATCAATTTTATAAACATTTAATTAATTCAATATTGACCTTCAGATATTTTACGTTTTTAGGTTATTACTTGAAATAATAAATTCAACTTTTATTCAAACCTTGGGGCGGTAACGACCCTAATTGTCCACAATTTAAAAGTTGACATCGATTATACAGGGTATGAAAAAAAATATCAAACTTTGTAATCGAAAATGATGAATAACTTAATAAAATCAAATGGAACACTAGTTATTTTTTGCCAAAATTAAATTGTCTACAATTTTGCTATACATGTTTGTCTACCAAAAATCCACTGTTAGCCGAGAAACTCTTTTTTATCAAAAATTATCACCAAAAAAAATATGTAGACGATGAATTGCAAACGTTAAAAATTTATTGTTGTCACGGTTGTCTTAGTAATTGTCCAATATATCACAAATTTATTGTATCTTTGAATTTTTAGCAATAATGAGTCAGTTTTAAACTGCAGAACTAGTTAGCATAGTTTATTGGCAGATCATAATTATCAAGCAGATAATCCGGAACTACAACGATATCCTCAAACTGCGATTCAAAAAAACTACAATTGCCAACTATCTAAAAATACTAGAAAACATGTCTGTACTGAAAAGCATATGCAATTTGATATCGTTGTCGTTATCAGCAGTTGAGAATCCTACCTTTGAAAGAAATACGACAAATAACTAATATCGTTCAAGCTTCGAAGACCCTTGTAAATAAGGGGTTACGAAAAAACAAATTCCATCTTTATTGACTACAACACCATATCAGTTTCTAACAAAAACAGCTTTTGAATGCTGACCGTCTACAACAAATTCTTCCCGTATTTGACATTTTCAGTTTATTCAGATATTCCTTTCAGTTATTTAAAATAATCTGTTGAGCGATTTCCTTGTAAATTTTGATGATCTATTTTATAATTTCGAAATTATAAATTGTCAAATAAACGTCAACACATTTTGAATTTTATCTCTACATTAATTTCAAATATTTTCTATATTGTATATATACATCCGTTTTGTAAAGGAATCCTGTGCTTCACAAGTGTTGTACAAACCCAATTAATCTGTTGCACAAGATTTATCCACGAGAGGCAACAACGCAATTCATCCAGTGAACAGAAATGGATGGAAATGAAATACTATGTCTTTGTGGCAAATCTAAGGATACGGAGTATTGGATACAGTGTGATAACGGATAACGGATCCCAAAAGGAGCTCGCTTTGCAGCGGCTACAAAATTGTCATCTTTGTTAGATAGTTGCATAAAGAAGAATAACGATGAATCTTGGATGAACATTTTTACTTTTGCTTTCACTTGTCTCTGTGTTCCCCAAAAACAAAAAGAGCAAATCCCTTGCTACATTGGAAAAATCAAATATAAATGGAACATCAACTAGCTCCACAACAATCAAATCAAATAATTCAACGTTAAATAAAAGAATAAAATCAAAAGTCGGGGAAGGTGATATCAATGGTGCTGTAAAACTTTTTTCTTCAAATGATTCCCTACCTCCTCAAAATAAAAATACCTACAAAGATTTGCTAAACAAACACCTTCCTCCATCCCGGCCACTTTGCCATCCTAGTCCACCCGCAGACAAAAAAATATTGTCCCTGACTGAGAAGGAAGTCAGAGATGCAATTTTAAGTTTCTCCAACGGATCCAGTTCTGGCTTAGATCGCCTGCGACCGCAACATATCAAAGATTTGATATCTTCTGGAAATGGTGATGCTGCTAAACGACTGCTCACGTCACTAACTAACTTCTGCAACTTTGCACTTTTGAGCAAGATTAATGATAACATTATGCAACTATTTTATGGAGCTAACTTATTCGCACTTCAAGAAAAAGACGGTGGAATTCGCCCAATAGCAGTCGGAATGACACTTCGCCGCTTGGTGGCAAAAATAGCATGTTTTTCGGTTCGTCAACAATTAGGGAATTACCTTCGACCGAGACAACTTGGCTTTTCTACAAAAGCAGAATCCGAGGCTGCGGTTCATTCAACAAAAACGTTTTTAGAAAACAACATAACATTATCCTAAAAATCGATTTCAATACAATCAACCGTGATGCCATGTTACATGCAGTGTTAAAACGTGGTGCCAGGCATTTTGCTTTCCTTTGGCAAGCCTACTTTCTACCAACCATTTCATCTTTTGGAAACTTAACTATTCCCTCATTATCTGGATGCCAACGAGGTGATCCAGTTGGGCCAATACTTTTATGCATTACAATTCACCACATCATCAGCAAGCTAACTTCCGAATTCATCTCTTTTTATCTTGACGACGGCCTTCTTGCTGCAGATCCCGAAACTGTCTTACAGGATTTCATTTCTCTAAAGGAAGGATCTGAAAATGTTGGCTTATTTATGAATACATCAAAATGCGAACTTTTTTTTGCTGTGAAATGAATACAGAAATTGTATCAGCCTTTAAAAATGCATCGCCAGGAATAATAGTAATTTCAGAACTTTCTCTACTTGGAGCCCCAATAAGCAATAGCAGCATCAATCACGTTTGGAACAAAAATTTTAAATTGTCAATTAACTTCAAAACAATTGTCACTGGCATCTCTCCTAGTTCGTTACGGTGGAATAAGAATAAGAAAAATTGTGAATATTTCACTTCCAGCATTCCTCTTGTCTGTGTATAATGTTTCCAAACTTGTCAATACGATATTGAATCTTAAAGATAACAACAAGCCAAAGATAACATATCACGACGAAGGTCTAATGGAATGGAATTTTAAAACAAAGAATCTCAACGTGCCCAATTTCTTTTTCTTACAAAAAAGCTGGGATAGCCTTCTTATTCGCTTTAGCCTGGATAAGCTCAACCCAACCTCGCCAAGTCAGAAAGCCATTTTTTAGCTCTCCAGAAAACAGTATCTAATTCATGGTTAAATGCTCTTCCGTCTTTTACTGTTGGAACACTTTTGGACAATAACACCTTTCAAATATCAATCGGACTACGCATTGAGGCAAAACTATGCAAATCTCATATTTGTGTTTGTGGCGAGGACGTTGATCAAACGGACATCATGGTCTTAGTTGTTCAAGAAGCACCGAACGATACTCACGTCATCAAGAGCTAAACAACGTTATCAGTCGTTCGTTTGCTTCTGCGAAAATTCTTTGTCACTTGGAACCGATAGGACTCTCAAGATCGGATGGCAAACAAGTCTAGTGTGGAATGCAACTTGCACTGACACATTAGCTCTATACGGTTAAATGATTCGGCAACAACAGCGAGGTCTGCAGCAAAAAGTGCAGCCACAGCCAAGAGAAGAAAATATTTGCCAATGAATGAGTCTAATTTTCAATTTCTACCTTTTGCTCTTGAGACTATGGGACCATGGGCCGAAGAAGCTTTAACATTCGTAAATAAACTTAGAAAACTAATCATGGACGAGTCAGGGGAACACCGCTCACGGTCATATCTTTATCAAAGGATTGGAATAGCTATCCAGCGTGGGAATGCAATATCAGTTATGGGGACATTTCCTTCTTCAGAATATTTATCAGAAATTTTTTACATCTTTAATACTATTTCTTAGTTACTAATTTAGTAGTTTTGCAATAGTTCTTGATTTATTTAAATACTATAAATTAATGTTGATTTGTCCCCATAATTTTTATTGTTGAGTTAATTAATCATAAATAAAGTATTTATATGTATTTAAAAAAAACGCATTTTAAAGCTAACGGTTGAGTTTTCTTAGACAGACATTAATAGAAAATTAGAGAGAATTAAATTTTACATCGATCAAAAGAAAAATATACTGGGTGTTCTTTTTTGATTTTATCGTATTATTCATTTTTTGCGATTACAAAATTTGACTTTTTTTATCATACCCTGTATTTTAAATAACTTTAAATCATGGATAGTTATGGTCGTTACCACCCAAAGTGTGAATTAAATTTAAGTTTGATATTTCAAGTAATAATGTAGAAAACGTGAAATATCTGAAGTTCGATATTGACCTAATTAAATGGATATTTGGAAAAGTATATTTTTTTGAGTAAGACTCGTATACATAAAGTATACAGGGTGTTTCAGAATTAGATGCTGATCCTTAAGGGTGTCAATCCTTACGCGATTTTAAGAAGAAAAGTTCAAATAAACATATGTCCTAAACCTCTTAACTTTTGATCTACAAGGTGTTCAAGTTTTAAGAAAAAAAAAACGTTTTTTTATCATAACTTTAATATCTTTATAGATATTTTAATAACATTTGGCATATGCCTTCTAAGCTATAACAGCTATTTTTTGATTTAGAAATTTTTAATTTTTTTATTTAGTGGTTATTTAATGTTAGTTCTTTTATTTTAATGTTAAAATTATAATGTATTAAATAATCAATAATTATTTGCCAAATCTTTTTACGCGAAAATATATCTATAAAGATATTAAAGTAATGATAAAAAAAACGTTTTTTTTCTTAAAACTTGAACACCTTGTAGATCAAAAGTTAAGAGGTTTAGGACATATGTTTATTTGAACTTTTCTTCTTAAAAATCGCGTAAGGATTGACACCCTTAAGGATCAGCATCTTATTCTGAAACACCCTGTATATAAAATATATGTTTCTATTTAAAATATCAAAGTTAATAGGTGGTCCATAAAAGTGGGACACCCGGTATAATTACAAATACTTTTTAAATTATAGCCACAGATGAACCTAAAAGAATCGTCAAAACCGATTTTGAAAAAGTCTACTTTTAAAGGCAATAACAAATATCCGCGTACTACACGTTGTTGTATGACTGTGGCTGCCTATTGTATTTTATTATTTCATTATTATCAAGCATGGATATCGACTGTGAGAAAATTATCTCATGTCATGCAAGACCTGCCCTATATAAAGAGAAAATATCACAATCGTGGTTTGACTGACATATTGTAGTTACAAGTTACCGAGGATACTTCCAATAATTTTTTGCAAATTTTTTATACATTAAAATTTAAAAAAACAAACACACTGACAAACTACATGTAGCGCATAGAAAACGTTCTGCTATTAATTGTGTTTTCAGTGTGTGTAGAATATAGGGTAAAACGTTTTTGTTCAAATCAAAAAGTTTTAGTATATGTTTGATTTAACTTTATTAGTGACAAGAGAAAACGTTTTGCTTAACATCAGTTTTGATTCCATTATCCTAAACACGCTCAAATGAAAGAAATATCAAACAAAACTTAAACTAATTGGCAAAATTTTAAGGAATTTTGAACATTTCAAGCCCTCGTGTCGAACTAAAAAATTATTTTCACTCAAGTTTATAAGCACCGCGTGTTCCAAACACCGTAGCGTATGTGATTAGCAATTAGAGTGCGATCAAAAACTTTAGACAATAGCGTAGGAACACATTTTTTTGTAGATAAGGATACGATAATGATTGAAAAATGACACACATATTACTACTGCGTAACCTAAAAACATAATTTCCAGCTGATCCTTTTGTTCATAACCTCTTTGTGTTTAATTATTAGTTATTCTACAAAACAGTTTTTAAAACTATTCACAACCTGTCATGACAGCAAATACGAAGTAATTTTATTTTATTATAAGTGTATTTTTCCGATGTTGACTTTACTCTAGGAGGTGTAATGTAATAGCTATTTATGTAATCAGTGACGAAACGCCTGCTTTTTTGTAACGAATGTGAGTTAAAAAAATCATGTTTTGTTACGTGTTACATACAAGGTTTTTTTCTAATTTTGACAAAAACAGAGAAAACGTGCTTAATTCAATATCGTATTAACATATTTAAAAAAAGCTAAACGTATGTTATCTATATAACCTCAAACAGTAAACATGGTTTGAGAAATATCAACTGAAGTTCTGTTACGAAAAGTAGTTAGCAATACCCAAGCGGCAAATAATTATATTAAGACGCGCGTAAATATTGTTCCAATTCAACCATTAAGTTCCTTCATGTAATATAATTAAAATAAGTTAATGTATGAGATATTTTAAAACATTGTAGTTAGTTTTTTGAAATTTAAATTTTATTAGTGAAAAAGGTGAACAATGTTTAGAGGTTATATCTAATATAAATAATATTATTTATATCTAATATAACCTCTAAACATTATTACCTTTTCACTAATATAATTTAAATAAGTTAATGTATTTCTTTGCTTGCATTTGCACTTTGAACTTAACCTACATTTAACTTTAAATAAACTCTCACTTTAAAATAATTAACAATGTAATTGCAAATGTATGTGTAGTTTAAGAACGCTAATGTTTTAACTTAATTTTGTGTGACGAAGTATGTAAATTAACAAAAACGAAGACAATGACAGACTGTATAAAATGTATCTTTAAAGTAATCACATGGTTTTGAACTAAAGTAAACTACCGTTAATTAGTAAAATATTTCACACGTCTCGGAACAAATATATTTAAACAGGTTACTAAATATGATTTTAAATTTACAAAAGCTTTTGTTATATGGGTTATGCTTTTATTTACGTGTTCTATTTTAGAAATTGAAGGGTTGTATAATCCATTTCACATTTTTAATATTAATCTGATTTATGAAAATTTGAATAAGATACAATAAGTATTTTTATCGTGCCAGATTACAGGAGCTTCTACTCAACTAAGTACAACTTCAATAAACATTTTGCGAAATGTCAGAAACTGTAGGCATTTTACAATATGTAAGCCTTCTTGATGTATCTTTATTGCGGAATATGTTTATATGGTTATTATGTTGATTGCGTTGTTTTACGGCACTAAAGAATGCGAAAACTGTATGTGTGTGTTCGCAACTGTAATTTGTAGTTACTATTACACCAAGTTAATGAGTGTAATATCTACTATTTACATAACCGCGTTTCAAGAAGATTAATTTACGTAAAACATATGAGCACCAGTTGTAATTTAACTACTACAATTGCAATAACATTTTTTTAAAGTTAACAGTAAATTTTTTTCTAATAAAAATGGCATATTTTGAAAAAAAAAATTGTAATTTAATGTAATTTAGTTTCATCAATTGCTAACTAATCAAATAAAAATAATGTTTAAAAAAATAAACTACATCAGCCAAAATTTTATTTTAGAAATTTTGGAAACTTTCCAGAAATAATTTTTAGTCAAACAAATGTAGACATGCAAAACATCACTTATGTAGTAGAGTAGGTCGGTGCTGAATCGGCAAGGTTATTGCGGTTATAGTTTTCTAACTGACAGTCAATTTTTTCTGGAAGGTCTCACTTTAAATTTTACAGTGAATCTGACACCAACACTAATGCCCGCTATTGTTTGGCTATCACAATTGTTAAAATCGTATTGATATTAAAGATCGTAAATATGACTACACAAAATAATGTACTCAAAAAAAAGTTAGGTTTAAAAACTTCACCTTAATATAAATTTTACATTAAACATTTCTTACAATGCTTGCTGTCAGGTAAGTACAAGTTGATCGTTGATCAACGATATGAGATGGCAATCAGAGATACGTTCTTTGATAAGGGAAAGGAACAAGTACGTGTTTAAATTGACCAACCAACAGTTAATCTAGACTAAATATACGGTATAACCCATTTGAATACGGAACACTTCCATAAAATTTATATTTATTTTTGGTTTCAATTAACTTTTTTTTAAATTAAAGAGCGGTAAAACCTATACTTTGCTACGTGCATTATTATCTTACTAATTTTTTCCTCTCACTTGATTAAAGGGTATAAATTCATAATTTAACCATCGAATTGTCAGTAATTGATTAAAATTGATATATTTCTATTTAAGGGAAAGCCCAATCCAGTAATGTACTCAGACTTGTTTAAAAAAAATATTAATATAATTTCTTTAACTTTCATTCCTAAAAAATTACATAGTAGGCCTTGATTTTTGTAAGAAAAATATGACAATTTGTCCTAAAGTATAGTTTTAAACTATCTTCAATTTAAAAGAAGTTTGTCAAAATCGGACAATAAATATATAAATTTTGTGGGAGTGTTCCGATTTCAAGTGGGGAACACATATTTATTCTTCGCTAGTTGTTCATATATTTTTGTATCAATTTATTTTAATTAATTGAGTTTATACATTTTTATATAGCAAATAAAAAAATAATGGTTTACCAAGGAGAGGTCCTAGACCAAATTTAAAATAATTATAAATCATTTGTATTGAATAAGAAATGTATGAGGCACTGACATATTCTTTAGAAACTGGTTTAAACTAAAAGTTTTTATTGTACAGTTTTGTGTATGTACTCAGAAAATATACAATTGTGTCATAATTTGTATTTGTATAAATGACTAAAGAAAGACGTTATTTCTAATTTTATGAAGTCATGACACATTTTTTTTCCAATACCAGCTTAATTTAATTCAGTTATATATATATATGTTACATTTAGCCAAACCCAGAACCGTTCCAAATAATACATAGAAATTTTAGCAATGAAGCAGGACTTAATTTATTTATTATCTTCTTATATCTGCTTTATAACATTTTCAAAGCTAATTTTCTACACCAATTATAAGAATTTGAAGTATCTGTGATATATTATTAATTTTCACAATGTGACACTATACTTTATATCAGGTTATTAAATTAATCTTTGGTATAGTGAAGGATCGCTCCATCTTGCTCCGAATATCCACTCACAAAATATCAATTGCTATAAGATGTGATTTTATCAAATAATATTGGAAACATGTACTCAATTTATTTATGAGATTAGGCGTAGAAACGGTATTATCAAAAGTTAACAAAGACTATACGTCAAATTATATGATTTTTCTTTGATTAATTTAATTTTTTATATTTTATTTAATTAAAGTTTTCCAATTATAAAAATACGAGATTTTCTTGTTCTAATTTTTCCTTGTTAGTACCATATTTTAATACGATCATCTAAGCTGACTTTCACGAGGAGACCGGGAAATTCTCTTATCAGAAAATTCAAATAATTTTTTTCATTGAGAGGCTCTTTAAAAAAGTACGACCTTATCACTTGTGTTCCTTAAACAAACCCGTAAACATTTAAGGACCATATATTTTGATCAATTTCCCAGTACAGTGAGTGTTTTTATTCGCATAATAATGAATTTCGTT
The DNA here is from genome assembly GCA_030710515.1 of Abscondita cerata. Classification (NCBI taxonomy): domain Eukaryota; kingdom Metazoa; phylum Arthropoda; class Insecta; order Coleoptera; family Lampyridae; genus Abscondita; species Abscondita cerata. Next base: position 95,419 of record JALBCR010000085.1, read on the forward strand.
TTTGTTTGCCAAACCATTACTTTTAAAGGAAGCTTCATCCCTGAAAACTATACGTTTGACAAAATTTGGATTCAGTGTTATACGATTCAGCAGAATCGCACAAAAATTCATTGTAATATTAAAATAGCGGCGGTAAAGTTGTTGATGAAACTCCATCTGCTAAGGATGATAGCGATGGTTTTTCAAAATTGTGTTGACGAAACTTTTGCTTTCCTCAATTGATTCATTTGCCTTGTGCTTAACTGGATAACAAGAGGAATTGTTAATTGATTAGCTCTATTTGTAGTAGTGCAATTCGTTATTTGTTTTTTAAGATACGAAACATTTCGAGAAGCATTAAATCTCTCTGTAACTTTTCAATACGTGATCGCTAACAAGAGTCAACACTAGATCTCGCAAAACTTTAAATATGATGTACCCTCCAGTAGGGAATATAGTTGACAGCACGCATTTGTACAATAGTGAACTTACACTCGAGTTTTCTCACTCCTGAAGAGTTCCAAAAAGGTTAAACGGCTGTCGAGTGATTCTCAGTGTTTGTTTGCTATTGTACAACCTCTTGCGAACTTACAGCAGGCGATTCGAGATTTTAATTTTTGCTAGCACTTATGTTGGCTATAATTATCGAAGGATCGACTTATGTAACTGCTTTTACATACCTGTTGACAAAGTTGCTTAATGCAAACCATTTGAGTACGTGATCGCTAACACGAGTCGACACTAGAGGTCATAAAACTTATAGTTTAAAAACAATTGTGTTCAATTTTGCTTAGGATGTAAATTATTCAAATTAATTCCTGTCAGAAGCAAAGCATGGACTCCATAATATTTTACTTATTAATCTAATAAAAACAACATTCAACTATGAACACAGGAACAACTGGCAATGCAGAAATAACGGTGAATTTTGAATTATCCGGTAAACAATCTTTAATTTTAAAGATTAATGCAAGACATGATGTATCCTAAGAACATTAGTAACTTAGCACAATTAGTTTGAATTTGACCTTTTTAAAGTAAAGTGCTCTAGATCAAAAAACTTTACATCTTCTCGATCAGCTGTTACAATCTATCCATAAATAATGAAATATATAAAGTAGTTTATTGAAAAACTCTAGCTTGGGTCGCCATAGTCTTTTGGCATACACTGTATAGTATGGTAGGTCGGAGTTAGCTTGTTTATGTGTTTTATGGTATTTGTAAACTTCGACAAAAGTGTTACTCTTGGAAAATATTTACCCGATTTGTAAAAAACATTTTTTATTAGATAGCTAAGAAAAACCTTTAGTTTAATAGGGTCGCAATAAAATTCATGCGCCAATAGTTTTGCCTTCTATAGGGAAGTGTTACATTTGATTAACATATTAATTTTTAATTTAATTTAATTTATTATAAATTAGAAAATATAACAGTACATTATATATTAATATATTCACTGGCGGTAAAGACGGTGAACTTAGGCTATTTACATGTGAACCTGACCTTTGACCTCTGAGTTTGTGAAGTCAAATCTTTGAATATTGAAGGAAATATAGGCATGTAATATGTCATTTTCTTTAGGACGTGAGTGCCGTTTTAATCATACACATAAAATTGAGTTTTGTTTTTCTGTTTGTTTGTTTGTCCGTCTTCTCCTCCAAAACTACTCAACCGATTTTTATGGTTGATGGCTCATTTTTTTCAGGAGTCTACTTTGAATTGGAATATGGGAAATAATATGAATTCCATTTCCTAAAGCTATGTTAATTTGCATTAAATTTCGTATCATTATCAGGGCCTTCTATGACTAACTATTATTATTACAATTCTCTCGTATTTTTTTGTCCGTACATATAATTGTTATAGATGCTTGAAAAGCATTTTTTACGAGGATTTGAAAAAGACAAAAATCCAATATGGCGCCTATAAGAAAAATAAATTTTGACTATGGCTTTGCCGAAAAGAGTAGGCTTAAACATTTTTTTTTACATTTTTTGAAATGGTCACGATTTCTTACACCTATTCTAAAAATTTGATCAACGTACTTCTCATAATAAGTGAAATATTAAGATTTTTCACACCTATTTTTGGTTTTCACCCTGTATTTAAATACTGTTTTTAAAAAAAGTTAACCTAGATTAATTATAGCCATACAAGTACGGAACTCTTGTTTCATTTAACCGACATTGTACATCCAACGGTTTCCGATATCCTCATGTAGTTTATTTTAAACTAGACACACTGTATACAACCAATATTTGTAGGTGATTTTTTTTAAATTATTAAATTTAATTTTTTTAAATAAAGTTGTCCTGAAATGAATAAAATAAAACTTTCATGTTGTTAACAAAAATAATTTGAAATTAACTGATATTTTTTAATTTAAAACAACCAAAAAAGTATTTTTGTTTTTGATTTATGTAGTGTGACGCTTGCTTCCCAATTCGGTTAGTTTCTGTAAATAACAAAAGCAGACAGATCTCGGGCGCCAGATTTGATGACAAAGTTAACTCTCCGATTGCTTGTCGGGCAGCTACAGCGGAGGTTCAAAATTCCAGTGTTCTGGTCGTCTAACGGGAATCAGTTTGGAGAAATAAAGAGAATACACTAAAACTCAAGATTTCTTTATTTAACACGAAACAAGTTACAAAAAAACAGCATAGTAAAGCACAAACCATGCAACCCAAAAGCAGTCAGCGGATTTGACAGTTATAGGTAACGTAAGCACAACGGCGGTTAATATAGCGATAATTGTGACGGTATATAAGCAGAACGGCGGTCTGTTAAGGGATGCGGTAGGTAGTGGGGAGTGACCGAGTCGACATACGGAAATGCGTTATATCGACCCGGGCAACGGTTTGAGTGGCGTATTCAAGGCGCGAAACAGCGTCACCCCAAACACAACACACGGATTGGAAAAATGAAGAGGAATGGCCAAGTTGACACACGAAAATGCGCTATGCCAACATGGACAACTGTTTGAGTGGTGTACTTAAGGAGCGAAAATGCGTCACCCTAAATACAACACACGGATAAGGAAAAAGAAAATTATGGGAACATAAAGCGTATCTCTGCATTGTGCGGAATAGCCAAAGCGGTATCTTTGGCGGTTAAATTAGAGAAGCGGACTTACTCATTATTAGCGGCAGGACCAGGCGGAACAGGTATCCGGAACCAACTGTCTGTTTAACGAAAGAGCTCACGCTTGTATAAGTCATAACTTAAGTGGGAAAACTAGCTTACAGGAGGGGACTGCGTGCGCACGAAAGTTTAAATTCGCTTTGGGTTTAAAATTAATAATATACAAAACAAAATCGGTCTTATACTAACAATTAATTAATCAAATTAATTTAATGACGGTGCCATACTTAGAAATAGAAACGCATCGTTACAGTAGAATATGAATATAATAAAGTCACACCGTAATGAGACATTAAATTCTGCTAATATCTTCGCTTGCTACTAATTTGTTAGTGAGGTAATTTTAGAAAAAAACTTATTGAGCTTATGTAACGCTGCCCTCTAGTGTAAAATTGAAGAGAATAAGACGTGATTATTCCATTTTTTAACACGATCGAAGCTCTTTTTTGTGAAAAAAATTCTTCTAACGGGTCTGTTTTAAAGATTGAAATCAAAAGTTTCTACGATTGAATGTGTTAATTCAAAAAATTTATTTTCAAACATTTTTAAAAAAGCAAGTTATATCAGTTTATTATTATTGAAATTGTCTAATTATGCTCAGGAAATGCTTTTTTTAATTAAGAGAACAAAGAAACGCTTCTGACGCAATAGGTAATTATTATTACAATCACGCAATAGTATTTCCAAGTGGTTTTAATAAAAAAAAATGTCTTTTATAAAAGATATAATTAACAGATCACTCATTTTCTCAAATTAAAAAAAGATATTGTTCTAACTCACTTAATTATTTTATTGTAGTCATAAGTAGAAACTAATTATAATATTAACTAACGTTTTTCATTATATTTTTATTCATTTTCACAATATTTTAATATACAATAAAATTGAAGCTGCAGTTGCGAAAAGTGGACAAAGAATAAATGCGCTGGGATATAAATATGATACTTTTATAATAACTCTTTGTTTCGTTTTAACCACGCTTGTCGTATCCTTTTTTTACGTATTAATTTTTCGTTATTGTTGAGCTAGGAAAAAATGTATTCAGCTGTTAATTAGTTTTTGCAGAGCAAATTGAAACAGTACATTTAATTTTAGCAGTAATATTTTATGTTAAACGGTAATTTATTACAGGAAGAATGAGGAAAAATTGCAAACCGAATGTTCTACTTAGCAAATTTTAATTACACGTAAAAAATCATTTAGAGATGCAATTATGATCACACTTTTTTAGTATTTCAAAGCTACAATGCTAAGGCAAAGAAGATTTTGTAATATTTAGGTACGTGCTGTTATAAACTTTACTCGACAATACGTTAAACTAGCAAATGTTGCTAGTCATACGTGAATTATTTCACGTACTACGATAAAAAAAAATAATTTGTTCACACGTCCACACTTTTAACAGAAATCAATACCATAAAAACAATAGTTACTCTACGTTATAATTTATTTTATTTTTTTTTCATTTATTCTCAGCAATTACAGTAATTATTAGTAATGCCGCTTGCTTTGGGTCTTAATTTCTACATTTGGACGTAGGTTGCTATTCAAGACAAACAATTCGGTATTTTCCAACATTTTATAAAATGTGTAAAATTGAAGCCCATACACATAAAAGACGTTCGCCAGTTGTAATTTTTTTTAAATTACAGTGTACTTTTTATAAAGTATATTATTTTAAATACTGAAAATTGGTGCCAAAACAGGTCGTCTATCGTGACGTCAATTCTCGTATAAATAACATAATATGAGTTGTTTGATTTGTATGCAATTGTTTTTTTCAAAATAACAAACCACCATTTAAATTTAATTTATACGAGTATTGACGACACGACCAATGTCAATGCGTTTAAAAAATATTTTAAAAATAGTGTTTTGGAAATTTTTAAAATGAAAATATTTAATACTAAGCAAATTATTTTTTTGTAGTACTAGGATTTCCTTTTACGTTTATGGCTTAACACTTACAATTTTCTTAAATATAAATTTTATGAAAACACCCAATTACACTATTCTATATATTTTTGTTTCATAACTCATAACGAAAAAAAATTTTATTTTCTTAATCAGTTCTTTTTAACAGTTTGAATACGTTAATTTTTTTTTAGTTTATGTGGGTACCTCAAATTCACTTTATGCTCAAATTGACTTTCTTTTTACTCATTGAGTTTACTTTTATGTTCCCTCACTTAATCTTAAACAATAGAAACTGTTACTTTATCATAAAACAGAACAGCAAAAGGAAAAACTACTTTTGTATTTTTCTGAAATCCTGGCACCTCTGTTGTAACATCTTCAACAATGCGTTTATTCAAAACATTAACTTCACACCATAGTTTTTTTTCAGAAACAATCATAGTGAGGTAGTCTGGCAACTATACAGAATTTCAAGATTTAAGTCTCTTAATGGGAGTTATTAAATTTTGTGTTATTTCGAATTCATTCCACTTTCTTTTTAGTGCAACTCACCTTCAAATATTTGATGGATTACTAATTACTAGTCTCTCTCCAAGGGACGATGTATGTCAAAATATATGTCAAAAAAATATGGTAAAAATTACATTATTACTGTACAGGTGTTAGTTTCTTTTACCATTTTGCAAGTGTGTGTGTTGGGAAACACACCATACCACTACTTGCATCTATGTTATTGGTGAGATTAAGGAGATGCCTCGTTAGATTTTTGGGTATTGTTGTATTTTTGGGTATGGTTTATTGTTTGCTTTTCAAAATGTATAATGTTTTTAAAATCCAGACTTTTCTTTCAAGTCTGCGAATTCAAATAGTTCAAGACGCGACCTGGTTTTATTTGACAGAATGTCTTTAAGTCGCTTTCCCACTTCTAATGCTATTGGTGTTCTTGTTCAGTCATGTACTCTACCACATCTTCTGAATGTAGTTTTTCAAGGTCATCTGAGATCTTATTGTTCACTGTTTAAGTGAATAGTCAGTGGCAACAATTTCTTTACTGTTGATAGTCTCCTCAATACAGGGTCCTAAAAAACAATCTTATAACTGAAAACCTTGAAAAAAAGCCGAATTCGTCTTTTAAAATTAACATATCCTTAAAGTCATTAAAGACTCGGTATCAACTTACACGAAATACGCTTCTGTGAAATTACACTCCTCAACCGAACGGTTTAAGTCGGGTATAAAGTGTTTATGGTTCTTAAAACTAGTTTCTCGAGTAATTGTTCATAAAGAACCTTTTGGATAATTCTCAAAATTTGCGCCTGGCTCACCCGTGGCGATGTATCATCAACCAGCGACAGTGACGTTTTGATTAGTTCAGATATAAACATCAAGTTAACTTTTCCCTTCAAAGATTTCCTTAAGCTCCTCGATACCTACTTTACAAAATATCCTTCTTGGTTCGGTCGTTGCAGGCAATTTGGATAAAAATCTTATTGCACCTTCAGACTTATTAGATTGTGGAGTTAGTTTTAAAACTAGGATAATTCCAAGTTAATTTCAGTTATATTTACTTTTGCCTAAAGAGATATTTTGTAAAAATTATTTTCTCAGAATTATTTTTTTGGGCAGAACTGGTCATTTAATCATTTCAATCTCTTTCAATTCAAGGTTACTGCTTTTAGGTGGCTACTCTAAACACATCGCTAAATTATGTTTTCTCCAATTAGAAAAACGTTTTTACAAAGATCCCTATTTTCTAGAGAATATTGGTAATTCATATCATAATACTAGTCTTTGTGCGCAGAACCAAAAAAAATCATAAAAACGTCATGTACGTCAATATTCGTGAAAGTTTTTTTGTTAGTGTTTTTAGGCGTTTTTAATACGAATAAAAATTATGGAAAATTATCAGTTTTTTACAGTACGTTACGATCAACAAGCAAATCACGTTATTCACAAGAATCACCGCTTTAGTTTCCGGACCTGGTCATCAAGACCAAGATTATAGACGCTGGAAACAATTTTCATTCTGACACTCATTTCATAGAAACACTCGATAATCCTGTTAACATCTCGAAAATACTTCCACAGTTTTTTTTATTAAGCGGTTGTTAAGTAGTCTTCTTTAACTTCCAAGTTGCAAGAACTTCTAATATTTTAGTAAATGATGCTCACATTGTCTACCTTCAAGTTCAAGACAATTTGTATGACTTCTTACTGGTTTTGGTGCTCACGAGGTCGCTCTCTTCGATGATATTGTCAAGATCTATTGTATGATCTAGGTCGATCCTGCATCTTGTAAGTTTTAACATGTACTATGGAGAGGTAATCCTGAGAAACCCTTCACCATTTTTTGTTTGAACAAAATTATCTACCAGACTGCTTCCTTTTTGAGTTTGCTAAAGTTCAAAGAAGTTCCATATTGACGATTTTTTATCTGAAAACCCGGAAGTTTTGTCATCGCCTAACTCAGACAACTTTGAATTTTTCACCGTTCCCATTGGGCAATCTTCTAATTCTAGGTTTCCATTAGGACTCTAAAAATGATCTTTTATTCTGTAAGGTTGATATATCATAATGACTTCGTTCCTACTAAAAGAAAAATTCTATTTATCATTTCCAAGGTTTTCAATCCTTTGGGCTTTTGTTCTCCTCTTATCATTCGAGGGAAACTTGTGATCCAGAAACTTTGGCAATTCGGCATTGCATGGTACAATTATATCCCTTCCACATTGTTGTTCAATTGATCCGATTTTAAGGACCAACTACAATATTTAAACATCATCAAAATTCCTTGTTGCGTTATTCCGGATTATACCTTATCATTATGTTTCAAAGCCAAACTGCGTACAGGATACACAGTGTATATTCCTCGTTGGGATATTTTCTTATAGAGAGTTTCAAAAATTGATTTGCATAGGATCAATTCTCTTAAATCAAATGCACGAACATTCAAAATTTGCATCAGGTGCCAACAAGTAATAACCCAACTGACCTGTCACGCGGTTAGAACATTTCGACTTACTAACTGTGCTTGGTTTTAGGGTTCTGAAGGAAAGGTTCTAAGAGTTTTTGCGTACGTCTTACCGTTTATTCATAACTGCTGAAACCCTTTACAGGTAACAATTACAAAAATGGTGACCATGAGTCTGACAGACTCCTAACCAAAAAAGTAGAAAAACATTTCTAAACATGATGCCACAATTACTTTCTGATGTACGAAATAACGTACTAACCATTGTATGAGTAAGACATAAATATATATAAAATAAAAAAGGAAAATTTACTGTGTGCGTTATAAATAAAGTTACACAATTGACATCAATTTTATTTAAGTTGACGTTCTGTCAAATGTTGTCGCTGGGTTATTTTCATGTCTTTTATTACTTTTATGTTAAATTATTTCAAGTTACTTTGTAACAGAGCGTTAAAGTAGGTGTCATTTTTACTAATAATTTGCTATATCTTTTAAATTACCTTGTATAACACATTGGAATGCTACATTTTTTTAAGGTATTAATGGGATCTTATGTATACCGTTTAAAATTGTAGGTTCATGCTGCCACAAATCTTTGAAACACCCTGTATAATTTATAAACAAAATTTTAAAATCTGGTTACAGTAACTGTACTAAATGTGACAAATTACGAAAGAGAAACGTAGAAACCAAAAAAATAGACTAAAAGATATTGTTAATCACGCTCTACCATAGATAAATTTTTGCTAGTTCTACCATGTTGTAATAACTGTAATGGTCATCTTGAAATTTTGAAAGTGACATAACCCACGTATCTTTTACTAAGGCGCTTGTAGAAATATAAATACTTTGTAGGTGCACAAAACAGTCGCTTGCCACATAATTTTTGTAACGAATACCAAGGCGTGTAAACTATTATGCAGAGTCTGTACGACGCATGGTCACCAGTTAATGATCGCCGAACTAACTTATTTGCTGTTGAGGTTAAGTCCCTCACAAATAACTAATCCATAAAAAACTTTCGGATACTAACCCTTAATATGTTTCTGGATAAGGCGGGTTGTCTGCGCGTTGATGGTATTTTAGAATCAGTTAATCAGTTAATTCCACCAAACAATCAGAGGTTTAAGGTTTACTGAACTTATTATTTTAAATGGGCACAAACAAATTTTACACGGTGGCGTACAACTTCTTCTTGCGCACATTTGAGGACGTTTTTGGCCTATCAGGGCTTTAAGGTCAACCCCGTTTTTACACATCTGCCTATAGGTAGTTTGCCTACAACTCAGTTAAAACTGAGTTTCACTTAATTTTACAACGTTGGTTTAGACTACGCTGAACCTATTGCCATCAAAGATAGACACCAAGTGCTCAATTATCAACGGCGTACATATGCGTGTTTCTGAGCATGGCCACCCGCGTTATTTTAGAATTAGTCACGTCATTGTCTAAGGACGCCTTCTGGCATTGTTTAAAACGATTTATTGTGCTTAGAGGAATTCCAAGTTTTATATCTAACGATAACGCCACTAAATTTTGTAGAGCTAAAACAAAGTTGCACTCTTTGTACACGAAGAAGCGTCAGAAGAACGGAAGGCACGTATGCAGAATTTGGAAGATTTCAGTTAAATCTGTAAAAATCAACTAAGCGCATTCTCGGTAACGTGACTCTCAACTTTGAAGACTTATACACTACGTTAACTATGGTCGGTTAACATTAAATTCAAGACCTCCGTCAATTATTTCCTTTGATCCTGACAACTTTGCCCCCTTTCTGACGGGCACCTTTTAGTGGGTAGACCGTTGTCAGCACTGCCTGACCGATTACATGTTTATACTAGAGAACAGGCTGTTTTTCAACAAGCCCAGCAATTGACTTAATATTTTTAGAGGCGCTAAAAACTTGAAGTCGTTCCTGATCTTCTAAACGTCAAAAATTGAGCAAGAAACATCCTCAACATCAACTACATCGTGTTTCTTTAGGACAAAGACTCTCTTCTTCTTTGGTTGCGGTTCTGTGTAGTGACAAATATAACAGCGGTGTAAACAATGTACTAGGAAGCAGCCTAAGTAGTACTGCCAGAAAGTTCAATAGTGCGACGCTCGGTGCATCGTTTTGTGCATGCTTCTTGATAGTTAAAATATTTTATTTTTTCTTTGCTTTGTTACTGTGTCTAAAAGTTTTTTGTTTAATGTTAGTTTAGAGTTTTTTTTTAAACCAATTCAATTGAGAACATATACAGGGTGGCGCAAACTTCTGACATTGGAAGATAGCTTAGTTGATATAAAAGATGTAACTTTCAAAAATTACTCACATTTAGTACAGTTACTGGATGCACATTTTAAAAATACTTTTGATTATACAGAGTGTTCCAAAGAGTCGTGGCAGCATAAAATTTTTTTTAAATAGATCACATCATACTTGTAATAATTTAACATGTATTTTTATTAGCATGTTATTTTTATGTCATTAACTATGTTTACTTTTAATTACTTTTATTATCGGAAACTTCATTAATACAAGGCGAAGCAAAATGCAAACCAAACAATATCTCAAAATTTTTAAATGAATCAGTTTATATTTTTTTTTGGGGATTGTTAGTACAATTAATTAGCTTTGAAAGAATATAGTATATGTGTATAAGTTAACGGAAACAGTAAATAGTTAATGAAAACCGAAGAAGTAAGGTACCTATTTTAAATTTTTATATAAACTTTCTTCTACATTTTGTTTTAAAGTTGAAAAATCTTTTAGTTTCACTATGTAGCAGTAATTTGAAAATCATTTTTATATACAGGGTGGCGCAAACTTCTGACAAACTTCTGATAACATCGTTGGGAAAAAGATATAACATTCAAAATTTGTCACACTTTTACAGTTACTAAGTGCACATTTTAAAATTATTAATAACATCCTTTAACGCTCTGTGATAAAGTAACTTAAAATAAAACATATTGTAACATAATTTAAGACATTACCAATACTTAAATAATAAACTCAACTTTAGTATGCAACCGAGTTTGAAACACTCTAAAATTTCTGCATACATCACTAGAAACCAAGAGAACTGATTATTTTTTGTTATGTTTGTTCTATTTTACTCTCTTTTCTAAACCCTAGTTCATAACTAATAATGTGAATAAGTATAAAATTTTCTCAAGTACTTCCGAATCAAATTCTTCTTTGTTAAAGTATCAAATACAGCTATCCATTAAAAGAAATGTGTTTATCTTATCTAACTGCTTTCCCAATAGTCCGTCACGTTAATTTAGTTTTAAAAATAAAAAAACGATTTTCATTAAAACTTGTATTTTTTTAATATATTGGTTAAATACTATTTTTTTTAAACATTCTACATTTTTGGTTTGCAATTCTTTTCGTAACGACTCGTATCCATTTATTCGAAAGTAAACAAAATTCAAACTTTTGCAAGCAAAAGCATACAAAGTAGAGTAAATGCATTTAAACGTGCAATTCAGAACTTCTTACCGAGGGATTTGCAACGAAATTTGGCCTAGATGAGACTCACCCTGTGCTTGCGTCATACTTGTGCCTTTCCAGGTCGATACGGACCGGGATACAAATTCTAGGTTCGAAATGCAACACTACCAAATGTTCAATATAAAACGTTCTATTAAAAAAATCGGAATTTAAGTGTTTAATATGACACGCAGCTGCGACGCAAATTTTCTTTATGCGAATTCTTGTCATTCATAAATTTAGTTTAGTATGTAAGAAAATTTTGTTTGGCAGCTTAATTTACAAAAAATCTAAGAAATACGTTAAATTTTATTTGAATTTATAAGCAGGACACAGGAATAACGTTTGAAGTAAATGTATTCACAAGTAGATATGTACTTAAAATATTATCGGTTTACGTACACAACAAAAGCTTTTTGCAACCAACTTCACAACGTCTCGCCAGCTTACATGTTGATTCATTTCACTTCAGTTTATAGAAAACTGTTTTATTTCACCTTTACAAAAATCCAGATATGTTATTATTACATAAATCAGAAAACAATATCAATTGAATGAAAGTTTGTTTGTCAATTTTGATTTTAAGTTGTTGGTGCAACACAATATAAATTGTCTGTATTGCGGTTTTCTGATTTTGTCTAAACTTTTCTAGGTTGAATTTTTGGAACAATTTATCAAATTTTTTAATAAATAAGCATATAAAGTATGTAATTTTATGTACATAGATGACTTGGGTTATTTTCCTTTAAATTGGGTTGAGTGGTTTGCTGTAATTCTTATTTGTATCGACAGCATTTGGCGATAAGCCGATGAAAGCTGTTTCTATTGATAATAAATTGTTAAACTGAATTAAACAAAAATTTATTTACCGCTTTTCGAGATACATCAAGAAGTATCAAAAAAAAAACAGAATTGTTTCTTTGATTATATTGGGAAAAAGTGATACAAAATTTGCCATCTAAAACAACTTGATACTTATATCTCAATTCCAACATTTGCTTCCCTTTTTTACCTCAAATAGAGGACCAAAATTATGAATGTTTTAGAAAAACATCTGAAGAACCAATCATACGATTGCAACTTTTATGTAAGTGCAGATACATCACAATCTTTAATTGTTTTACTGATAATTGGTAGTAGAGGAAGATTGAAATGTAAAGAACCTGTCACGTGACCTGCGCCGTAAACGAAAATGAAACGGACGAGTCTACTAGTCACATTAAGGGGAACAAGGAAGTGAATTTCGTAATTTCGTTTGTTGTTTTATTCAAATTGTACCCTAATTCAATAAATGCATTTATAGTAAGGTATATTTTTATGATTTGCGTTGAAGAAGTGTTTCAAAATTTGATCTCGTTTTAACACTTCCTCGATCAAACCCTACCTTACGTTTAAACAAATGTTTACGCCGCTACTGAATTGAAGGTCAAATTAATCGTTCGCGCAAACTGACTCACGTGACAGGTTCTTTACATTTCAATCTTCCTCTACATTACAAATTAACGGCCAGTATTTCAGTCCCCTGTTGCCCTGTTACAGTTAATTCTTTGTTTATTTATGTATTTATATAGTACATTTTCATTATTGGATTGTGATGTAAGTATCATGTATAGTGCCCCAGAACACTATCATACGGATCGATAGTGTGGTGACGAAACCGTTGCAATTGGGGATTGGTTGTTCTTGGAAAAGCATTTGCTGCAAGGTTTAGGAAAACCACTAAAACCTAAACATGCCAACTTTTACCTTTCTTAGTTCTGGTCTCGGACAATTGCGCAGTTATGGTAAAAGATAGAATTTTTAAAATTTGCTAAAAGCTGTACCATAAACTAACACATATTCTGAAAATATTATTGACTAGATAGGGTGTTCCAAAAATGTGTGACTGTAATAACTTACATTTTTTATATGAAACACCCTGTATTGTATTACAAATTTGAATTCCCACATTCAAGAGCTTTTCAAAAACATATAGACTTATTATGTTATACAAAGTATTTTGTTAGATATGTCCAATAGATTACAAAAAGTATCAGTAATCTGTCATGCCGCCATTCACGAAATCTAGTGATTTGTAAACATTTTTTTTATTTGGGTAATATTTTAGGGTTTTAATTTTTTTAGAAAATTGGTTAGATTGGTATCTTGTTTCTTTTGTAATACAGGGTGAAGCAAAACTCTAGTTAAAAGATATCTCAAAAATTTTTAATGAAACACGCTACACTTGGTTCTTTTGATGAAAAATGACAAAGCATTTTGTGTTAATTTTTTGGCGAAATACGATGTGAAGCAATGCGTAGAATACAGTTTGATTAGTGATATCTTTAAATTTCTCAAAACTAAAACACTAACTACACTTTTCTTATTAGAAGCTTTCTTTCCCGATACCTTTAGACGTGCACTACATTTCCCAAAATAAAGATTTAAAAAATTAAAGTAATTTTCATATTTTACACATTAATATTAGTGTTTTCTCCAGTTTTTATTAAAATCAGAAACAAAACCTTTGTTTACCAATTTTATACTCAATAAGGCTATAAGTACTTGGTTCTTTATATAAAAAATGTCAACACAATGTAAATAAATGCGTAGAATACTGAATCATAAATAATAATTTTGAATTTTTTGCAACTAAGGCCCTAACTACGCTTTTCTTATTAGAAGCTTTTTTTCCGAAACCTTTAGATGTGCGCTACGTTTCCCAAGCTAATGATTGAAAAAACTGAAATGGCTGCCTTATTCTACAGATTAATATTAAATGCAGTGGCCTAATACTGACCGTTAAATGTTTTACTTTGGATGTAGAAATGTATTCTTAGATAGACTCATCCAAGATATTAAATGCATTCGGAAACTAGCTTTTTGGAACCTAAGCTACCAGTTCAAAACACAATTCCCTACATGTGCCCAAATAAAGATTAGTATAATTGGTAGTTAATAACCAATTAAAGTGTGTTGTCTAAGGGACTATTTTAATTTATTTCTTTTAAAGTGACTTACCAGTCTGTAAAAACTAACTACAATTTTCCGAACTACACTCAAACTAAAATTTTACACGAATATCAAATTTTAGAATTTACCAAAATAATGAAAAAATTAAAAATTCCAAATTTGTTATGAAAGTAGGTATATAATTTAAAACAACATTCTAAACAAGTTTTCTAATAACATTTTTTTTAATAATTAATACGAGAGTGCTTGTTGAGAATGAGGAAGGTGAATATTTTACTCTTTTAACAAGAAACGGTATATTTATTCAGGATCTAAGAAGGCTTTGCCGTGTCAAGATTAACAGACAGTGGTTCTAACATGACGAGGCCACCTGACACACCGCTTGACAGTGTCTGCTGAAGCCATTACCTATGTTTCAGAATTTGTTTGGAAATTTGCGTCATCGTTATTTACACTCTCCACAGTGCAATGGTATAAATTTTGAACATTTACACTATCATTCGAACTACTAAATTATAACAATAACAGTAACATGCTCTAGGACTAAACATTTTTGCATTTCTAAACGAAGCAAAATATTGTGAATTTGAGTTACTTTAATTCCAAAAATGTGCAAAATTTGTTGATGAATTAAAATAGGCCGTGAGAGCATTGTTCCACGTCTACCTAGAGGCCTGGCTAGCGTGTATGTTTGATACAAAAAAAAACATAATTTAATAAGTTCTTGCTTAGTTGTGTCTGTTAATGTAAAATCTACTGAAATAGCAGATAAATGGATACTGCATGCTATATCACATTGCTTTTATACCTATAATGCAAGTAGGTCATTTTATTAATTGTTAAAGTACTTCAAGGATGTTTTGGTTCGTGAAATTTCAACACATAAAGATTCTCAAAAAATTCCCACCTTTTATAGTATTATCATGGAAAATGTACCTACTAATTGTGTATGGTAACAATTAATTGTCCATATTTGTAATAAATGCTTTTATGCTTCATGAAATAGTCTAACAAAGTATCACACTGCTTTGTAGTTTTTCTCATAATTCTGTCTCTTCCACGTAGTATCGCTCAGCAACAAACTTTCGTAAACAAAAAAATGACAGAATATCTCAAATATCTATAGCTATTTGGTTATACAGTGTGTCCACCGATGGGGTATTCAATAGGTAAAAGTTGTTTAGCGAAAAATGTCATTCTTGATAAAAAAAACTTGTTTGTTCTGAAACCCCATAAAGTGAAATAAAATTCAAATTTTTAAAGAACTATAATCACTATCAAAAATAACAATACAGTGTAATCATGTAAGAAAAACTGAAGTAAACAAAGAACATATATTTAATATATCTTTCTCCAACTTTAAAACATCTCTTAATTCCGCTTCTAAATTCTTTATAAATGTTTCGTAGCATTGCTGGGGCAATTTCATTAGTGCAAAAATGTATACGGTTTTCATAAAACTGACTATGAAATGAAACAGATTTTGAAAAACTTTTTATTTTATTTTATTTCATTGTATGTAGTTTCAGAACAAACAAAACTGTTTATCAAGAATGACATTTTTCGATAAGACTAAAATTTAAAAAATTTTCACCTATGGAATGCTCCATCCGTAGACACAGTGTATAAAGTATTTTAATTTACATAATGAGCATCTAAATTTAAATAATGTTGACCTGATTTGAAGTTTTGTATGATAGTTTTCCGGCGACTCTATCAAGAAAGATATCGTAATCGTATTTTTTGAACAAAAAAATAATCATTAACATTAATCGTCGTATGACTGACTAAGGCAGTTTTTAACGTATTACCTCGGAAGGAGGAACTCGTACAATTCGAACTCCGGTAGTTGAGAAGGTGGGTCTAGTACATGAAAAATTGGTAAGAATTGAATTACTCACCATAAAATGATAAGGTATTCGTTGTTGTATATTTACAAGTACAAGGAGTTCACTTATATATTCCAAAAAATTTTCAACTTTATATGGATTTTTTAGATGATATCTTCAAACACTTGTAAATCCACATTTTTATTGTAAGAGACGAGGCGTAATTTTGCAGAAGCAAAATTAGAATATTATGCAATGAGTATGTAATGCTTACTATTAAGACGCGAGCAACGTAATTAGGAAATTTATCTTCGGCTTATTCTGCAACCCCATAAAATGAAATAAAATTTAAAGAAGCAAACATGTAAGAAAAACTAACAGTAACAGTTAACAAAGAACATATATTCAATATATCTTCCTCCAACTTCAAAACATCATCTCTGAATTCTCCTTCAAAATTCTTTATAAGCGTTTCGTAGCATTTCTGAGGTAATTTCATTTACGGCATCAATTATGGCTTGTTTCAAATCATCAATATTATGGTTTTCATAAAACTGACTATGAATTGAATTTGATTTTGAAAAACTTGAATTTTATTTTATTTTATGGGGTTTCAGAACAAGCAAAACTTTTTATCAAGAATAACATTTTTGCTAAAACCAAAATTAAAAAAAATTTACCTATAGGATACCTCATCCGTGGACACAGTGTATGAATTACAATATAGAAGTAGAAAACATAAATTTTCTGTCGACATTTAATTATTAAACTTGTTTTACCCAAATCTTCTACAGAATGACTTACCTCATCTTTTTGCCAATGGTTCGTGCATGGTGGTGCTTCAGTTCATTTCGGCATATTGGCTCTTAAATTTACAGGAAAGCTATCAAATTAATTAAAATTACCAGAATTGAAGTATGTGAAACCATACGCAACACTCAACAAAATTTTGAAATAGTTCGTTATTTAACTAGCCTGCATATGTGTGGATTTTTTTGTTATATTGTTTTAACATTTAATTTTAAACGAATTGCTTGTAAAAGTTGACACCGTGTAACATAACAATTAGACTTTTAGGACACATATATCTAAATGTTGTAGACAAATGTGTAAGCGGTAAACGAACACCGATACTTCGATCATTAATGTCAACTATGCCTTGGATAAAAATAATGATCTCAAATCTTTAAATTTGCAAACAAACACTAACAATCACTAGACACTCATTTTGTCCTTTTGTGATTATTGAAAAATGAGAAAACTTGAGAGTACGTTCTTAATTATACAAGATTGCACCGTTGACCTACAGAAAACCTTTGCGAAGAAAATAAAATTTTGGTGTAACTATGATTAGTTATATTGCCTACACACTGAGCTTTTTTAAATAAAACAAAGAAAAGTATTTGAACGGTGTTTATTTTTTGGTTTTTTTTTAATTCTATAATATTCCCCACTTATGTATTTCCTCTTTCTCTAAAGTTTTCACAATATGGTTAAATTCACAGACTCGAAATAAAATTTTTCAGACAATTTTTATAAGCAAAATTGTTTACATTTGTTAAATTAAATATAAATAACCAACTGAAATAAGTTTGACTTACTATTGATAATTATAATTTTGAGTGTTTTTGTATTAATTTATTTATATTGTAATTTCTTTATTGTTTTATAGCATTAATCGTTGATATAGTTAATATTTCAGGTAACCCATTATAGGAAATTTAATAGTTTAAAAAAACATTCATTCAATTTTGTTGTGTACTACGTCGTCCATGAGTAAAATTTTGACATCTTCGATGTGCTTTGACTAGTAAAATTAACCATTCATTATGCGATAACATAATAAACACTATGTAATAACATTAACGAATATTATTATTTATCAAAGCCATGTAATCATTGCGCGGCCTTGTACCAAATTACAACCCTAATCGATATTTATTAATTTTTACCGTCTTTTCAGTAAGATCAATTAAATTGTGCACTTTATTACACATAATACATACTAAACGATTATTCACATACATTTTATTTATTAATAAGTAATTGATTCTAAAATTGTTAGTGTAGACATTACAATAAATTGACAAAAATATCTAAATACTTTATACAGCTGAAATAGACTACAAATTGCATTTAGAAAAACCTTTTCTAATTAATCTTTCTGTATTTTGAGAAATAACTGAAATTTTGTTTTTTTGAAAAGATAATTATATTTGACAGACAACCACCACTATTTTTTGACCAATTTTCATCTTAATAAAAACACAGATGAACGCAAAAATCAAACTTTGAATAAACCTCTTAATTATAAAAAATTCTATATGCTACGACTTTGCTAGTCACACTGAATACTTAATTACTTACACCTTAACAAATGTTTCACATAATCTTTCAAAGCGTTTTAATATTTGTCTAGGATGTTTACTAACTCATTAATTTTGCAACAAACAGACAGAACAAAACCACAAAAGCAGTTACAGTAACATTAAACAGTTTAAAAGGGATACGAAGTTTACGAGAATTACAAGTGACAAAGTAGCTGACCTTATAGATTGAAACCACCACGAAGGGCCAACCGTACGGATGTATAAAAAAATTGTATTTTGCTTTTACACTAGAGAGATAATTAAGTTTAATTATTCTATGAACGTCAAAATAAATTTGTAGTGAAAGACAAGCTCTATAAATTTTATACCAATCACCGGCGTGCTACTAAATTATTAACTTGATCTATAGTCGCACCCTAAAATAAATGACTTGACAAAATTATAGGTAGGTATATTAAGTAAATTAGACAATAAATATGTTGTTCGCCATTAAAATTTTATTTCAATAAGGTAGGCGGAATTTTAAACAACCAAAAATTTTATAAATGGGCAAACTTTTACTGATAAAAAATGTTATAAATTAAAATGAGATTATAAATTATATCCACTATTCACTGTAACAGAATTTTTAGTTACGTACCTTCGGCGGTTTTCCGTAATCAGTCACAGTGTCAATTAAGTATTATTACTAGTTTAATTGTTGTTCCCAAAGAGAAACTGGTAAATATGACTATGCTAGTTTTTAAATCGATACATAATAATTTATATTCCATGACTTTTTATAGTTACTGCTATAGTATAAAATAATTATGAAAGAAACATTTATAGTATGCATTAATTTCAGTCTCTTATGCACATCTTATAATAAAATAAACATTATATTAAAAAAGAGAACTATTTCTAAACTCAAGTCATGGTATCGCAGTACAAACAAAAAACTCAACCTGAATAATGAAAACTATACTCCTCTTCCCCACCGTTTGAAAAAAAATAAAAACATATGGTTTAATTTTTAAATGTTTTCAAAATCTTTATTTAATTGATGTTTTTAAAAAACAAAAATGATATTGATTATCTTGATGTAGGTTTCCTTACTAAAAGGCCTTCTATAGCAGTGGATAAGTAACAAAAGAACCGGTTATTTTATTTGTCGACGTTTTGGCAAATTAATTGTGTTGCCTTCATCAGGAAGTAAATTAAGTTTTTTTCGTTACGTTTGTTTTAGGTAACGACATAGGTAACGACAACAATTATTTAATGAAACAAACAACAACTATAAGTTAGTCGAGCTAACTTAAAAATGTAACAATGATATTCTAATAAATTGGATTTAATGGAGAAGAAACAGATTAACTGCATCTCGTTTTGTAAAAACTTGCCGATGTCAGATACTTGCCGTATGTAAGGTAGTAGAGATGAAAAAAATATAAATTTGAGATGCAAATAAAATTTGAAGTTCAAGATTGTTGATTATTTTTATTTATAAGTTTTGGGGGCAAGTATCATTGATGATATCGCATTTGTAGAAATTAAATGCTTATATCCCATCATATAAAAATCTGACTTTACGTAATTTGTGTTGCCTATTATTAACTTTAAGAAAAATACTAATATTGCCCCATCTATACGATCGTGTTTACAACTAATCAAGGTACCTCATCCTGGTTTACTGTTTGTTTAAGTTGTCATTAATATTTTGTTTCATCATGAATCATGACATTAACCTATAGCTTTACTTATGTATCCTGTTACCTCGAGTGTGCGGGTAAAAAGAAAATAAACATTGCATTACATGTGATCAAATATTATTGACCCTATTTGAATTCAGTTGAAATGAGAAAACACACATTTAAAATGTTTATATTTTAAGGAAAATGTGCCTGGAATAAAATATTATTATAGTATTTTACGTCATAAGTCTGAGAAATTCACCAACTTGTTTAAAAATTTTAGACTCAACTCTTTTGTCGTCTTGTCAGTAAACATTTCGACTCATTACTGTAAAAGTTTTCCCGGCGTATGTCGTACTGCGTTTTATTTCATACTGCAATTATTTAATTGATACAAAAATTACAAAAAGCTAAATGTTTGAATCGAGAATATGATCATCTATGAAAAGTTAACCTCTAAAGTTACTGCTTTTATTGTGTGTTTTGTTGAAATTTTCGACGCAAAATGGCAGCAAATTGTGATATTCCGGATGATGTTTTGCGTAAATATAATGAAACTAGCAACTCTCTCATTCCAAAGATACGGCAAAAAATATAAACAGTTTTGTGAGTTGCTTTTAATATTCCTTTGATGAAATCATTACCTACTGATCATTTTATATACGAAGAAATTGCGTAGTTCTTCACTGTGGTCAAAGTTTTCGATGGTTAAAGCGATGTTACAATTTCATGCAAACGTGGATTTTTGAAAGTTTAAGCTTTTCTACAAAAATCTGTTGGTTTTCAATCTAAGCATGCGAAAAACACTCAGCAGAGAAGATGTGGTAAAATTTATGAAAGAGGCACCGGATCAGCAATAGCTTTTGGCAAAGGTAATAATTTTAGATGTGCATTTCAATATTTACTGACAAATTTGTGTTCGTATCAGATTATTGGTTTAATGGGCATCGCTGGTAGATGCTACCGCAAAGAGATATATAAAATGTCTTTGGATGACATAGATGAGACTTCTACACAAATGGTAAGCACAATTCCTTTCTCAAAAACGAATAAAAGAAATAAAATAGATGGCATAAATATGTTGAAACTGTTCCGAACGTTGCCTTGCGGCCTAAAGATTTAGGTCACAACAAATTGTACGTAGGATATCGTAATGGCAAATGCATTTCTCAATTCATTCAGTTGGTGGAGTTCCCAAAAATATCTAGGATTAGCAAATCCTGAGTTGCATATCGGGCATAATCTAAGCCAAACATAGGCGACTTTATTAACAAACGCGAGGGCAGAACTTTCCGTTTTAAAAGAACGGAGGATGGAAAAGTTCATCTGTGGCAGAAAAATATATAGAAGATTCATTGAAATGAAAGAAAAAAGTAGCTAAAATGATCCAAGGAGAGGAAAGTTTTGTGCAAGTCTTTATCGAGAAATCCAAAGAGATTATTACTACAAGTGCTTCCTTAAGTTCTATTGTCCACGGTATACAAGCGAGAGTAGAAATAACTGGAAATAGTACCGTAAACCGGGGCTACTTGAACATGTTTTTGAGACATTTTCGCAAATATCTGAGTACGTTTTTAATTTATGTGCCCAAAAATATTCGTTGTACCGACCTAACTGTATACTTAGCCATATCTGGTTTTTATTTGAAGAAAAACTCAGAAAAGGCGCTAAAAAAAAAAAAAAATATTTATAAAAAAAATAAAAAAAAAAAAAAAAAAAAAAAAAAAAAAAAAAAAAAAAATAAAAAATTAAAAAAAAAAAAAAAAAAAAATTTATTTATAGGGTGTTCAAGTAGCCCCGTGTTTGGAGGCTTTGTAATTAGAAATGTAAGTAAAGTGAAATAATGCGCAATGTCACAAGGTGGACAGGAATCAAAGTGAAAACGATACCAAAGTGAGGGGTGAAAACGTGAAGAAAGGAACAGATTTATTAATAGTGCGGCGATAAGAAAAAACTTGGCTGCTGATGTTTCGAAAAAGGCGGATGCAGGTGGCATTTTGCTTATCTTGCATGATGCAAGTGTATCGAAAACACACGAAGCTCGTGTGTGTGTGTGGTTTTTTTTGTGTGTTGGTTGTAAGAAAAAGGGAATTGAACCTAAGGCGTCGACGCATGTAGATGTGCCCTGCACATTCGGGGTATTTAAATAAACAAAAAAATTTAACAACCACGTTAATGGAATATAAAGAAAAAATGTATTCGTGCACCTGCAAGCAGATTTGAAGTCAATTTCCAAATAATCTCTTTACGAACAAACTTTAAACGGTGTTAAATTAACTGAAGGTGGATCAAGTTGTTTAGTGACAGTGCGAAATGACTATTTAGTTTTAGGGATTTAAAAGTTTTTGTTATTGTAGTTAGGTTTTGTAATCATTGCTAGTTTGACAATAGATTTCTGTGTGTTGAATCGTTGTCTAGTATATCATTCGAAGACTAAAGTAAGGTGCTCTCAACTGGTGGATTTCAGTGGATTTAGATTTAAACAAAAAGGTGAGTAAGTTTTGTTTTGTGGCCGATTTGTTTTTTTTTCTTGAAAGTTAAGTAACTTAAATGTTTGAAATTGATGGGTTGTCAGAATAGAGGGTGCATTGTGATCAAAAAAAGAATAAGGAGAGTGTTTTGTTTAATTCTAGAAATAAATAAATAATTTTGAACCACGCCCTATTTGAGAATTGAGTTTAAAATAATATTATTACTTTGCTAAAGAAAAATAAGAGCGAACATAGCAAGTATTAATTACGCGAACCAACGTGGGGCAAATTGAGTTTAAATTGAAAATTAACATTTGTTTTATTCACTATAAAAAGTAGTAGAGCAGGATAGGCGGGGAAAGTTGGAGTAGATAGAAAAGATACACTATAGCTCAGGCATTAATTACTAGGACAAGTAGGAAATAGATTTATATAAAAAAAATGGAAACGAGAAGTAAGAAAAACAAATTAATAATAGATAGGGAAGACGGAAGTACAGAAAGGCGAGAAGAAGAAATGATAAAATTTGACAGCGAAAGCAAGAAACCCACAAGCAAAAAAAAAAAAAAAAAAAAAAAAACAACAAAAATATAAGAACAAAATTAAACGAAAAAGCGGAAGAAAACCAAAAAAAATGGACATTAAATGGAGCAAATTAGAAAAATTGGAAGAAAATATGAACAGAAGGTTGGATGAGATGCAAAAGAATTTAATGTATGAAATGAAAATGAGATGGGAGGATACTAAAATGGTGGTACAAGAAGAAGTACAAAAACAGGTTAAAGAAGGGATGAATGAAGCATGTGAATTAGTGAACGAAGATTTGAAGAAAATGAACACAAAGTGGGAAAAAAATTAAACTCAATTATCAAGAAATAGAAAAAACGGCGGAAAGATGCAACCAATATTTTGAGTATACGAGGGAGAACAGGAACAAGATAGAGGCCCAACAACAGGAAGTAATGAGATTAAAAGAGAGCCAAGGAAGTAACGGAGAAACGCAAGTAATATACACGCACACGAACGTGGAAAGGATGCACCAAAATTCCGACCTAGTAAGAAGGATCACCCTAAAGTATTCTTAAAAGAATTAGGGGCATATTTGAGCAAAATTAGAAAACCAATAGAAAGAAGATTTGACGGAGAAATGGAAAAAGGAATTATTAAAGAGGCAATGAGAGGAGAACCTGAAATTTGGTACAAAGTAAAGGAGGAAAAACTTACGTCGATTAAAGTATTCAAACAAGGATTTTTGAAAATGTTTAGGGCGCAAAAGAGAAGGCCACGATGAAAGCGGAGGTATACGGAAGCAAGTACGATAAAAGAAATGGCAGCAGGGAAGAATATGCGTTGAACAAAATTTATCTATTTAAACAACTAGAGGAACTAACGGATGAAAAGGCAATAATCGACATTTTGGCTGGACAATTCGAAGTGGAAGTGGAAAATAAAATCATAATTGAAGAGATAAATGAATTCGACCGATTAATAAAAATTTTAAAGGGATTCGATCAATGTGATAAAAATTCGCAGTGGAAAAGTACATATGGATATCAAGCACAGAGATCGAGTTACTTAGCGGAGGCGCAACGGCAACAGGAAGTTGAGGAAGGTCGAGCACAAGGTCGAGGATATTATGACAGATACCGCTATAAACGCACACCCACGAACGGGGGAATGCGAACAGTAAGCAACACAGTTACAATAAGGGAAATTATAATTTTCCAAATCATTCTAACAATTACGACGGAAAATATATATATTCTGTAAATAACATCAGAGAAGAAGTAAATGCACAAAATAAAATTGAAATAGCGGCGCAGATACATTACCAGGATTTTTAAATGAAGGTATCTTGATTAATAATAATTATTTGCACCAGCGAGAATTTTTTGAATTTGAAAGTCAGGATACCGATAAAGTTGAAAAAATTAGGCATAATAACAAAAATTGTGGTTTATTAGATAGTTTGCCGTTTATTCAAGTAATTTTAAATAATAAAAAAATGACGGCGTTGATAGATAGTGGGGCGGAGTTTTCATTAATAAATAGCGCAATTGTAGACAGGAATTTAGAAGAATTTAGGAAAAGTATAACACCTGTAAAAAGGATGAATTTTGTAACAGCCAACAAAAAGAAAATCAGCACAGTATGCAGACAATTACAGAGTGTGATTAACATCGGAGGGCGTGATTGTGAAGGGAATTTTTTGGTTATTCCTGATATAAACTTTGACATGATTATTGGAATGAATATATTCGGAAAGTACGAGATGATCATTAATTTTGAAAAGAAAAACTTGATATGGAAGGAAATCAATGCGCCAATGCAAAAAGAAGAAAATATTCAGGATGAAGCGTTAGAAGATTACAAAATTGATGTAAAATGTACGAAAGAATACAAAGGAATTGTGATCGAAATATTAAATGAAAATAAGGAGTTACTGAATACGAAACAAGGATTAGCAAAGCATTATACACATAAATTAGAAGTTAATGATCATACTACGTTTTATAATAAATCGTATCCTGTCCCATTTCAATATAGAGAGCTAGTTAAGAAGGAGATTACGTCGATGTTAGAAGGTGGGATTATTGAAAGGGCATCATTTCACTAATAAAAACATTTAAATATATTATTATCACTCAATAAAACGCGTTTTTTCGAACAAACGTATATTTATATGTAAATAAACTGAAACTCATTCAATAAAACAAACTTAAATGCAGTTTACATTAAGAATAAAAAGAAACAATGAACTTCTAAAGCAAAATGGGACCTTAAATCACACTCTAAGGCACAATAGAACCTTCAATAATTCTGTATCATAACACTAGAATATATTTATTCTGGAATGAAGTCTCTGTTGTCTTCACTGTCATATATAATATCCTCGTCATCTGAAACCTCGCAACAAGGGCAGTTGTAATAGGGTCTTGACTTGCCTCGTTTCATGGGACACAAATCCAACTTCTGCATTTCACACACTGCAACCAGTCAATCTTTCCCTTGTAATATTTCCAGTTTATACGGCAAATACCGCAAATAGATGAATCCACACGTCTTGATCTACTGGTTGGACGAGACAATCCTGGTTTCGAAGAATTGTTGGGGGCAGAAGTGGATGCAGATGTAGATGGCTCATCTTTACTGCTAGATACAGATGTTACAGTCTCATAATGCACAGAGATTCCGAACCTTGCATCTTCGACGTTTAGCGCTGCCTCTTCAACGTTTACAGCAGACGCATTAGTGCCAGGTTCTATTTTTTCCTTGTTTTCGTTTTTGTTTTTCACCACTGCCGCGATGTTCTTGCAACAACTCTCTCAAGCTAGCATCAATATTCCTTCCAATATTATGTGTCTCAGCCCATCGGGAATCCTCTTTAACACTTCAGTAGGTTTAGGTGGATGCAGACCGGTTGTCCTGAAGCCTGACACAAAATTTTGGCTAACTTTGTCACTTATTCCGGTCCACGGTCTTTCTAGCAATAGCGGGAATTGCTCCTTTGGAATACACCCAGGGTAACTGTTTTCTCTTCTCCACTTATCTAAAATTTCCCTCCATTTCTTCTTTAAGGGAGCGAAGACAGCAACATCGAGGGGTTGCATGAGGTGCGTCGCATTTGGTGGAAATGGAGATATGGATAAATTCTACTATTTTTGCATGTTGCAGGTTGTCTCCTAATAGCATCACTGTGTCTTCTGCATCTCGAGTGGCCTCGACGTGCGGTAGCAAAATTTGGAAAAACCATGTTTCAAATAGGTTCATGTCGAACCAGCCACTGGCACTACTGGCATATTTTGTCCCTATTGGTCCACCCAGAATCCAATTATCGTACAGGTTCTGTGCTTTGTACACGACCATTGGTGCCAGAAGGTCCCCGTTTGCGTTCCCGCATACCATAAGACTGATTGAAGCTCGAGAGTGCTCTCGTACTCTCTCTACATTCATCATAATTATAAAGGTTTTTGCCTTTAACATCTTGCAGAGCAACTTCAGCGTTATTGAAGAAATTCAAGATGTCATTACGATTCACCGACGACCTGGAACGTTTTTTTTTGACGCCATCCTGATGGAGAGGTTGTTCCTGAGAATGAAGGAGTCGAGGAAATTTGGACCTGGAGTGCCATCGTGAAATACTCGCACTATCTTTCCTTGTTTGTCAAGGTATTTCTTAACTACATCCCTTACATCCAGCCGTGTTAAAGGGAAACTCCATTTAGCAACAACACCAAAGGTCTCAGCGATGGTAGCCTCTTCAACTTTGCTGAGGACAGTCGGATTCCCAACAGGTCTCATATTGTACGTAGAAGGGATATCCTAGGTACGCTGAACTTTTTGGCAGCCGCCTTTTGTGACATCCCCCCCTTTAACAGCAGCTACGGCTTTCTCCATGTCCTCCGGCCTGAAGTTAGTGTAGGGTTTTGACCCGGGGTTTTTTTTATATGTTCGCACCATTTTTCACTTCAGTTTACTATTTGTAACAAAGGAAATCCTGCTGCGCACTTTTTAAAAAACAAAAACAAAAGTTAAAATAAAATAAAGTTATAACGGCATGACATGTTCAAGTAGCGCCGTGGTGTTCAAGTAGCCCTATTTTACGGTAATTGTTCTATTATTGTTACTGTTAATGTTAGCTTCTTACATCCACGTAAACATTTTTTTTCCTCTATGCCGCAGTGTAATTGACACTTTGACATCGGTTAAAGTTACCTGCAACTTTTCCAGCGACAAATACACTAGTGGTTTATTCACTTAAAATTTTTCAATCAATTATTGCGATCTCTATTGATATTTAAAGTTGCCAATCTGATAGTTTATTCAAATTAAAATTTATATGTATCCAAAATAAATAGTTTTCGTTATAAATTGTCCTGCCGAATGACACTCGAGGTTAGTGTTTTAGTTAGTAAATTTGTGATGTTTAAATTCAAATCTGTTTTCTTTAGCAATTTGATTCCAAAAACGTCAACCTGTGTCATTCCGTATCGCGTTTTTAATAATTGACAATTTTTCTCGTCAAATTGCTAAACAACAGGTTTTCATTTAACAACTCAAATTTACTCGGCAAAATACAAATCTCTTCTGCAATTATAAGTGAATAAATAATCTAAAATATCTTACGCAGCTGAAATTTTGCATATAGGCTTAAAAATTGCATTTTGAGCAATAACTCAACTCAACAACTTTAATTAGGCAGATAATGCGTATCACGTGACTACTACTTTTTTGACAATTTTCATCCTGAACAAAGCATAAGCAGAAAGTAATGACAAACTCAAATTTCAAATGGCTCTTAATATAAAATCTCATATGATGTGGACTTTACTGGTTCACGCTGTATAAGTTATCCAATTCTATAAAAAACAATCCTTGTATAATTAATTTTAACATAACCTAAATTTATATCTTGCCAAATGAGTTTTTTAAACTTATCTGTTCACTGAGCCATAGAGACAAAGAGACTGTGCTGAAAGCCACACTGGTAATTAAGTAGAAATATGTAAATAAAAGTTATTTGTGAATGAAGTGCTTCGAATTCGTAGGTAACTGAACCATTGTCAGTTAACTCTATTCATAAAATCGGTCACTAATAAGCGTCGTGTTGAAAGCCACTTTATAAAAAAACCAAAACAAATCAATCTGAAATTGGTTTACCACGAGTTACACTTTTATCCCTGTCGTTAAAATTCAACACATAAATCATTATTACAAAACAAAAGATTTGAACCCATTACAGAATAACATAAAAAGGTGGGTCGGTCGAAATATCGCGTGTTGTTAATTCAATTTTATAGTTATATGTCAAGGGCAATGTCGATTCAGGGTTGATTACAAATCTTCAAGCCGCACAATCTGTTGCAAATTGAGGTCAACTAGATAAAACTAAAAAACATGATTTTTCAGTAAGCCTATTCTTTCATTGCCGTTCTGAATGAAATACGATAAGCGAACAAGCAATATTGTAATTTGCAATATAAACGGCGACATTTTTTTGTTGTTGTATTGATTTCACAGCATCTTTATTTTGTTTTTCTATTGCTTTGAATTTGCTACAATAAAATAATAGATCAAACTGTTTCGTGCTAACAACAATTACGTACCTTGAAAATTTCAAAATGTTAACTGAATTTGATCATGCATTGCATTGTAATATCAGCTAGACGTTAATTTTATATGGTGATACCCTGTTAAGATACGTTTAACAATTACCTTTCGAATTCGCCTTCATTTAAATTGTTAAACTTTAGTCATTATCCTGTTAAAGCATTGATCATGTGGCACGTGATAATTGACAACAGATTGCTCTATATACCATTGTTATTACTTTTAATGATTTTATTTTTTTATATAATGATATAATTATCTTTTTTCTAAGTTGGCATATAAAGTGATATTTTCATAATCAAAGTAGAGTCACAATTGTCCACTTTTTGTAACTAGTTACGAGTAATAGTAATATTCGTCACTTGTCAGATTGTTGTGACATTTGTTTTGGAAACGGTAACCATAGTAACAATGGTTACCCTTGATTAGAATTTGAATTCGAAAAAGGTCAATTTTTTTACAATTAGAAAAATATTATATGTTACGTGTAACGAAACATCATGCGTTTTGTCACTTGTAACACAAATAGCTATTAAACAATCTATTATCTAAACGGTCAGGATTGTTGCCCTTTCAGAAACACTAGTTTAAAATGCAATGTACATCGACATAATCATCAACTATTGTGTCAACTAACAATTTTTAGGTTAAAAGAGTAATATTTATTTTTACAATTTTATTCTTAGAGGTAAACGAGTGTGACATTTGTGCTCTGCCTGAAAAAAAAACTTTAATTTTATACACTGTGTCCACGGATGGGTTATCCTATAGGTGAAAAATTTTTAAATTTTAGTTTTAGCAAAAAATGTTACTTTTGATGAAAAGTTTTACTTATTCTGAAACACCATAAAATGAAATAAAATTCAAGTTTTTCAAAATCAGTCTCATTTCATAGTCAGTTTTATGGAAACCGTAGGAATTTTTGCACTAAATGAAATTACCCTAGATATGCTACAAAACGCTTACAAAAAATTTAGAAGGAGAATTGAGAGATTTTTTGAAGTGGGAGGAGGATATATTGAATAGACGTTCTTTGTTTACTATTAGTTTTTCTTACATGATTACTCTGTATTGTTATTTTTGATAGTGATTATAATTATTTGAACAACTTGAATTTTATTTCATTTTAAAATTTTTTATTAAGTATGATATTTTTCGCTAAAACTAAAATTTAAAAATTTTTCACCTATACGATACTCCATCCGTGGACACACTGTGTATCATAAGTTATGGATTTAAAAATTGTCATGGCGTACGGAGATATAAAATTCAGCAACGAAGTTCGTTGCAAATATACCTTCTGTTAAGAGTGAAATGGAATTCGGAAGTTAATTGTAATAAAAACAAGATTTTGGTTAATTCGGAGAACTTTGCATGAATTTTTCGGATAATACATAGACTAGTTTAATTGGTAGTTCCCGTCCAACTGAAAAGGATTCATTAAAATAAATATACCTATAATATTTCAAACTTCGCTACGCTGAATCTTACAAATTTCCAGTGGCTCATTCTTGTTATGTCGCAATTCTCAGTCTACTATTTTAGTCTTCTTCCAGAAATTGATTTATTTTAAAATAAATATGGGTGTAGTTAAACTGCAAGAAACTTTGAAGGAGAAAAGGCCATTATAATCCATTTTGTAAAGCAATCAGTTGGAAACTGATAATTTACAATTGTGCATTTTTCGAAGTTTTCTTTGTATAATGAAGTCTTATGTTATTTAATAGGTATGTGATGTCGTAACACGACCAATAAATAAATAAGTAAATTACTGATTAATCAAAAGTTATTCTAGGAAAAGAACAATTTCTTGTAATGAGTAGTGGATAAAAAGAAGCATTCACAATTCTACATACAGTAGAACGTCGATTATCCGGGCTAGATGGGACTGAGCACTTGCCGCATAATTGAAAAACACGGATAATTGAAGCTACGACTTCTTTGATAAAACAGTGTCCTTGTATTAAAAGCGCACAAATTTGTGCATTGGACCATAGACTAAGCCTGTTTCCTCTATGATTGCACGTTAGTTTAGGATTCTTCAAGAAAAACACATATGTACGTTCAAGAACATATGTATGTACATACATACATATACATATTACATGCGCAATTTATAATAAAGCATGTACATACAAACTACATTTCAATATAAAACTAAAAATAAAATTCTTCCAAAATTTAACTCAAAACATCTTATATAAAATACAATATTTTGTAAAATCTGTGACTACACTTGGGCATGTGAAAAGTAATCTGTAACTTTTTTTGAATGTGGTTTTCAGCACTTTTTTTCTTTATACGAGCTTGCATATTTCTCAAATGGAGAATGTCTATAGCTTCTGTATCACTTTGGTCTTCAAAATAGTCTAACAATACATCTACAGCGTTTTTGTTTCCTTATGGGTTATTTTCTTAACACTTGGAACATCAGATTGACTGTCGTCAGATACATGATTTGTAGATGATGTACTGGCTTCAGAACATTCTTCACTCACAATTTCGTCTTCAGTCAAAATTTCGAAGCCCCTTTCACCTTCATCACATTGGAGCCATTCTTGTATTTCTGTTTCCTCTATATTTTCCAACTCCTTCACTTCAGTGGCAATAGTCGCTATGGTTTTGTAGTCAATACTTCATCTATATTGTACTCTCCAGTATCATCATCATCTTCCAGCGTCATAATTTTAAAGAAAGATTTCTTTATGTTTAATTCCGTCAAACTATCCCAAGCCTGAGCAACAGAAAAAATTGCATCTTTAATATTTAATGACTTCCAAAATGTTAGTAGGTTAGCTTCTCCTAACAAATTCATCATAAGTTCTTTTCTGTACAGTCGTTTCATGGTTTCGATCACCCCCTGATCCATAGGCTGGGCAATAGATGTAACATTGGCAGGAAAAAACTTTACAAAAATATTTCCATCGTCTGACTTCAAAATAGATTCACCCGGATGTGAGGGTGCATTGTCTAATAACAACACAGCTTTTAAGGGGAGACCATTTCGTTTCAAAAAATTTTGAACCTCAGGAATAAATTTTTTGAAAAACCAATCTTTGAAAATTTCTCTATCCACCCAGCCGGCCTTCTGATTATAATAATGAACAGGTAGTAGGTTCTTATTAAAATTTTTGAATGCTCTGGGATTTGCTGACTTTCCAACAACAGCTAATTTTAATTTATGCTTGCCCGACGCGTTGGCGCAGCACAAAACTGTGAATCTATCCTTGTTCATTTTATACCCTGGTGCGCTAGTTTCTGTTCCACCTGCTAGAGTCCTTGTTGGCAATGCCTTCCAATATAACCCGGTTTCATCGGCATTATATATTTGATCGGGTTTTAAATCATGTTCTTGAATGAGATTCTCAAATTCGTAGGAAAACTCGACCATAGCAACACTATCAGCACTTAATTTTTCACCTTGAATGGCGAGTTCTCTAATACCGTGACGATTTTTAAATCTATGTAACCAACCACTTGATGCACTAAATTGACCACCAATTTTTAGTTTTGAATGAAAATTTTGTGCTTGCGCTGTGCACATTGGTCCAGAAACGGGAACTCCCTCAGCTCTCTTTTGCAGAAACCACTTCAACATTACTGCATCTAGTTCTTTGAATGTTGAACCTTTTGTTGTTTTTCTGTCAGATATGCATTTTAAACTGTCAGATCTAGTTACAAATTCTTCCAATTTCGTTCTGTTATGAAATATATCTCTAATAGTTTGTTTTCCAACACCAAACTCCTTCGCCAAATTTGTAACACTTACGCAATTTTGTTTTTTCAAAACTTCTATTTTTGTTGTAGAGTCAACACTTTTCGTTTTCTTTTAGCAAGGTTTTGAGTTTCAAGTTCACTCATTGTACAAAATTTGTATTATTAATGTGAATAACAAAAGTATTCTAACTGTATGATAGATGTGAATGTTGCAACCACTTAATAACAACCAACAAATATGAAGCTGAAACAACGCTTAGCAGGTGCAATAAGCTTAACTGGCAACTGGAAATTAAACGAATACATAGACTAAACAAGAGAATCGTGCACGTGTTCAGTGGTCGATTCCTAGAACCCATAAAACGCAGATACGGCGCCGTGCCGTATTTTCTTTTGCAGTTACTGACAAACGAGTTTCTTAAACAAACCCCGATTATCCGTTCATGTGCACGGATAATTGAGGTGAATTCGGCACACAAAAGATGCACGGATAATCAGCAGCCCGGTTAATCCGCACCCGGATAATCGACGTTCTACTGTATTGCTTTTTTCTTTGCGATACGTTTCCGATAATTTTACTGCTGAATTGAAAATTTTAAGCTGAGCACTCTTTCTCTCAGTGGTGTGAGTGATTTTTTTCTTATTGCTTCTTAATAATTTTAAAGAATGGGCACTTGCTGCCATCTCGAGATCAAATAACTGCATGTAATTTATATATCATATACAAATTTTCTCCCAAATAAAGAGAAATCCACAAAACAATAAAGCTCAACAATCAAACTAGCGCTAACATGTGTTGCCGACGTCTTCTTTGGCAGACTGCGTTGAATGGAACAGATGTTTGGGATTCGGTTCTACTATAGGTGCTTGCTATTTATTCTTCCTCGGTTACTTTTGTGGTAAATAATAGGAATCTAGCGATCACAGCCAAACTACAAAAATTGCTTACTTGTACACGTGTACATTTCCTACAATTTCTTTTCAAATTTACTTTGTGTTCTAAGGCATTATCTTAACCTATTGGTTGTTTAATTGTCGCCCTTAATTTTTTTTACTTTACTTTACATACATTGCCATTAACTCATTTGTTTCACGTAATTTGCACGTGATAATCAGCAAGCTTTTTATCACATAATGCTAAGCTCTTTATTTTCAACACTGTCCCTACTCAGGTTGTCAAATATAATTTAAGCAATGTATGGACATAACACAAACAAACTCAGTCACTATAACTTAATCTGGAAGTAGCGCTAATCATACGCTACAAAAATAGCGTTCGAAAAGCAGGTTTTATTTTTATGGCTTACATATCAAGAGTCACTTAATCTTATTTTATTTCACAGAAAAAACATGTTTATTAACTTTACCAACAAGATAAGAAGTATAATGGCAAGAACTGAGCCAAAAAAATGAACTTAACTGTCGTTAATGTGTAGTATAATAAGACTCATTTTATTTATTTATGTATTCGTATGATACATTTTCATTATTGTATTCTGGTGTAAGTGTTATGTATGGTACCACTAAAGTTCAGTATAAACATGTATAGTATGGTGACGAAACCGTGTGCAATTGTGAATTGGTTCGTCTTGGCAAAACATTTGCTCTTACTCATCTTTGTATTCATATGTAATAATATTGATTAGGTGTGTAAACATTATAGAAGGTGAAGGAGAACATAAAATATAACAGCACAGACATTGCATAACAGCGGTCCAAACGCCAGTCATGACAATGATCAAGAAATAGTAGGATGAAGAAAATAGCAAACAAAATAATGAAAAAACAGATAATTACATTGACGTCAAAATGTCATGTATGTCAATATTCTAAATTTTTTTTGTGTATGTTTTAGGCGTTTTTAATACAAATATAAAATATGGAAGGTGATCAGTACTTTACAGTACCCATGATCAACTAGCAAAATTCCCGAGAATCGCTACTTTGATTTCCGGACCTGGTCATCAAGACCTTCCCGGACAATTAGGAAAAATGTATAACACAATTTCACTAAACACAATCACACACTAAGACAGGGCTTACAACAAATGTTCTAAAACTTAATGTTGAGAGGTTTATTAAACACCATTTTTTTTTTTATTTATAAACCGAATATAATTTGTTATTTATTTGTTCAAAACTTCCTGTTTAAGAAAACTTCTTCAAATTGTTTCAAGTTGATTTTTTCGTCAACGGCAGACTTTTTGATTTTGTTTTATACAAGTTTGCGAAACAATGTAATTATAAATTAAAAAATTTTCGATCACATCAATAAAGGCGGAGATTTTAAAAATACATTTATTTTTTTTTTTCGGCTTTTTGTGTGGGCTAAGTCAAATGTTAGAACAAAACGAATTGACGAGAGGTATATTACTAAGAAATTATAAACAATTACTCTTACGTTGTTGTTTTTGTTTGATGTAGGTTTAGGTTTTTTAAAATGAGAATAACTTTTGTCGAAACTAATTGACAATTTTGCTATAACCATCAAAAAATTCTTTTCCAGATATTCTCCTGTACGTTTATCACCAGTGTTGTGTAAGGTTGGAGAAATTTAGTTACACGTTTGTAATAGTTTTAAATTAACTATATTTGATTAAAAAATTTAACATATTTACACAACTGTACATTATTAAGAAATAAAGCTGCTTACTTAAGCGACGTAAAGACATGAATGGGAAACAATGAAGGGAAGAAACCACACTTGGCGCAAACGAGATGCGTACCGCTAGTACCAGTATCGACAAAAATTGCACAAACTGGTACTAAACAAGCCCCCTGCCTTGAAAAGCCTACTTTTTTATGTTTTTATAAGATAAAAAAAATAAATTTACATTATAGCTAATATTAATTAACTTTGATATGCTGTTTTCATTGCGTATCGTAACTATTCGAGCAAGTCTTCTTTAACAGGACCATGTCGTTTTCTTTAAGTTGAAATTGATTTGAGCGCTATTTTAGATTATATACATATTTGGTGTTTCACCTCCTCCTTATTTGCTGGTGAAGACGCTGAATTTGTTGAAAGTTTCACAATTTAGATTCTTGTAGAATGACATCAGGATCAGAAAGTGAAGTCAGTAGTCTTTCAATTAAAAAATGAGCAGGTTCAGATCGTTGGGATCCAGGACTTATAGGTCGAAAGTTCATTGTGCTTCCACCTGCGCAAGCAACGTAGCAAGTTCCTCATAGTTAGAAACATATTAGCTCAATACACGTTTTAACATAAGCTTCTGAAGAATTGATTTTGGTTTTTCGAATGTACTCTTCAATGAAGTGTAAAGTGCTAATTGACCCCTTTATTAGCTGTAGCTTCCAAAATGTTAGGAATTTGACCATTTAAGAATGGCCGTAACTTCTGTACTTTAGAGTCAGTGCCAACAAAGTTTGTTCCCTCGTCCGATTAGAATATAAAAATTTGCCACAGCGTGCAATAAAACCTCTTTGTAAAAAAACAGACAAATAAGCATAAGTAGGCTTTGAAAATTTTCGGATTTCGCTTTTTACGATTCTTTATCCGTAAGTGCCCAGCATAGTCTACCTCACAAACATAAAAACTCGACTAGCTGGTAAGTTTCCCATAATGGTTTTACCCATTTTGGAGCTAATCTATATCACCGAAGGCAGTTGTGAATCTACTCTTATCACTATACATTTCTCCCAAAGTGATTAGAGATTTTTATATGTTGGGTTTCCGCATGAAGCAATCTAATATGCTCTACTGATAATGAGATATTTTTTAATGTAACCAAATTGAGAGTGATATAACCTACCGTCCATTGCACAAGACCAAAAAACGACAAACTATCTTATCAGAAGGTCCAATTTTACGCTTCTGTTGTGTTAAAGAACAATTATTGAAAAACTTATCAAGCTGAAATGATTCAGTTTTAGAGACTAACAAACCGTTGTTTTTGTTTCTATTACTCCTTATGAAAGACTTCCCTTTGGTGATGATCTTGAATTTACAATTAAAATAAATAAAGACAAAAATTATTTACTATTTAAAGATATAACACATTTCGATTGTACCTGCAAAGTGACTTTGATTACTAATGTGAGATGAAACAGCCACTATTTTAATGGAAAAGTAGAAAATTGATAATATTTCGAAAACTAATTTTTGGATTAAAAATTTTGGAATCAACAACCTTACACGAATTTTCCTTATTTCTTAATGTTAAATTAGTTCAAGTAATAAAAATAGGGGTTTTCCATATGAAAAGCGCAAGTTTTGTTCCTTTCTACTTCAACTTCACAATTTTGTTTTATTTCTGACAATCGTACGATCACACGAGCATTCAGCCTCGATTAAATGTATTGCTTTAAAAAATTTAAATCTCTATTGTGCATAAACTAATTGTCCGACAATTACAGGGTTTTGCACACATTAAGTACGTATCATTA
Organism: Abscondita cerata; assembly: GCA_030710515.1. Classification (NCBI taxonomy): domain Eukaryota; kingdom Metazoa; phylum Arthropoda; class Insecta; order Coleoptera; family Lampyridae; genus Abscondita; species Abscondita cerata. Next base: position 132,398 of record JALBCR010000085.1, read on the forward strand.
TCTCCTACTTCCTAAAAGAATTGTTCTACACCTCAAAAAATGACAAATCTACAAATTTTAAAAGAAACCCCAAATATTTTACTTTCTCCGATTTTTCTCAGAAAGTTATTACCTGATCGAGTCCTATTGATGTTCATTTTATTTGTTTTTATCTTCTATAAATTTTCTTCTATAAATTTTCTTCTTCCATTATTTAGAGATGACAGTACAGCATTCTCATTTTCTTTATTTGGATTTTCTAGATATGATTTGTACAATCTGTTTGTTTCAGTTGACGAACATGGGATATATTCCTGTTGAAAACCACGTGAAATAGATGTTTTTGCTGCATATTTAACAGCACCTACGAACCTAAAATAATTATCAGAAACCGGTGGTATCCATCTAAGAATAGAATCGAAAGATGTTTTATAGCGTATCTAATTAGCTTTTTGAAAATTCCATCTTAGTTTTCCCAAAAATTCTACAAACGGAATTTGACTTATTGGAAAATCGTTTAATACCATACGTATTGATTGTAATGGAACCATGTCACGATCCATTGATACTAAATACAGGTCCGGGCTGTAATCGTTTTGTCATCGACCGAAGTAAAATGTTTTGTTGTTTTTTGGATCGTATACTAAATGTATGTTTTAAAATTCCATCTATGTTTGTAACGTTATTCCATTGATATCGTTGTCTTTGTCAGCGTATGTTTTATTAGAAACAATTGTTTTCTTTTTAGACCAGTAGAATTAACATTGAAATCGGAAATAATTGCTTCAAAAATTTTAATGTTTTAATGACTTCAATTGTGGTTCAATATGAATCTCCTAGGTTTTTCTTCTCGGCAGGGTTGTGCTTAAGTAGTGGGGCATTTTTGCGTTTTTTTGGTTATATCTTGTAAGGCTGCGGTCACACAGGAACCACCGTCTGTTACCACCTAATACTAACAAACACCGATCCAATGTGCCTTGGTCACACAGACGGTCAATCTAAGTTGCCAAGTGTTCAAAATTTAGATCACAAATCTTCTTTCTACGAGATATTGTGTTTCATTACAGAGGATATTCCATTTTTTCCATCTTTATAGTCATGAAAGAATGCATGTTAAAACGTTAATAAAAAAACTTCTAATTCTAATTGTGGAATTTGCATTGTTGTTTTATCTCTTTTGCTCAACTGATGTTATCCCATGTCCTATAGTTTTACCATATCGCGGTTGTAAGGAACTAACTAAATCTAATTAAAACCTTTGTTCAAAAATTTTAATGTTATTTCAAAAATGATTAAGTATTTTTGGGTCGGGGAATTAAGAAAAAGGAATTGACAAAAAAATTGTATTGTATTCAATAGTGCAAAATACAGGTAACAATTACGAATTCTGTGTAATGCTTAATCCTTAAAGTACGTTGTAAGAGTGTTTTCGGCAACAAGAAATGTATAACATGGCAAATCTAAATGGTCAGAATTTAAAAAAAATTTCGAAAAAAAAAAAAAAAAAAAAAAAAAAAAAAAAAAAAAAATTAAAAAAAAAAAAAAAAAAAAAAAAAAAAAAAAAAAAAAAAAAAAAAAAAAAAAAAAAAAAAAAAAAAAAAAAAAAAAAAAAAAAAAAAAAAAAAAAAAAAAAAAAAAAAAAAAAAAAAAAAAAAAAAAAAAAAAAAAAAAAAAAAAAAAAAAAAAAAAAAAAAAAAAAAAAAAAAAAAAAATATGTGAAAAGTACAATTAGAAAAATAGTGCATTCGTTTTACTTTAAAAAGAAATACCCACATTAAATAAAATTGTGTCAGTTGTGAAAGAGGAAGAGGGTATACCCAGTTTAAGTAGAACAAAGTTGTGCACAAATTGAATTTTTCATGGGAATAAATGAATAGGAAATCAGCTCTCATTGATAAGGAAGAAATTGTATGTTGGAGAAGAAATTACCTACGAAATTTCTCTAAATTACGTTCTGAAGGCAAGAAAATTTATTATTTAGACAAAACGTGGGTAAATGAAGGTTATACTGTGGGAAACATGTGGCAAGACAAAAATGTAACCAGTGGACGACAGGCTTTTTTAAAAGGATTATCTACAGGTTTAAGACCTCCTTCAGGAAAAGGGCGACGCTTAATTATTACGCATATAGGAAGTGACGAAGGCTTTGTAGAGGGAGGTTTACTGCTATTTGAATCAAAAAATACCGGTGATTACCACGAGAATATGAATGGGGATGTTTTTGAGGAATATTTTGAACAAATGTAAGATTTAATACCAAAGGGTTCCGTAATTGTTATGGACAATGCTATCTACCATTCCAAACAAATCGAACGTTTACCTACAACTTCCTGGAAAAAAACACGTTATAATGGAATGGCTTTCCTCAAGAAATATTGCTTTCGAAAATGATATGGTAAAAAGGGAACTACTAAGTCTAGTACAAGGTGTTAGGACAAAGTTTAAAAGATATGCAGTTGACGAAATGGCAGCAAATCGTGATATTTTTGTTCTACGCTTACCGCAATACCATTGTGAATTAAACCCTATGGAATTAATATGGGCGCAAGTGAAGGGTGCAGTAGCGAGAAATAATACCACGTTTAAATTAAGTGACGTTCGACAACTTTTAATGACTTCTTTAAGTGATGTGACTGCGGAAAAGGGAAAAAGTGTATGGAACACTTAATGAAAGAGGAACAAAAAATGTGGGAACTTAACAATTTGATAGAAGTTACTATAGAGCCTATTGCAATTTCAATACGGTTAAATGATACTTCTTCCGAAGAAACAGATGAATTTTCAGAATAACTGTATTTTAAAATTATATATTTATTATTTTTCCTATAAATTTAGTTTGGTCTTGCTATATTTCATTATAACTTAAATTTTCAAACTCTATAAAATGGTTTCTAACAAACGATATGTTTTATAATTACAATGATATGTTTAAAATTACTTTTAATAAAACACAATTAAACGCAATTTTTTTTTGTCAGCAACACTCATGTACACGCTTATTATCTTTAGTTTAGACCTCAAGAATAAGTACGTCCCATTGTTAACGGATTAGGAGCTATTCATAAATAACTTACGTTGTAACACTATAGTATGGAAGCGGTATATCCTAAAACTAGTTTTAAAATCTGTTATCTATTTCATACAAATTCGTGTACCGCTTATATGTAAAATAAATGAACTATTTTAATTTATTACTTCGCTTCGTTTCTGCACAGACTTTAGGGTGCTGATTTTAGCCGCATTAAAAAAAATAATTTTTAACAACAATTCCAATAGAGTTTTTTTATATCTTTTATAATCCTTACATAAATACAGAAAATTAGTCAGAGTAAATAGCTCACTTGATAACTTAAATAACATTAGAGCTCGTCAAAACGGTTTCAATTAGAAAACGTTAAACCTATTGAGTTGGTTTTGGTTTCATTATATACCAAATTTAGTACACAACTAATTATCTAGAGTTTAATGTTTTGGTATCTTTTGTTGTTTTTGAACAAACATGAATTTTGTGAACCCTAATTTTTTCAACGTTGTTACATTTTTTTTCCAGATTAAATTAAACGCATTAAAACAATATAAACTTGTTTAGCAATTATTTCCGATTTGTCTAATTTTTTGGTTTTACTCTACTGAACTATTTTGTATTATTAAGGTTTCGAGTGTTTAGACGATCTTGGAATTTGTTAAAAAAAATAATGTAAAATTACTATGTTTTACATTCATTACATAGTTTTAATAACTCAACTCCATTGAATCATTAACTAATTAATGACCAAAATGGCTTACAGTGTACAAATCTAAACGATACGGTAGATTAACTAATTATCTTGAAATTCCAATATTTCAAATAAACTTTGGCAATACAAAAAATGCCTGAAATCGATTATATATTAAATTACTGTTTCAACACTAATATATACTGTTGAGCAAAAAATTTATAAATTAAGTTTTGCTATTTCTTAAATAATGAAAGAAATTCAATAGTTCAAAACATTTTATTTATAATTAGTTGTGCCTATCGCAACAATTTCAATTATTTACAGTAAGTATTTAGTATTCTACAAACAGACCTACAAGTCACTTGTTTTGACAAAAAATATTTTTCTTATATTTTATTTTTTGTTTCAGTTTATTTATGACATTTTGTAACAAGTATATAACAATCATACATATTTTAACAGAGCTGGAATCTAAAATACGTAAAACTTGGCATTGAAAATTGAACTTCCGTTAATACTCGAGCATTTGCATCGCTTCTAATTATTTTACATAATAGTTTATGCATATTGGGTTATAAATGAATGGTTTAATTTAATTCCAGCTACATGTAGCGTTAAATGCAACACATATAACGGTTGGTCAATAAATAACTAAGAAATTCATTGACCAAAAAGTTTCGTTTACAATCCAAACTTTATTTTTCAATTTTACATACTTTTACGTTGAATAGACACGCGTCATAACAAATTTTCTGAAAAGGATGTCTGGTTGTGAGTTTAAAAGAATATGTACAGCCGAACTTTAAATTTGCTTGTTTTTATTTTACGACAAAAAATGACGTTTAATATTAAAATGTTGTTAATTTTTTCTGGAAATAATCACTTTTTTTTAACGGGCTTTCTTTTTTTGAGAAAGAAGTAATTAGGTGAATCAAAAAAATAGAAAAGGTTTTTTTTTGTTTTTATTACCTAACATTAATCCTCGTAGACGTTACTTTTTTAAGATAAATTCTTCTTTATCGCAAATTAAACTAATTTTCAACATAGTTGGATGTACTAAAATAAGTAAAAACATTATATTGTGGGCCACTTAATCTTTATTTTTTGCGCCTCCTAATTTATTTAAAACAAAATCGTTACTGCGTACGCAAATAAATTCCAAAGAAACCAGAACTTAAACTGTAAAGCTTTTGAATAAACCACTAACATTTTATTTTGCACACAATTAACCAAAACTTTACGATTCCAACCGTTTCTACGCAATGATATGAACGTATTTTGTTCTGAACAGTCAATATTTGCGAAATAAAAAATTCTGTAATGAGATCCCGGTAAGCTTAGATAAGACTCGTAACATAATATTGCTTTTCCAATAAAACGACTAATCGTTTAAAGTTATTATTAAATATTTAAATTACCAATTTTCTTAGTTGTTAAATTAAATTACGTCAGTTAATAGCAAATTAACATTTTTAATATATATTTATACTATGACATTTTCTGGCAAACAGTGTTTCTTTCTTATTAAGTAATTTAAAACATACAGTAAGTACTTATATTATTAATTATTGGAATAATACTATCTGTAATTTTATTTTGGTTCTGTTTATCTTGTGTCATATAATGACCGTTGGTATAAAAAATACAATTTTAGTTGTATTCTTATATAAACTATTTACGTTTATTTTATTATACATTTCTGGTACAGCTTGTCTTTCAACTCGGTGTTCAGTAAAAACTATTTTTCAGTTGCTTAATGTAGTGTATAATTCACTTTAATTTTGAGAGAATATTTTTTTGTTTCGAACCATCAATTCCAATTTTGCGGACCTGTGCGTACTTAATTTATTTTGGATTTATTAAAGGTTGGCAAATTTTATTAATGCAGTAAATGGCTAAAGTTATATACTATTCAAGTTTATCTAGGATAATTTACCTAAAATTCGTTGTAAAAACTTAATAAATGAGTCGCTGATTTTATTTTATTATACTATTTACTTCGACACAAAAACTAAAGGTTATGTTATGTCTGTGACAAAATTTCTAAAGCCACCTATTTGAAGCTTTAAAATCCGTCAATTTTAAATTTTCCGCAACTTTCAATGCTTTTTTTTATTAAAGGTCCAGATATAGGGATATTTTTATTCCTGCTCGGTCAATTTCTAAACCTTCAGTTATAGAAAATTTTCTTTTCTGCTCTGTATTGGAACCTTCTTCAAATAGCTTTTTTAAATCACATTTGTTTTTTAAAATATCGTTAACTTGTGTTCTTCCAACACTAAATTTTTCAGACAACTTTCTAGCACTGGTATTGAACTTTTCACTTTCTACAATTATACCAATTTTCTCTTTAAGAGACAAACGTTTTCTTTTAGCGACATAGTAATTTTTCTGTACGTCTATATTAACAACACTGAAACAATTATATATTATGCACAACTTGAACGCTAAGCTGTTTTCTACTAATGACCTTACTTAAGAATGGCCGGAAATGGGAGGTAGAATTACATGTATTTTTTCAAAAAAGTTTACAAATAATTGACCGTGGTCGTTATAGAGAGGTGGTCGCTATTAGTAGGGTCATTAATATGGATATTTGCACTTTCGCACGAGTTAAGAACAATATTTCTTAGACGGTTTGAACAACATAACTGAAACTAATTATTACTTTCCAATTCCATCGGAGACAAATTCCTCTATAATCTGGATACCTTAAACCGTTGCTATGGTCATGTTGTTTATTATTTTAAATTGTTTCTTAGGTATTCTCGCTGTGAATTTCTGAATTTCTAAAAAGTGTGTTATCTCCTCTAAACTGTAAACGATAAACGCTATGAGGAATCTTATAGCAAGTTTATGGAGTGGCGAAAGCAATACAGGGTAAATTCTTCGTTTTCGCAAAACGTCCTACTTGCGTATTTTGGAGGGCTGTCGAAAAAAATTGCCCCAAGCACATTATGGACACAATTTTCTATGACAAGAAGCATGCCTATTGTTTACCAGAATACTAATATTAGTCAATATCCTAAATTGAAAGCTATTCAAAAAAGAATGTCGCAAGGATACAAACCGAAAAATCGAGAACTTTAACTGTTGAAGAAGTTAATAAATTCATAAAAGAAACGCCAGACGGCAAATATTTGTTACAGAAAGTAAGTACATCCCTATAAACAAAAACCCTTCATCAATTGAAGTTTCAATTTTAGGTAATTTTGGTGTTTGGAATTAGTGGAGCCATGCGAAGGAGGAATTGGTCCAATTAAAAATTGACAATTTAACTGTAATTGTAAAATTAGGTAATACCAAAAATAAAAAGGATCGTGTTTTCACGATAGTTGACGAGTTTTACGGTATCTATCGCAAATATGCTGCTCTTTGACCACCAAATACGTCTGAACGTCGGCTTTTTTTGAATTATCAGCAAGCCAAATGCACTAAAGAGCCCGTTGGAATCAACAAGATAGGTAGCATCCCAAAATTGATTGCTACCTACCTTGGTTTAGAGGAACCCGCATCTTACACGATCCACTGTATGAGGCGATCATCTTCCACCATTTTTGTGGATGCTGGTGCTACGATTGAAGATCTGAAACGCCACGGTGGATGGGATTCTTCATCAGTGGCGGAAGGTTACATAGCAGAGTCTATTGGGCACAAAATGAAAGTTGCTAAAACAATCACTTCGGCCGTTAAAAATTCGTCAGAAACTTCGTCAGAAACCTCGTCAGAAACTAATCCAATTACTGATAACTTGAACAATGAATCAGAATCATCCATCATGACAACTTCTTCAACAATTGTCAAATCATCAAATTTGGCAAAAATGTTTGAAAATTCAAATAAAAAAAGTAATACATTTTAATAACTGCACCTTTAATAATGTAACTTTCTAGTTCCATTAGTAAAAATTTCATTCAAATAATAATTGTGCACAATTATTTAAATCCTAATAATCAGAATTTGTGTCTAAACTATAAAACTAGAAAATTGACGATCGGAATAGAACTTCATTCATTGGCCGAATTCATATCATGCACCGTGAATGATATAAATTATTTCCACACTGGTCAGTGATATTTTGAAGTTTCGATCTCAGGTTGCTACTTTGATATGTGTCACTTTCGTGACAAGCCGTCTAAAAAGTTGCTTTTACTCCGAATAAAACGTGCAATTTTGTCTTTAAACGCCGCGCCGTTTATACATAGAAGGAAAAAAAGTTACTATAAATTTAATATAAGGTATATTGCTGAATATCAACACGAGCGGAGGTAAACGTACTGAAATTATTTGTTACTTAACAACTTACTTTTACATCTGCTCAGAGCGGAAGAAGTAGTACTTTGGTTCCGTTACTAATAGCTACTATCTGCGTACAAAAAAGAGCACATTTAGCGTCAAAAATAGTTGGTAAAGTTTAAGGTTACTGACGTTTTAGAGAAAAAAAGTCTAACGGTAGTAATATTAACGAGGTAACAGCTGCACTTATATATTGAAAACAATAATAACGGTTAATTCGTCACGATAATACCGAGAGTATAGGTACAGTGGTGACAAGGTCACTTCTACAGCAGTTTTCTCGCAAAGTAGCAAAAAGTAGTACATCATATTTTCAGAAATTACAAAGGAGACTTTCAGCTGTAGAATTAATGGTGGAACCTTGTGGAACTTTTTTTATAGCTCACAAAATGTGCGGAGAGAGAACACAACATTTGTCTCTCGATAAATAACTTAAACACTTGTGATAACTGAAATTTTTTTCTTGCAGAACATGTAGACATTACATAAAACAGTGTTTCTAAAAGATTTAAAAGCATCTTTTGGATTTATGGTTAGCCTTACCAAGTCGCCGGGCCTACTGCGCGCCACCATATCAAAGCCGCCATTTAAAATTTTGTATATTGACTACAGATTCATAATGAGCGACCCCGGAAACCCTTGAGTAAGCATTTACAGCTAAATCCGTCGACATATAAAAATTTTTGTCGCCATATTAAAGCCGCCATTTTGAATTTAATAATTTTGACCACAAATTCGTAATCAGCGACCTCAAAAACCCCCGAGTACGACGTTATAGCTCAATTGTTTAACTTTTGGCCGAGATTTGGTTTTGGCGTTAGGAAAAAAGTTTTTCGGTCCTTCGTCCATAATCACTAAATTTGCATTTTGCATCACTCAAAGACTTGGCTTCCGCTGGCAAAAAAGTTAGCAAATGTGCCAGCTGCCAAATGGATTACCTGGCATTTAGTAATATTAGAAAATTATGTTTCAACAAATTGTTGGTGAAGGTTCCACTTTTGTTTATTTACTTTTACCGTTGATTGAAATATTGGTAAAGATAGTCAACCTTACGGGATTATGCGACCCCGAAATTTGTTCTAAACATCAGAGGTCGGTAGTATCGCTTTGTGCTAAGAAAATACGTCAATTGTATTGTAGAATTTACAGAACAGTTTTGCCGATAAATGTGAAATAGAAAACTGTAATTTTGCTGATAGTTTATGCTAAGGCACGACATTGTTGCCAATGCATCATGCCGTTGATTGAAATATTGGTGCATTGAGTCAATGTTGACAAACAAACAAAAACATGCGTTCTACAATATACAAGAATTTATTGATTTTTGTCGACGTACTAATTAAATGTGTGTCCTTTGTTATATATTTTTTTCTATTGTCTGTTAATTGTTCAATGTAATAATATTTATTTGTATCTTTCTTACGTAAGGTTATAACAATGGTTATACCATCATGACAAACACATATATGTACCAAGATTGTATACATACACATGTGAATAAAGTTTATTATTATGAAAAAAAACCTGCAGATTTAAAAGTATTAATTTCGTAAAGAAATCGTTGAAAAACGTTCTCCCAAAAAAACAATTTCTTTAAATACTTTTGAAAATTCCATACTCATATATTTATTACATTAACATCGTTTATCCGTTGAAAATGTTTTAAAATCTATTAGGCTTACGCAAGTAAATTTCTAAATTTTGGTCATTGAAATTAAAATTTTTAACATAGAAACGCTATCCCTTTTTATGTTGGAACGAATGTTGAATTTTCTTATATTACAATCTAACGTACTCAACTGTTTGCATCTAAACAATATTATAACAAGCCTACTCATTTACTAAAGGTGTTGCTAAAAGTATGCAATTGTAGAATTTCTGACTAAGCCGATAAGGAATGTGACTCATAAACGATAATCCGGAAGACTCCTCGTAATACATTTGTTTCAATATCAACTTTAGGTGTACTTATATTTTAAGATATGATAAACGCATTAAAGAAGCATCTATGCAAAGCTTAATGATTATCCAACAATTCAAATCGACAATAACAAAATATATGTAGCGTATGATCCTCCTCATTTACTAAAAGCTTAAGGAACAATGTCATGAACAGCAAACTGGAAATAGTCGTCAACAATAAAAAAATTCAGTGGACCGATTTTGTCAACACTTTTTATATTGATCAGTGTAGCAGTGTAGCAAGATCCATGTTAAAATTACGGACAAACATATTAACCCATCAAATTTTCAAAAGATGCGTGTTAAATACGCCGCTCAGGTATTTAGCAATTCTGTATCTGCAGCAATTAGCAGTGCTGTGATGACGGGTCAATTAACAAGTAATACGGCGTTAGATACTGCATCTTTTTTAAAACAATTAACAACATTTTTGACTGTTTAAATAGTTTTTCAGTAAATGATCCGAATCCCTACAAGCGTGGTCTTTCAGTTTTTAAAGACATGCCATGCGAAACGTTGAAACGTTCTGTACAATACTTCAATTCCATCAAGTTTTATGAGAACGGTGTAGAAAGAAAAATATATACTGTATCGCAGGTTTCCAATGGACTATAAATTCAATTTTAAGTCTGTGGGAGGACTTAAAGGGAGAAGGAACTTTGTACTTTTTAACGTCACGAATAAATCAAGATCCTCTAGAAAATGCTTTTTCAATGATTCGTGCTAGAGGAGGTTATAATGCCCAACCGTCTGCCCGCGAATTTAGGCTTGCATTACAACATAACATGCACATTCGCTTGCAAATACCAATAGAACAAGGGAATTGTGAAAAAGATAACGACGAGATACTATATGGTATAGATGAACAATTTAACACTAACTATGAGGAAGAGGATAACAAAATTGGGACAAATGAAAGTGTAGAAAATAATGAAACAAAGAGATCGTCTAGAACCTGTCTGGAGAACAAAATCAATGAAGACAATGTCGTAATTAATAGTTCTTTAGAATCTTGTTCAGTGTCGTATGTTGCGGGTTATTTAAGTCACTACATATATAAAAAGTACATTGTAATACGTGTAAGGAAATGCTAACAGTTAACGACTCAAGTGTTTTCAATGTGAACGAATCATTAATTCTATATAAAGATTACAGCAAATCTGATGGAATTAAATACTTACACAGACCATCACCCGAATTCTCAAAATTTGTGTTTTTTTATTGAAACTTTTTACTGAAGAATTTCATCTTTTTAAAACAGATTATGGTTTATTGGAAAAAATTAAACTCCGTATAAAAAAATGTCTCAACAGCAGTGTGAATTCATGGTTCAGAGAATGCGACACTCATAAACTGTTAATTATCGATCAGTTGGTTAAAATAAAACTATATCGAACCTTAAAGTGGGAGGCTAATAAACATATTTCTAATAGCTATAATTACAGTGATGTCACAAAACCACACCGTAAAATAAGAATATTATCTGCATAAATAAGTGTAAATGTTTGGATATGTTTTATGTATAGCATTGTATTAGGTACGTTATTATTTATGTGTAAATTGTTTGTAAATTATTACTATTATTTTAGATCAGTTGGAATTGTAATTTTTGAAACAATGTTTATAATTAATGAGCTATTTTTACTTTAATTAAACTATTTTAATTCGAAACCATGATATTTTGATACAGTTTCAAAGAGTAAAATCCTAACTTTTATCTCTACTAACAGATAACAAAGTGTCACTTGTAAATTATTTTTTCCTCGGGAAAAAGTGAGTACTATTTTTAACACCAAATTTCCCTCAATAATTTTCTAATTCTATTGTAATATGATTTTTCAATATTAAATCGTCATTTATTTCGTCACAGAAAAGAATAGTGTATTATACACGTATTATCCGCACCGCGTCGGGAGACAACACACCTCAAGCTAAAATCTAGTACTTTTATTTTTAGAAGTAATAGGAATAGGTTTTATTACCAAGTGAATTTAAATTTGAAGGTCTAGTGGAACCCACTTTCCTAAAAAACACGGTAACTTGTTGCCTTTTGAATTGAAAAATTTGAAAACCAATTTTTATTTAAAATCCTTTTCAACTGAACACGTAAAACAAGTAGATACAAAAACCAATAATTTTGCGTTTCTGAACTCTAGTGGTATTTCTCCCAGTATGTTCTACTTTATTCCTAACGAAGTTATTAAATGACAAACAAATGTCAACATTATTATTTGCAAGTTAAAAAATAAAGTGCAAGCATAATTTGTAAAATAATTGTTTCTTATTTATCTAACACCGACCAAACCAAACTGTTTTAACAAATAACGCTTCGCATGTATTTTAGTAAATTATTAAAAAAACATTGTCATTAAAATCCAAGATATGTATCATCAATGGTATTATTCATAAATGAAAAATTCGTCACTTTTAATTACTAGTTAATACGTTTACTAAATATTTGAAAACGTTGCAACATTGTATTGACAAAAGTAAATTTTACGGATTGTATGTTGCGCCATTTTTACAACGGTGGAATAAATTGAACTATTCTATTTCAAGAATCGTACACATTATAACTTAGCGCTTCAGTACAGGTGAAAAAGTAAACAAAAACGCAACCCAACATGCATATGTGAATTGCATCCGTGATACAAGCAAATACAAGCGGTTGACTATCTTTACCAATATTTCAATCAACGCTTTTACACACGCTTTCTATCACGCTAATTTAGATTTTTCGGTTTGCTGATGATGATAGCTTAGCTATTGAAACACGTGTCCGAGTAAAGTTTTTTGGTGTTTTTCAGTTTGTTATATAGACCCTGCAGTTTAGTGTTCTATTCCTTTGATTAGATTTTTTTGTTTCGTTTTTTATTGTTATGGAAATGATGCTAAGACTATTCATCAAAAACGATTTAACTGATTGATTGATTATTTGAATAAAATAATTTCTAATAAAAATTGCCGAACCAAGGGCTCTGGAGTTATTGAACAAAATTAAATTCACCACTTAGAGGTAAGGTCGTTTTCATTCACTTGAGTTGCAATTTGCGTGAACGAAAACTTTTCCTCTACGTAATGTAAATAACTATTATTTTTCGACATAAATGTAAGTTTTTTGCAGTTGTCATTGTATGAAAGTTTCGTTTTTATTTCTAGAAACGAAAGTAACTTTACTTTTAAATTGTTTCATAAAAATTGATATGTGTTACCAACATAATACTGTCATTTTCATTAATATTATCCTCAAACAGTGGAATGTCTCTATCTATTTGTTTTTTTTAATTATTTTATTATTCCAACTGTTTAATGTTTTGTTCTCAATTGTAGAAAAATCAGTATTTACCATTGAATTGAATTTTTTTCGTGAGTGGGAGAAATTTGATCGCGAGAAGTGATAACTCGAACTTTAATATCTTATAGCAAAATATGCTATTATAGCGAAAACCCAATTTATTTTTCAGAATTCTACCTATCCTGGCAACGACGGCTTTTTACATTGTATTCTTAAATATTCATTGTGTATTACCAATCGACATATCACAGAATAATAAATATATTCACGTATTATTGTTATTCTGTGATAATATAGGCAGTGGCAAGAAATCATATTAAGCAATTAGGACCAAAGTTAATAAACTCATGCAAGTCAATCTTTTATTCAACACAATTGTCGCTATATTTACTTGTAACCTCTAGTAGTAACATTTGCAAAATTTTTTGGCAATCCGAGAGACCCAATAAAAATGTGTGATAAATCGGGAATATATAAAATTAATTGTAAAGACTGTAACTAAGTATATATAAGGCAAACCAAGAGACCTATTAAAACTCGTTTTAAAGAGCACTTAGCTCATGTCAAATATCATCGCACAGATAGGTCCAGTGTTGCCATGCATATGCTTGAAAATGGTCATAGAGTAGGCGACATTGAATTAATTAAGATGGTAGATAATAAAAACGAACTTGATTCTTGTGAAAGTTTGGAAATTTTTAAAACAGAAATTTGCTTATGAATTATGATGATAACGGTCCATTAGGATTTTCGGAATTATTCAAGCTTATATAAGAATCAATTAAATTTAACGATGCGTGACACGCAGATAGTATATATAAGCTTCCTATTGTTTTTATTTTGGTATCGGTTTGCTGATGATGCAGCTATGAAACACGTGTCGAGTAAAGTTTTCCTTGGTACAGTTTTTGGTGTTTTTATGTTTGTTTAACACTAATGTTACCTAGAAGAATCTTATCTATAATTTTTTTTGTTTATTTATCAACGTAACCTTTCGGTTATTGCCGTTTCGGTTTCATTAAGTACATAGTATATACATACAATTCCAAATTTACAATTTTGAGTAAAGATTAATAGATTTTCTAAATGTGTTGTGAGCATTTCATTTATAGTGAGATAAGCCAAATTGTATTTTTGACGTGGTTGATCGAATTGGTTGCATTCAACTAAAATATGTGTAACAGTCAATTTTTGGTTACATGCTTGACACGTGGGAGGTTGATGTTTCCTAATTAAATGTTTGTGTGTTAATTGAGTGTGTCCTATTTGTAGCCTGCTGTTTCTAGTCTGTTTAGATGTATATTTAGGATCCATTTTTCCGGTGATACGTTAATTTTCTGTAAGTGGTTGTTTTTCAGTATTTTTCATCTTTCTTTACATTTGTGGTATATATGTTTTCTTATTTCCGCCCTTAGTCCATATTTTGTAATACTTCACTGATTGCATATAGTTCAGAACAAAGTTTTATCGTGTGTTAACGCACATCCAACGCAGTTTTCGGTTTTTGATCCGTCGGTGTATATGTGGGAGGATAATGGATAAGTATTGATGGTTTGTTGGAGACTATTTCTAATTAGATCAGGTGAGGTTTCTTTTTGTATCAAATGCTGTTAATTCAAGATTGGTGGCACTGTTCGGGTTCAGGGTGTGTGTTTGGGTTTTTAATAATATTTGCATAGTTGGTTTCAATTTTGTTCTTAGTAGTGCTTTTACTTGTCTATCTTTTAAAGTAAGTTCTCCAGTTTCGGCGTAAATGTTGTTAACAGAGCTTGTTCTATAAACTTTCATTGCGTATCTCAGAGCGTTATTGTATATGACGTCTAGAGATTTTAAAATATTAGGTCTTGCAGATTGGTATACTAGATTTTCATATTCTATTTTAGTTCTAATTAAAGTATTAGCGATTTGTATTATATTTTCTTCGTTGATTCCCCATTTAACATTGGCTACTACTTTTATTAAGTCTAATATTTTCTTACACTTATTCTGGACTCATTTTGTTTGTGAAATCCATGTCAAACGTGAGTCAAAAAATCAGTCTTAGGTATTTATGTTCTTTTACAAATTCTAAACATTTGTGATTCATTACAATATTTCTATATATCCATGCTGGTTTTTTTTCCTTGTGAACGTTATGCATTTTGTTTTTTCTTTACAGAAGGAGAGACTATTTACTGCTGACCATTGTTCTAAAGCGTGGATTGATTTTTGTAGTTTTCTTCTCTATAACCCCTACATCGCTATGTTTGTAGTACTATATCATCTGCAAAAATGGCATATTTAATTGACTCCTCCAGACTTTCAACTATATCATTTATGGCTATTAAGAACAGTGAAGGACTCAATATAGATCCCTGAGGTATGCCGTTTTCTTGGTTCTAACTGTCCGACATTGTGTTTCCGATTCTAATTAGCATCTTTCTGTCCGCTAAGAAGTTTTTTTTATAAAATACACTAAATGTCCTTGATAGTTCCAACTTAATAAAGTTTGAATAATTTTATATTTCCACGTTGTATTGTACGCTTACTTTATATTGCAGTGAGATGTTCATTGCTAACAAAAGTGTCGATGATGTCTGATTAAAGTTGTGCAAGAGCGTCTATTGTTGATCGGTTTTTGCGGAAACCAAATTGGTTTATGACTAGTCGGTTTTTTCCAGACACCACATTAGGCGGTTGTTTATTATTCGTTCTAAAAACTTGCATAAACTACTTGCAAGAGGAGCAGGTCTATAATTATTTGGATGGGTTTTGTCCTTTTGTGGATTTAGTAGTAGTATTACTATTGCCTTTTTCCAGAATTTGGGAAATGTATTTGTTATCCATTTGTGATTGAAAAAGTGAAGTATTTGTGTTTGAAAATTTGTTGGTAGGTGTTTTATCATCTGGTAGTGAATATTGTCTAATCCCGCGATTGTGTTTTTACAATGTTTTAGGTGGTAGTGAAACCCTGTGTGAGTTATTTCTTGGTTATAAACATTTATGTTTATGTTGGGATATGTTAAGAATTTGTTGTTCTTGTCTACTTTATATTGTAAAAACTCTGGTTTATACACACTTGTACAGGAGTCGTTTGAGAATTGTTTTCCCAATATGTTAGCGATTTCTTATTTAGACGTTATAGTAGTATTGTTTATGTTCAGTCTAATTAGTTTAAAATTCGTTTGTATTCCCTTTATACTACGTATTTTTTGCCAAACTTCCCCAGTTTTAGTTTTGGTATTTATTGAGTTTACATACTTTTTCTATGATCATTGTTTATTATGTTTGATTGTTCTTCTTGCTATAGTCCTGAATTTGTGATATTTCAATAAAATATTGACAGTTTTATACTTGGTATATTCTTGTTGTATTCTTGGTTCCACCATGGTACGTAATGTACTCGATGTTTATTAGATGTTTGAGGTATTACTGCTTTTACTGCTTCGATTATAATATTTTTTATTTACCTATATGTGTTGTTTGTGTCTTCTGTGATTCCAAACGCAAATCTAGTGTTTGATATATTTTCTTTATATACTCGTACCTCCCAGTTTGCTTGGGCGATCTTCTACTTGGGGTGTATAATTTGATTGTAGTTGCGGGTGTTAAAATCATTACCGGTTATTATTATTGGTTTGTGGTCACTTTCATATAGATCGTTTGTTGTTTTCCAATTTAAGTTACATGCTAGATTAGGGTGACAAAAGCTCAAATCGATGTTAGTGAATGTGCTTGTTCTTCTACAATAATGCGTAGATTCTTTTGAGTTTAATAGAGTGATATCTGACCTGTTTGGTAGTTTGGTGGAATGTATATGTTGCAAATTTTTATATTGTGTTTCAAAAAAACTTTAGTGCTATGGCTTCTAGTTTTGTGGCAAGGGAAATATTTTTGTGATGAATGTCTGAACAAATAAACATACAAACTCCTTCACTAACATGATCTGCGATACGCGGTTTATTTTCTACTGAGTATCCTCGTAGGTGTGGTTTTGAAATGCGTTTCTTGGATACATAATACATGTGATTGGTAATCGGCAACTAATTTTTGTACACTATTTATGTGTTTTAAAAAACCATTACAATTAAACTGAATTATTTTCATTTTAGTTTAGAAATGTATATATTTATTTATGTTAGTTTATTTTCTACGTATCATTGTTTCTTCTTTGTCTTGTCCCGATTCTTGTGAAGAAGTTAGAGTGCCATCTTCTTGATCTCTGGCTTTCATTATATTATTCATAATTCTTGTAAAGCGGTATTTAATTTTTGGTGCGTTAGTAATAGGTAAAGGTCCTGCATAATATTTACCAACTTGTTTGTATCATACATAAAAGCTCTTGCAACTTTTAATGGATATCGTGCAATCGTAATTTCTTTCTAAAATTCTCAAATTGGGGAATCAAAAATAAAAATCATTTAGTTGTTGGATATATTCTTTAATTAATGCTAATATGTTTTCTACAGTTTCTCCTGGTTGTATATTTGGTTTGGATTTTTGTTTTTATTGCGAGTGTTTTGTTTTGGAGTTTTAAATTCTTCTTCTATAATATTTTCATTAAGTACAGTTGTTTTCGGTGTGGTGTGTTTGGAATTTATAATATCAATTTCTTGTTGTAAAATCTCTGGAGATGTACTGGCTGATGAAGATGTTGGTTTAGTTCGTTTATTACCTTTTGTTACAGTGATGATTTGCTCCGGTTCTTAATTTGATTCTTGTTGTTGGGCAGGATTGTCTATTTGAGGTTACAATTTATTGCTATATGGTCGGATTTGTTACATTTAAAGCATTTGTTTTCTTCTAACTGTATAAAAATGCAATGGTTATCTCCGTCAATATTTATTAAATGGGAGTTTGGAATTTATGTATTATCATCTAATTGTGCGTAGATAAACCGCCGGAAGCTAATGATATGAGCATTTTCGGCACCTTCTAACCCTGCTCTAATAAAGTACTTTTAAAATTTGTTCAATGCATCCGTTTGATATGATAGGTGGGACGTTTGATATCTCGCAGGTGTAACTAGTCTTCGAATATGCATTAGATTGTTTTCGATGGATATCGTGTTTTGTGTTTTTAATAATTTATCTACACATTCTTTACCTGCTAAATAGATGCAGATTATTTCCTTTGATATGCGAGATTCGGCTACTATATTTCTTCGTTGAACAATGCTGCTTATGGCGTATACATAATCTTTCATTTTTAAATTACTCACCTCATTTAATATTATTCCTTGACCTTTTTTGGGATAAGTAAAGGACTATCTTAAAACATTGGAAAAGGAACGTGGTGAGTTATAATTTATTAGTATGTTTGTTTCGTACCCCTTTTGGCTGGGGGATCTGGATGTAGTTGATCCATGTTGTTTGCTTAGTTCTTATATCCTAAAGATTGCTTTGAGATATTTTATTGATTAAGGCCCAAATCCACAGTCGTCACTCAATCTCAAATCTGACTACACTAAAATTTCCCTACAATTGAGATTAAGAATGTCTTTCACTCAAATTTCGTATCCACAAACATTTTAAATCGTGTACTTAAATTTTACTAGGTGATAGTTTGGCAACGTTGTTATTTATTTTATTTATTTATAAAATTTGAAATGACTATCACGTTATCGTGTGTATTAACAATATTCGCGGGTCCACGACGCAACAAAAATATGGATAAACCAAAAATATATGGGTGGAGTGGAAAAAACTATTCTTTTGGAAATTATTAATAAGTACAGAGACCGCATTGAAAATAAAAAAAACCCGATGCAGTGTCAGTGGCACAACGAAAAGCGGCATGGCAAATTGTGGCTAGTGAATTTAATTCAAACAACAGCTGTAACTCGGTAAATTATCTATATATTTTAATTATCACAAACATTAATAAAATAATAACTATGTAGAAAACTACCCTACAAATACAGAAGGTGTGGGAGAATATGAAATCTCGAAGAAGAAAAGAGCTCGGAATTGAAAAAAGGCTAAGAATGAAGACAGGAGGGGGCCCTCCGGAGGGAGAGATAAAGGAGAGTCCAATCGACGGTATGATAGATGTTGTTGACATTGAGATGAAAGATTCAATTTTTTAATAATTAATCAGCGCTAATAATAAATTTCAAGTAGCAGTTGTAATTAAACCTGAGACACTTTCTGCAAAGACTTCGATTCCTGCGCTTACCACACCTTCATCGCAATCCTCTTGTTTGCCGTTACCTGCTTCAACTCTGCTTTTTGAGTCAGCTTTTCAATCTAATGTGCAACCTCGACCTCGTCGTCTTTCAACTTCAAAAAAAGGTGCACTTGAAAGAGAAGTAGAGGCGAGATTAGAACGCATCCGAAATCTGCAAATGCAAGATGCAGAACTGCACAAACTTATTATGCAGGAGCAGCAGTTAAAGGTTGAGAAGGAACGATTTGAAATGAGGACTGTGGAACTTAAGATGCAACAAGAGGAGGTAAAGTTACAGCTGCTCACAAATGAGTTACATAAATAAAACATATTAATTTTTTTAAGTTGTTTTTGTGTTTTTGAATACGTTTGTTCATAGTTATATTAATGTTTAAAAAAAAAAAGTGGGTTTTTTTTATTATAATTAAATGAAGAAACACTTTCATTTTGTTTTTTAATTTACGAATTTATTTAGAAAAAATGTTGTCTAATAAATGCATTTCTAAGAGCATTTCCTTGAGCATTGTCAGCTATCTGCATTGCAGGTAGAATTTCTTCAATTTCTTCGTTTTCAATCAAAGGCACTCTTCTTCTAATAGCAACATTATGCAAGACACTTGTAGCGGCCTTGCTGCTTTTGCCGGAGCAATTTAACCCTTGCTAAACAACGGAATCTTTCTTTCCAAATCCCAAACGTTCTTTCTACTATATTTCGGGTTTGAATGTGCGAGCGGTTATAGCGTTGTTCAGCTTCTGTTGTTGGGTTCAATACAGGTGAAAACAGGTACCTACTTTGAGCATAAGCACTATCGCCCAATAGTAGTCCATGAAGTGAATGTTCGTCAAAACGTAGTTTAACGGAGCTGTTGTTAAATATTCTACTGTCGTGTGCACTTCCTGGCCAGCGATTAACAATGTCTACCTCAAAGTTGGGACCTGCTACAACCTGTACATTAATTGACATATACTCCTTACGGTTTCGAAATATTTCCACATTATCCCCACCAGGGCTTTTTATTTTTACGTGTGAACCATCAATACAGCCTTCAACTCCTGGAAACCGAGCAATTTCATAAAACTTTCTTCTAATAGTTGCAAGTTTGACAAGAGCTGGAAATTTTACACGGTTTCTTAGTTGATTCACTAGTAATCCAGAAACCTCGTGAATAATTCGACAGGCTGTCGATTGAGGCAAACTTTGCAAATTACCTAATGTTCGCTAAAAAGATATTCCTACTGCATAAATAACTTGAGATATCCATTGTTGTTACTTCAAAGCTTCCGTGCCGTAAAATCGTAGCGCTAAACACAGTTTCATTACTGGTGGGACACGTTGTGTGTTAGGTTCGTCACGGGGGTACAGCATCGGTCAAAGATGATGCAAAATTGAATCACCGTCAAATCGAAAACGGGCAATTAGTTGCTCATTATTATATTTTTCTAGTGGATTTTCCACATCTCTTATGTACTTCCTGTTATGTTAAAAAAGTTTTTAGTTTTGCCGATTTATGAAAATACCTATACCTACCTTGGAATCGCTAAACCGTAATCCTCCACATGCCTAATAAAATTTACAAAATTTAACAAGTCTCTATCCATAATATTATATTATAACTTATAAAAAAACTAATATAAACTCTTATAAAAAATTAAAAAAACGTCCTAATTGTTAACAAATATTCAGTTCAGTCACAATTGAGTAACATTTAAGTGCACATTTGACAGCCCTTATCAATTACTCAATTTTCTAACTGTCAACCTCAAAATTAAGTAATATTTAAGTGTCACTTGTTTATGAATACCGATTTTAAGTGAACACTTAAAATTGTGTGTAGTCTTCACTACATTTGAGATTGAGTGACGACTGTGGATTTGGTCCTAAATATAGAATTCAAGTACAGAAGGGTATAGAAAATTAATGGTCAATTGCACCACCACGATTTAAACTTAATAGTGCAAAATTATAACAATTCCATTAAAGATTCCAAAATATATACGCAATTTGTTTTATGTCTCTCTACGGTATAATTTGTGTATGAATTTATTAATTTTGTCTATTCTGAATAAGAAATAAATGACGTAATTAACTTAATTGACAATTCTAGAACACTGACTTAATTGTTATTTAAATTTTATTTCTTTTTCAATTACTCTTTTCAACAGTACTTTGGTTTTTATCGAGTCACTGAAATGTATCTAATACTACTATTAAAAGAATAGTTGAACAAAGACTCATTTGTAGACGATCTTACAAGAAACGTTTATGACAACAGCAAACTGTTTCTGAATTCGAATTTCGTAATTTTACATTAATATTGACACAATTATCATACAATTTATTGTCGGTAATGAAATTCAAGAAGCTCAGAAATTACCATGTTTAAACAGCTAGGCTGTTATTACATGAAAATATTAGTTTTGGATGGAATGACTTGAGCAATACCAATTCTATTTTCGCACCCCTCTTAATTGAAACAGTATTGCCCTAAATTACATTTGTGCTTTCCTTCTTTTAAAAGACTCCTAATTATTTTCTTTCATCATTAGTACTTATGTGATATAATGTGTTCTTTTTCAATTAATTTATAACAATTAAATGGTTACGCACCATTAAAACGTTATAGTGCATTTACTTTGTATGTAATAACTTACTGCACTATATACTCACAATTGGCTAAATGCCAAATTCAATACCAACAATTTAACTTTTTTTACCTTCTACATATTTTATTTGTTTTTTTATCGAGTCTGTTGTATGTTTTTTTAGATTTCGGTTTTACGTCTTCATTTAAATTATTTGAATAATTTTTCATTGGGCAAATAATATCTTTCTGAGTTGCTGTTATTGTTTATTTTCAAAAAAGCCAGATATTTTACATAAATTTACATTGCATAATCCATACTAAAAACAACAATTTTTTGGAATGTTGAATTCAATAAAATTTTAAATATTAAAAAATTATCCCATTTTGTACAGTTAAAAGGACATTGTACGACATTTAAAAAAATATTATTAAATTATACACATTACCATAAATTAAAAAATTGTAGAAATCAAAACTCTTTTTTATTGCGCTACCTAGAACTACATTTGCGCTAATAGAACTTTAATACCACACACTCGTATTTGGCAGTCACAAATCACGTAGTTTTTGATTGGCTTAGTAACAAAGGGGCGATAACCAAAAAAATAAAGTCTTTTTCGCTATAGGGTATAAGTGATGTAACGAAAGAGCGATGCTACATTTTACTACAAGGCAATCTGGCGAAAGACAATAAAGAGATGAGACTTTTATGCGATATTATAAAAAATGTTTCCAAGGAAAATTTGTTGTTTAAACATCAATGTTTTGAAGTTTTTTAATACTTCTGCTTGAAATGGAAGGAAAATTTATATTTCACGGTGGTTCCAAATACAGGAAAGATAAAGTATTTTTACATTCGTCTAGTTGTAAATGTACCAAACGGAATTGTAAAGGAAGGCGGCAGGTGAACGAAAAGAGAAAAAATCCTACGACACCGCACAATCACGCACCGAATCTAGCTGAATAAGAGATGCAGAAGATGCGAGATTCAATAAAATAATTAAGCAAGACCTAGACCTAGAAATATATATCTAGATAGTACCAGCAGAATGACCGAAGAAGCTGTAAAGCCGGCGCCTAACTACGATGCAGCTAATAGAATGGTACAAAGAAATCGGAAGCTGTCTTTGAGCTTGAAGAAACTAATTTTCGACTCTCCAATTATCACCATTAAACAGGATAATTTTCTACTTTGAGATTCCGGACTGGGGGACAACAATAGAGTACTTCTCTTCTGTACGCGACAAAATTTATCTTTGCTGTGCGAATTTAAACAATGGAGTTTGGATGGTTCGTTTAAAGTGGCCGTCGCTTTATTTTCTCAACTATTCGTAATTGATGGTTTCGTAGACGGATCTGCGTTACCCATGGTTTATGCTATGGTATGTAACAAACGGGAAGACACCTTTTAAATTCAAACGGCATCCTTTGCGACTTCGAGTTAGTCGTAATTAACGCAATTGAAATGTCGATTTCAAACAAGAAGATAGTCACCTATTTTTTCCATTTTTTGCAAAGCTTGTGGTGAAAAATTCAGCACCATAAATTGACAGAGATGTACAGAACCAATGAGTCTGCAAGAAAATTTTATTGGCATTAACGTTATGAATAATTTACAAAACTAAATAATGCAATTCAAAGGCACATCCTTCGCGCCGTAATGCAAAGAAATGGAAATTGTTCAAGAAGGAGGTCATTTGCTAGACGCTATTTTCAAAAAATAAGAATCTCCCGTACTTTGTCTTTAAAATTTGTATTGTTATTTAATTTTATTAAAGTGTTATAACTAGTTAAAAATGGGTAATACATTTTGCCGGACTCGGTATATCATATTGCCTCTCCACATTCAGCTACCCTTATGCTACAAAGTTTTATCTAAACTTCTTTTGCATATTTTTATATTAATTATAACTGAATTGCTGTAAACGCATATTTAAAATATAATTCCATGCTATAATTACACAGATTAATAAATTATTCTACTCCTAAAATATAATTTCCAAATTCAAATTTTAGTTTCTCAAATCATTGAATTTGTGAGATAGTACCATGTAGTTCTAGGTAGCGATCGATTGATTTTTTCTGTACGTATGTCGGGGAGCATAATGGCTATACTACTACAGCTGCACAAAATATGCTCACTAGTGACGTATTAAACCACAATAGGAAGTTTATTAACAATGAGATTCTTTGTCTATCTGTAGTTGGTATACTAACAGCTAAAAAAAAAAAAAAAAAAATAAAATATTAAAAAAAAAAAAAAAAAAAAAAAAAAAAAAAAAAAAAAAAATTTTACCATCTACCCGGCCTGCCGGCAGAAAGTCACGCCAAGAACGGCACGCCAGAGACCAGTGCGCTTTTGGTCTCATACCACACCGATGTGTGATTAAAATTAGCATAGTCAGCCAACCCAACTAGCTGGCTTGACTGTTACCAACCCCAAATCTCGGAACTAAAAAGTTCGAGGCCCGACAAATTTCCGAACCAATAAAGTTCAGGTGAGACAGCAGCGCATGTGCGAAGTGTTTCTAGTCTATACCTCGGTCCGGTTGCGGTGTCACCAACGACCACTGAGTAATACTCAAGTAATTACTGAATATGCTTGGTTTAATGATGCAGTACCCGCTTCTCTCAGCGGTTGTCCTTCGGTTCAGGAAGTCATTAGGAACGGAAAACGTAGCTTCGCTTCCACGATAAGTGTATAAACAAGGTCAGCCATCACAGGGATTGTCATCAACAACTCACCATAATTCAAAGAAACGCGAATTATTGGGCATTCTCTCAATCTATAGTTAATTTCAACCTATGATTTATAAAATCTATTAAGACTAATTGCATCATCGCAGTAGAGTCAGGTTAGTACCCGGACTGTGGGGTCTGTTTGTTGTGTTGTTTGTGTCAGGAAGGGGTTTTTAATAGTTATATGGTCGGGGATTCAGGCCAGCACTGTACTGCTAGCCTCATGTCAATT
This sequence comes from Abscondita cerata, assembly GCA_030710515.1. Lineage (NCBI taxonomy): Eukaryota > Metazoa > Arthropoda > Insecta > Coleoptera > Lampyridae > Abscondita > Abscondita cerata. The sequence continues at coordinate 157,352 of JALBCR010000085.1, forward strand.
TACTAGGATGCCATCTCATTGCATTAGCGGCACTGTAGACGATTTCGGTGCCTTTACATGAGGCCAGAAACTAGTCCGATTCGGACTACTAATGTTTATTGGTCCATCAGCTCATCGACCTACCGTATACGCAATTTTATTCATCTGCACAGGTCTATCTCCTCCTCGAGCGCTGAGTGTTTTTCAGTTTCTGATGTCCCGAAACAGTAGGCAATTGACCAAAATATGAAACCAAATGTTATTCCCTTTTTCGTAGTTACAGAGTAGCAATTCTAAGTGTTGAACTCTAAGTAAGTAGTTCCATGTCCCGTCATAACGTATTCCGCCTCCCATGGTGGCCAACCTCATGCATACTGTAGTCTTCTAGAGGTTACATTAGGGATGAATCTATATGTTACTCTATCCTTAGTGCCTTGAATGTAGCTCCTCTGCCATACATCGTTAAACTGAACGAGAGACGATTTACGGTCAGGCCTTGGTAGACTTCTCTGGGCTAGACTCAACAAATCCTTCTACTTGCCAATCTCAGTTCGTCGTCTAATTGAGAACTACTCTGCGTGCAGTCGTGCCTCCTAATCCTAGGTCGTTGAGCGCTTGATTTGTCTCTGTTGAAACTGTTCTCCATGCTGCCATTGTTATGTATACAGGGTGATTATTAAGGATGGCACTAGACGATCTCAGAAACCTCACGTCCTACAACATTGGGAAAAAAATCTTATAATAAACTCAAAACTACAAAAGTGTTTTAAAATAATTTTAAGTTAGTAGCTTCCCCTAGATAGCGCAATCTATAATTTTACAAAAAATATAATTGAGGTTTTTACAAAATATATCCTATTAATGTTAGTAAAACATGTCAGCATTAGAAACTACTTAAAAATATTTTAAAATACTTTTTATGGGTCAAGTTTGTTATAAGAATTTTTTTCAATGTTGTAGAACGATACAGGTATAATTCTTTAATAATAATTACTCTGTACATAGCTATTCTTTGTGCTCTGTCAATTAGGGGCAATGAATGTGTTGCTCCATAGCGTTTCGTACCAGATGGTGGAGGCTTCCGCGCGGGTTTTATAATACGCACCTGCAAATCATTTTATTTTTATTATAAAACACCAAATACGAATATATTATTAGAATCTCCTTCGATTATTGTATCACCCTTATTTAATAATATGTGTAATAGTTGTAATATCAATTGTTCTACTATTAATAACTTATTAAGTTTTTCTACATAGTATGATTAGATTACGTTTATTTACTTTTGGGGGGCATCATACATAACACTTACATCACCATACAATATTTAAAATGTACCATACGATAAATAAATAAATAAACAAACTCGCTACATTATGTTTATTTTTTGTTCTATAATTTGATATTTTTCTGTTGAATATAAACTAGTATTATTATTAGTATAACGCAGTTGGTTAGTCCTTAGTCAGACTGTTGGAGTTGGTTTTATAGACAGCTAGTTAGGGTCAGATAGAAACTGAAATAAACTTGTCAGCCAATTGTTTACTCGTGAGCCAATTGCCAATATCAAGATTCTGTTATTTTAATCGAAAACTGGATGACACATGCCAATATCTCTCCTCTCGGCTGTGTCCCAAATAATTGAGAAATCTGTTAAGTAGAAGATGATAGAGTACCTAGATCAAAATAAAATTATTTCAAATAATCAGTATGGCTTTGGTAGTTCGCTCAGTACAACAGATGCAATGTATAATGTAACGAAAGAAGTCACTAGCAATCTTGGATAAAGGGAATAAATGCATTGGGGTTTTCTAGGATTTTAAGAAAGCCTTTGACACTGTTCATATTTCTACTTTACTAAAAAATTTAGAAAAATAGGATTTAGAGGCATGGTACAAAATTTCTTTAAATCATACTTGTCAGGAAGAGAACAGGTTGTTGAAATAGATAAGAAAATAAGTACGTCAAAAAAAATCAATTGTGGGGTCCCACCCTGTTTTTACTTTATATTTATGATCTACTGGAGATTATGTGTGAAGGGTGTGTTCTATTTGATTTTGCGGATGACACTGTTGTCGTTATAAACGGTGCCACCTGGGATGAAACCTTTGAGAGAGCTAGTAGAATACTCGAAAGAATCAAAAGATGGCTGGCTAATAATTTGGTCAGTATTAATGTAGCAAAAACCGTCGCCACACCCTTTTCCCTAACAAATGCTAAGCAGCCGTGCACTGAACATAATTTATGGCTTCACGACGTTAACTGCTTTGGGGGGTTTGTAGTTGTCCCCAATTCTCTTAGTTACTAGTACCAAATATCTACCATGGAATCAACAATATTTCGTTTTTGTGTTCCAGATTGAGAAAAAGTTATATATAAATTTGTACAACTAAGGTCGGTTATAAATTTGAGCCACCTTGAACGGTCTTTCAGGCGCTGGTACAGTCCATCATAGAATATAGCATTGTGGTCTGGGGAGGTTGTAGTAACTCGATTATGTACCCTCTTGTTATTTTGCATAAAAAATAGCCAAAATCTGATATAAAAAAAATTACAATGTTTCGCCACGCTAACACGCAGCTTTATTCCAATTGTTATTCTAAATAATTATTAATTTTTGTTGTCTTGATTTTGACCTTGAACGTGTCGTTGGATCAGAAGAGGCATATATTTGCTTAAATTCCTTGCGGAGGATGTAATATCTTTCTATGTTGGACAACCGTATTTCGCGAAGAGAAGAACTAAGCAGTCTGAAAGGATGCTTAACTTATTTTCAGTTGAACATCGTCACAATATTTTATAAATAATTTTGAGCACACAGGGAATTAGATGAGTAAATTTAGGTAACAGAACAATAAGATAGAAATTATGTTCTAGTTGTATATAACGAGATGATGGAAAGGTTTACCTAACACCTAGAAATTCGGTTATTAATCTTTACCTGTGATAGAAGACTTCAATCATCCAACAGGTTGGCAAGAAAGAGGTAAATATGTTAGACCACGATGATAGGATACGTAGCGCTATTGCATGGCTCAGAGACACATACAAAATCGCGGCTTAGAAACCAAATAATTAATACAAATAAATCTTAGTTTCTGCGCGATTTCGACCCTTGAACGTGCTTCCTGGACCAGAAGTAAATCCAATAGCATTACGTATCGGTAACTCATGGTAATGTTGAGTTTTGGCATTTATTTTTGGTTGTTCTTTATTAGTTGATTATTTTAGTGATCTTCTATCTGAGGTAATAGTGTTAATAACTAAGCTTCCAAGTGTTAGTAAACCTTTTCCATCATCTCGTTTATTAAATGCAACTAGGACGTCTTTCTATCTCGATTTGTTCTCTGAATGAGGCGGTTACATAAATATTTTTCTCTTCCTAGCATTCTTGTATTTTCAAATCGATTTTAAGGTCCTGTTTGGTGATGATGTTCAGCTAGAGAATAAGTTAAACATCCTTTTCGGACTGCTAGTTTGTGTTCTTTTCTTCTCGCAGAAATACGTCGATTGGTTTGTCCAACGTAAGAGATGTTACATCCCCTCCGCAAGGGAATTTCGTGCTAAATGCCTTGATCTTCTAAAAGGAATAATATCTCTTTAGGGAACGGAGGAAAGCACTGAACTTTTATTAACAGGTACAGAAACTACTGTATGTTGTGTTTCTTTAGAATGTTACTTATCTTCTGTAGTACCTTTGAAGTACGGGATTGATACAGTAAACGTACTCTTATCGTTAACTCTCGTTGTCACTTTGTTTCATCCTTTTGCTTTCATAACTTACAAGGAACTGTAAAAGCGTTAAAAGAACTAAAAGGAGATAATTCTATTGTTGTGCTACCTGTTGACAAAGGAAATGCAACTGTAATAATGGATACCGAAGATTATAAATCAAAAATCGAAACATTGTTACAAGATCCTATTTACAAAATTATAAACTCTTGATCCTACAACGTATCTCGAAAAAACTACTAAAGCTGTAATTAAGGAATGTATACTGATAAGGAAATTGAAGGAGAAAATTTACAAAACACCTGTGAATACCAGAGAAGAACTGGAGCATCGAGTCATCCAAGCTGCTCAACGACCTTGATGCGAATGAAATTCGAAGTGCTACAACGGATGGTGTCAATACCCGTTTATGAAAAATGTCTGCAAGTTAATGGCCAACATTTTTGAACAATTGCTGAAATAATAGTCCATTTATTTTATTAATAGTTTTATTTTACTTTTATCATATTATTTTATTATCTAGTTCGATTTATAATACTTTTATTATTTTGTTATTATTTGTTGCATTCAGAATTGATCTAAAATTGTTCTGGAGTCGAACAAATTTTTTGTTATTCATCTGCAGCAAATTTGGGTACATTTCATTAAATTTTCTGTAGGTACTGCTAATTATTTGATCACACTGTCCATCGAAAATAAATAAATTCATTAAAATTGTATTTGAGTAATTATTATTTTCCGCCATCGTAAGCAGTCGTTAAGTACTAAAATCACAATTATTAAATTATGACATTTCTATAAAAGAAGTTGCCATGGTAACTATGTAACAAAAATTTTGTTTACATAGCAACCTACAATTTTTAGTAGCTAGGCGTTGAAAGTGTTTTGATTTACGAAATTTTATGAATAAACGCTAATAAATCGAAAACCTGAAGAGTTAGGTATAGGCAAAGTATACATAGTTTGAAAGCTTGTTTTATCAGCTTTTCAAATCTGTATTATTATACAGGATGTTCCATTTAAAAAATCATTTTTCTGGCGTTTTTGTAAGTTACCGACAAAAGAGAATTTCTGGACCACCCTGTATGCTTAAACTAAGATGTGACCAACAGATCAAATGCCTAGAGGCATTGTTCAAATATGTCCCAAATTTCAGCTCAAAATTGTTTTATCGGAAGAAGATATTAAGAATTATTTGAAGTCCTGTTTTCGTTAAAAAAAAAATGAAATTAATTTATTTCTGAAAAACGGCTACAGATAGGTATAGGGAAGTATTAAAAAAGTTGCTCAAAATTATACGAGGAATTCAAAAATTAAAAATATACAGGGTGTTCCATTTAAAATAGCGATGTTGCCACCGGTTTAGAGTAGAAGCGGCAACACCGCAAGGTCAAAAATATTTTTTAAATTGTAGATCATGGTTGTTTATCGGTGTTGCCAAATTTTCAAAATTATCCGTTATTTGGTTCTCCATAAACGTCTAATACGCCATCCACCGTGGGACACCCTGTATATATAACCGTAAAACAGAATTTCCATGCTCCTCTGGCCACAAATACGATACGAGGCGTCAAGGTCTATTACTAGAGCATTCGTGCAATACAGTTTACAAGAGCAAGGCATGCATACTGCCACGGACCGCGGTTGTACAATATGTTGCTGGGCAATACTCCAATCCATTCATACTCTTCATTTTTACGTTTAGCTAAATCTGCAATAAGAACAAATTCTTAAATGTGATTAGTAATCTAACCTTACCTTTTACATTTTTTTTGTTGTTCTAAAGTTTATTTAGATGTTTTTTGTTGTTTGTTTTGTTTTCTAAGAGCTCGCAATACTAAAGTCAGCCAATATAGACTTCCCACCCCGCAACACAAGCATGCTTACCGCGGTGGTGTCAACAGGTTAATTATGTAATTGAAATAATTTAAGTTATGAAGAAAACATTAATTTATCGTTTATAGCGTACATTGTAAATTTTTTTTGTTGGAAATAAACTTTACTTTACTTTAATTTACATACACACACAACATCTGCAAAAATTTTATATTTAAGATTCTCGTCAATATCTAGATTTTATATAATTTTCGTGGCAGTAGGCAATGAATTGCTCAAAAAAGTTTAGAATCGAAAATAATTTATTGGAGAGTTTAAATCTGTAGATTGGTTTTAACAACTTGTCAAAACACATGTTACGCGGGAAAAAGGGTGAGAAGAATAGGGTAACAAAAACAATAAACTCAACGAAAATACATAATCAGATTAAAGAAGCTTAATAGAATACAAAAGACATTATTTTGTAGAGCACCGTGTTTTTTCCAAAGACTTCACTACGAAGTCAATTTAAACATATCACGATAGAAGTAATGGCCTAAACTTCTAAACAAATTATAATGTGTAAATTTTTATTTTCGTCCTTATGGATCAAGTACACGTAGTCTCACCACTTTTAAAATCAAGTACCACTGTACAACATACGGATTTTATTCACCTATGTCAAGAGTGTGTCGTTTAGCAAATAAGTTAGTAGATCGGCCACATTTTACTTTATTTAATTCAATTTTAATTTACAGATATAGTTAAATTTAGATTCATTAAGTTAATTGTATAAATTACATTGTTCTTAATTATAATTTAAATATAATTTATGGTATACATATAAAAGTGTTGTTTTAGGATTGCTACTTTTATCTTTGTATATTACTAATAACCCATGTATTACTATTATTTTGTTTTCTTTTATTTAAAAAATGTATTACCGTAAATAAATGAACAAATAAATAGTACCCGATCTTTATTTCCGAAATCGTCACTAAAGTAGCACAAAATCGGCAGTAAAGTAAATAAAATCGGCACTAAAGTAGTTCATTATACGACGATTTTTAAGTTCACATTTTCGCCGGTAGAGATGTGTAAAAAGTATGTAAATTTAAAAAATTTAAAAATCAAAGCAGCTGATTACATTTACTTTTTGAATAACGTTAAAAAATTGTCTGATTTTGTTTAAATTTAGGGGATTTCGGAAAAAATGTAATATGTTGCTTGGCACTAAAGTTCTTTTCATGACTCACGTGTTTTATTTGTTTCGGCTATTGTCGCTGCAATTAAAACACATTCGTTATGAAAATCAAACTTTAGTGCCTTGATACATAAATAACTATTATTCTCTATTAAGATTTTTAAAATCTTGCTCAGGGATGATTATTATCCTATTATCTAGTTCGACCAAATGGCGTCTTCTTCCCTTTTCCCGTATAACTTACTCCGTAACCTTTTAATCAAGGTACAATTTTATAAATATTCGACAAATCACTTGCTATATGAGTATATATTGTTACTGCAGCGACTAAATTCCTTACAATTTTCAATTTTCTTCCAATAATGGAGCAGAAAATTTAAATTTCTAGAACAGTAGTTCGCATAACGTACGTTCATTGTTTACCTTCCACCATAAACAACATGAAGGTAAATAAACACTAAAAGGTAAACAAAGATGTAAAATGTGTTGGTCATTAATACAATAACTTAACCTTGTGAACACTGTAACAAACTATTGAATTTCGAGTACGTTATTATACAATTTTAGTAAAATATGCAAATTAATGCATATTTGTTTATCTTATGTACAAAAATGCCTGTGAATAAATTTTGATGTCAAACACTAAATAGAAATTAATTTCGTCAATACACATACGCAAATTAAAAGTATTTGCCGTCAATCAAAACTGTTACAATTGTGAATGTACGTCTAACTTGCTATTGACATAATATAAGTAGTCTAGATTGAACTTACTGATAGTAACGAGCGAGTAGTTTGATGCATTTGTCCTTGTCAGAAACTTTAGCACAATAATTATTAAAATGGCGATTTAAAATTTCCGTTTCTTTGTCGAATAGTGTTCGAAACACGTATTGGTTGTTTTGTATGTTCAACTTTAAAATACCTCGACGCTTTTTTCTCAAAGAAAACACTTTTTTCATGAGCATATTAAAGTAAACAGATCGATTTTTTCGTGATAACCTTTTTAACTTAATTGTTTGGTTCTGTTAACCTAAAAAATGTAAGGAAAATTACAAAACAATTTAATAAATGTATTGTAGCTGTTTGTACGTTGATGGAGATTATTTGCGGTAGAAGTTTTAGTTGAATGGAAAATAGAGCTTACATTGTATTTTTTGGATTTATTGTTTGAAATATTATCTGAAACAGAAAGTTTAATTTAAAATTTCTCTAGCTTGTCCGTATAAAACTTGAAAAATTTAATAAAAAAATAAAAATAATTATTTTTCGATGGATTACAAAATTATAATAAATCATATCTTAATACAATTAGGCTACAATATTAATTCTCTGTCGTTTTGTTAAATTTATATTTAAACGGAATTACAAAAATCTCTTTTCATTTCATTTAATTTATTTCATACCAGGGAATTCTATTTTACAAGAAAAAACTATTTGTAGTAGATATAGTAGATACACAATTACACAACTAATGGAATACAATAAACCATTGCAACGTTAAAGTAATAACAACAGATTATTAATACTATTACCATTGATTATAAAATTCGTAAACATGCGCAACCTATATGGACGAAATGTGACACAAAAGTACGATAAAAAATAGATGGCTCTACCGTATAATTACGACGAGATCCTCAATTTCTCCCTCCATTTTTTTATGTCAGTTCCACCGTACCTATCTCAATGCGTGTATCTTGAATATGAATATGAAAGTGGTTTGAGGTTCGAAGTTACTTCATTGTTACAAGATACTGCATTGATTATAAAATTAGTTACCGTAATTTTGTGACAATTAGTAATTATGAATACGTTAGTTGCACTAATAATTAAAAGAAGAGCGTAGACGCCGTAGACATACGTTTTTTTAAAATTTCTTATAAAAAATGTGAAACCTACAAAGGACTACCAAAAAAATTGTGGAAAAATATGTATTGCGGTTGTGGATATTGACACTTTAGGAAATAAGTTAATATGTGAAATTTTTTTTACCCTCCGAAATTATTATAAACAATAAACGTAAATTATTAAGTTAAAATCAGTGCCTGTAAAATTCTAGAAAGAAGGTAAGCAAATATTTTTATTCACCCGTTAGGGTTTTTTTTAATTCCAAATTGATGAGATAAACATTATGCTTATGCATTCATGTACCTAGTATACGTATAACGGGTGATCTGCGTTGAGCATGCATTAAACGTTTTTTAACTTGCAGATAAATCAGAAACTTGAAGTTTAGTACGCGGCCATAATCGATCATTTTCGTTCTACCTAAAATAGTTTCAGACCTTCGGCTATACAGGGTGTGCCAAAAATTGTTATCAACTTTCTTATTTTAAATACAAACCTATAATTCTTTTTACATCAGTCGATTGGCCAAATATGTCTGAGTTTATATAATCTATATAACTATATGTTGTAGTACTTTATAAGACAAGTTAAATTAAATTTGAAAAAAATTTAAAATTTGATTAGGTAAGGTCATGTTTGAGATCAAAGGTCAAACATATACTCGTAAACATCTCAAAAGTATACCATGTACACAGTCGTGTAATATATCAATGAAAAGGTAATGCAACCCAATTTCAAAATGTATTTCAAAATATTTTAACATTTTGGGTTCAAAAGTTATTTTAGTTTTAAAATTTTTGAAAATATTGACTTTTTGTTTCATAATCTGTACTAACGTGCAATATATCAATCAAAAGTGTGTGGAAAGCCAATTCCAAAACTGTTTTACTAGATTGGGTTCAATAGTTATTGCACTTTAAAAGTTTTTTTGAAGATTTCCAACTTTTTGTTTATCAACTTGCATTGCCCAGTAATTGCAATCAAAAGCTGATTGAAAGACAGTTCCAAAACTGCTCTCAAAAATGAGGTGCACTACGGGTTTTGCACTTTTAAGTTTTTAATTAAGCATAAGATCGTCTAATGCAATGTAACTCTAGTATCTATGTGTTCTAATCAAATGTGGAATTTTTTGTTCTACGCAGTTCTGGGCTCTCTATTTCTAGTCAACTTTAGTCTTTTTTTATTATAGTCAACTCCAGTTTTATTCTTTTCTATCTAGTTTTTTTCTTTTTTAGTCAACACTAGTTTTCTAGTCAACTCTAGTCTTTTTCTTTTTTTTGCATCTCCATTTTAAATAACTTAATGCGCTTGTAACCTTATTTTCATTAAATAATAACAAACATCTGATTTTCTTGAATGCCGTATCCCTAAATTAGTGTGGTAAATCTTATTAAGGTGTTTTTGCAACGGGCTTTCAGTGGGTGCTTAGTATGACAAGAAAAGAGAAAAACTAGAGTTGACTGAAAAAAGAAAGACTAGAGTTGACTAAAAAGAGAAGGACTAGAGTTGACTAGAAAAGAGAAAAACTAGAGTTGACTAGAAAAGAGAAAAACTAAAGTTGACTAGAAATGAGAAAGACCAGAACTGCGTAGAACAAAAAATTCTACGTTTGAGTAGAACACATAAATACTAGAGTTACATTACATTACACGATCTTAAGCTTGATAAAAAACTTAAAAATTGCAATAACTTTTGAACCCGTAATGCCACCTCATTTTTGAAAGCAGTTTTTGAATTGTTTTTCAATCAGCTTTTGATTGATATGTTACTGGGCAATGCAAGTTGATAAACAAAAAGTCGAAATCTTCAAAACACTTTTAAAGTGCAATAACTTTTAAACCCAATCTAGTAAAAACAGTTTTGAAAATAGTTTTGGAATTGGCTTTCCACACGCTTTTGATTGATATATTGCACGTTAGTATAGGTTGTGAAACAAAAACGATATTTTCAATAAATTTTGAAAATGAAATAACTTTTGAACCCAAATGTTAAAATATTTTTAAATGCATTTTTGAAATTGGCTTGCAATTAATTCCCTTTTGATTGATATATTACACGACTGTGTACATGGAATACTTTATGAGATATTTACGAATATATGTTTGACCTTTGACCTCAAACATGACCTTACCTAATCAAATTTTGAAATTTTTTAAATTTAATTCAACTTGTCTTATAAAGTACTACCACATATAATTTTATTTATAAATCCATCGAAAGCCAAAAATTTAAAAAAAAGAGCGAAGTTTCTTCAAGTTTCTGATTTATCTGAAAGTTAAAAACTTTTAATGCATGCTCTACGCAGATCACTCTGTGTAGCGATTCGAAAGAAAATTGAAAAGTCTTTTAACAACTTTTTGTTATTTGTTATTGAACATAAAAACTTGTCATTAGAAGCTAAACTAAAATTTTAGTGTAATTAATTTTGAAAAAAATATTCAAAATTAAATATAATTGACTAAGCATATCTTTTATCAGTGAATTTATGTTATTTTTTTCTTCTTAGAATCAACTTGCGCAACTAAGCAAATAACAACCGAGGACGTCCTTCACGATTCAAAAAAAACTCAGCACAGGCATCTTTTTCCAACTGGGTCCAAAACAAATAAACTGTTTATGTAAATAATAATCACAATTATATGGAAATACATAAAAATGATTTTTTTATCATAACTTGTATTGATGCAAATAAATTTTATTTTTTACAAATTAAATTGTTGTTTTATCGAAGTTTGAAACAAAATTTAAAAACGATTCGCAAATCCAACTATTATGATACACTAGGATAAATTCGTAGCAAGCTAAGTTACATGAGTGTACATTTTTTATTGTGCACGTGCAAGTTATTTATGTTGCGAACGAACGAACTTAAGAAAGCTGCCGAGTTTGATTCTTGAATCATCCTCGTAGGTAGAGACCGATGTTGCATGTATACGAAGCAGTAACAGAATCATTGTTACAATGTTGCAGCAGCACTTTCCCAATTAGCAGTTTGTAGACCGAGGGGTGAAAGGGGCATTCGTTGCTGGTAGGAGATGTAGTTACGAAAAAATATTAAAGCTTGCGTATCTTTACGAATTTTATAATCAATGCTATTACCAAAGAAATCAATAATGTGCTGACAGGGGTTGCTGCTCTTGCCATATGAAAAATTGAATAGTAAATACTACACATTAGTTCTTACAGTTTGTAGGTAGATGACACTATGTTTGTAGCATTGGTTCATCAATACCACCACAAATTAGGTTATACATAAATTTGATAGAGTGAACAAGTCTCTAAAACTTTAAAATTGTACATTAGAAGATTAGCATATTCCGGTAATATGATGACCAAACTAATGAGTTTAGATCGTACATACATAAGTATATAGTAAAGCTTAAAAAGTGTCCTGCTTCTTGAGAACGTTTTGCACGTTTGATGTACAAAACTTAGTGTTTTTAAGAAGTTGTTGAAAATACATTCGATGTGAGAAATTAATTCAAATATATCTTCTCTGAATGTACTAACTCTAATGATTACCGTTTCATTTAATTTATACCTAATGAAGAGGTGCAGTTTTTCTAGAGTTAAAGTGACATGTTAGGAATAATCACACATAGCCTTCTTTATAGGAGATGTAGGAGTCGTGATTATAGTTATGGTTTTAATGATAATCACTACTCCTATATTTCCTATAAGAAGGCCCCAGTAAATGATGGAAAACTAAAATAAATATAAAATAAACCAAGAAATTTCAACAAAGTAGTAATTTACTCTAATTCCTAAACCCTAATGTCACAATGGATAAAACGAGCAGAGGATCGAGATTAGATCTCTGTGCTGAGCCTGACTTAGAGTGAAAAATTGGATCTGAATCAAATATATTCAACAAGTAGTGTTCTGTCATGTAGAGATAAGTGCAGTAAAAGCTGTAAGTTCTGGACAAAACCCATCATAGTAGAGAGTTTTTCTAACCGAGTCGAATGGTATCAGAGATTGAAAACTGCCCCTTAGGGGTTAGAGTTAACTTTTGTTATTTTCCAAGAAGACAATTGTTACAACAATTATCACCATAACAGTAAACCAAAATTAGCCGTTAAAATTGCAATACTCTGAAACCACAGCAAATTCTAAATTCACATGACTTAGCAACACTATATAATTTGGTATTTTCCAACTTTTTATAAAATGTGTAAAATTTAAGCCCATACACGTAAAAGACGTTTGCCAGTTGTAAATATTTTTTTTTAAATAGCTGGGAAGTTTTTATTTAATTCAAACACTGAAAATTGGCGTCAAAACAGTTCAATAGAATGTCGTCTGTATCGTGACGTCATCCCTTGTATAAATGACATCAAATTGTAAATTAGTGGTGTTTTTATGTTAGTACTTAGTGTTATTATACAGGTGAAAGTGTTTTTATGTCGTGTCGAGTGTAAATAATGTATAAAAAACTCTGTAATTTAATAAAATACATTATACGAGTATCGTTACTCCTAATATTGTTGTTTTAAATGTAGGAATATAAACTTCATTGCCAATTTAACTTAACGGCATCCTGTAGTAATTATATGAAGCACAAATTCATTTTGAAATAAAAGAAGTCTACCTAATGTGAATTATGTATTACAATGGTATTACTTACGATGTAGCTTTTAAACCTCTAATCTCCGCGGAATTAAATCGTTGGTCATTCTAATAGAGTTCATCACCATAGTAAAGACGGCAGATTGCTCGAACAAGCCTTTACAAACTCTTCCGATATCATACAATTATAAACACCTGCTTTGAATTCCAATAAACACAAAGATGGCCACTGAATCAAGCGTAAAACGTAAACAAACCACCATTTATACGAGTCTTGACGTCACGACCAATGGCGTTTTAGATACCTTAAAATGAAAATATTTAATTTTGAATACATTAAATATTTTTTTGTGGTACTGGGGTTTTTTTACGTTTATGACTAAACAATGAAGTATAATTTTCTTAAATATAAATTTAATGAAAACACCCAAATATGTTTATTTCATCAAGCGCAACAGTTTTAATTTAATGTGTTAGGTCAAATGAAATGAAGAAACCAAGGACCGAAGTAAACTACTATTTATTGGTTTTAATTTTTCGGTTAGAAGCTCTGATTACAACTATTTTTTCAAAGCAAAGTGTACTTTACCTTCTTAAGATGTGATATTTGTGACTGTTAAATATATGTTCAGTAATAACTAAGATAATAAAATTAAAAAAAAAAAAAAAATATTTATTAATCATAAATAGCAAATGTTCGTACCGTAAGTAAAATTACTATAGATACTAGAGGGCATACCTACTATAGGATCTACAACATAGCTTATGTGAGGCAGAACGTAGAGCAAAAGCGAGTGCTGCGGTCTACATAGAATGACCAATTAAATACCATTTGCTAATCAAAATAGAAGAATCATTTCTACAAACATCAAAGTGTACTTACAGTAAAACCTCTAAATAGCGGTCACTAAAATTTGCTGCAAAACCGACCGGTATATGGAGGTGGCCGTTATTGGGAGGAAAAATTTATTTTCTATGCGTTGCTTATTAAAAATCTTTTAAGTATGGAAATAATACGGTTCGCTATAAGGAATTATATATCTGCATTAAAAATAACTGTAAATGTGCTGATGCAATATTAAATAATTAGACGATATAATAATGGAAGCGTTATACATATATGAAATCATAATACATACATTTACATAATATGTACCTATTGTCTAATTGCTCGTTGTACCTATTACAATAATTAATTACATACATATACATACCATTAAATTACATTTTTGTGATATATTTTGTATTGAGGTTTGTTTTACATTTTTAAGTTTAGTTTGTGAAACAGAAGATTCACATTTTGATAAAATTTGAAGTACTCCTACCGCTAGCTCACTCTTATCAATAGAAAATAGAAAATTTTGCATATCTCTTAGTTTTTCACACACTTCACTAATATCTTTAATGCTTGACGTAAAAACTTCGAATTCTTCTTCACCACTTTTATTGTTTGAATCACAGCCTTTACTATAGTCTAATTTACTGATTTTTTGTGTTATTTTCTACCAATCAGAACATTCAATTTAGTTAAGTTGCCTCGTATAATTTCGATAATACTTGATTATACATAGAGTAACTCCACCAATCGAAATGATTGCAATATTCTCGTTTCCATAGTAACCATATTAATTTCTTTCATAATAAACTAAACGCGAAGGCAGATATGTACTTAAATTAATAATTTTTTTCGGTTAACTAAATTTACTCAAAAAATAATCGTTTATCGGATTATAACTGCCAAACTGACACTCTTTGTAATTATACAAACAAGTTATCGATGTATAACCTGATTATTTTGAAGTATAGTATTACTACTGATTATATCTTGAATACTTAAATTGGGGCTTTCGGTCAAAATATCACAATCAATAGATGTATAATTTTCAAGGCTTACACGTTGATTACCTTCTAGTAATACAGGAAAAAGCTGAGCTAGTGGAATTTTGTCTTCTTCATCAAAATCTTCTTGCAGGACCTTTTCCGAGAATCATGCTTTCGCAAAACATTTAGCAATTGTAATAGGCGAAACGTTTCTCCAGGCTACTGATATCCAAACTAAAGCACTGGTAAATTGATACTTTTTTACGCATCTTCAAAAAGACGTTCGGTATGTGGTGTTTGGGGGTAGAAAAACAATGTTCACATTTTCAAAACTCACTTTGGGACGAGATTATCCAGAAATAATAAAACTTTTCTATTTTTTTTAATTTTTTATCAAATTTTTTAGTCAGGAAGTCATAATCTCTACCGTCATCCTAGCTTTTTTATTAGATACCCATTCTAAAGGCAATTTGTTGATATGAAAGCCTTTAAAGCATCTTGGGTGTTTACTTTTTCAATGATTAACCGATTTTCCTTATCACCTTCCATATTTGTACAAAATAAAATTGTCAATCTTTGTTTTGCAGCTTTTTACCACTACATTTATCGTTTTTAAAGAGAACGTTTTGTTTGGCATCGCAAGGTAAAAAGTCCGGTCCCGTCAGCATTGTACACATTTTGGGTGAATACTCCTTCAATATTACTGACAGCTTTGCTTTCCAAGCTTCAACAGTGTCTAGGTTAATATCAGCTGACTCCGCAAATTGTTTTAAAGGTTATGTTATGTCTTTGACAAAATTTCTCAAGCCACCCATTTAAAAAGCTTTAAAATTTTTAAATTTTCCAATGCTTACTCTTTTATTAAAGGTCTAGATATAGGGATATTTTTATTCCTAGCTTTACAAAAAAACTACTCGGTCAATTTCTAAACCTTCAGTTCTAGAAAATTTTCTCTTTGCTCTGTATTGGAACCTTCTTCAAATAGCTTTTTAAATCACATTTGTTTTTAAAATATCGTTAACTTGTGTTCTTCCAACACTAAATTTTTCAGCTAACTTTCTAGCACTGGTATTTAACTTTTCACTTTCCACAATTATATCAATTTTCTCTTTAAGAGACAAACGTTTTCTTTTTAGCGACATTGTAATTTTTCTGTACGTCTATATGTAACAGCACTGTTGAACATACTAACTCAAACTATGTACGCAAAATACGATTTTTGGGGGTGAGCTTAATGAGCTTTTAATTGCACTTTCTCTGTAATGACAGTCTATTGTAAATCAAACAAATTCTTTAAATCTGTTCTTAAATACCGGTAATTACTTAAGCCTCACACAATGAAACAATTATATATTATGCACAACTTGAACGCTAAGCTGTTGTCTACTAATGACCTTACTTAAGAATGGCCGAAAATGGGAAGTAGAATTACATGTATTTTTCCAAGAAAGTTTACAAATAAGTGGCCGTGGCCGTTATCGAGAGGTGGTCGCTATTAGGAGGGTCATTAATATGGATACTTTTGTTTATTTGGTTTTTGACTTGGAAAACTTGGAAAATCGGTTTTACAGGTTGCCGCTTTTAAGAGGTGGCCGAAAATAGAAGTTTTACTGTATTAAGATTGGTGTGAAAAAAATTTCAGTTTCAGCAGCTTATAACCCAGCCAAGTACAGACCTAACAAAAAAATGTAAATACATTATTTTAGATTTTCAGCTGGATTCGATTTTAATGCTAAGAAAACTAGTTAGAGTTCTTGTGTAATGATCACGTCAGTAAAGGGTTCGCTCGGGGATATTTGAATATTGTCGTAACCAACTAGACTTTCCAACTATCTAAAAATATCTCACAAAAATGGACATGAAGTACAGAAATTCAGTAATTTAATTTGTTAAAGTCTCGGTATCTAGAACACAAAAAAGACCCTGTAAAACAATAAAAAGAGCTAAGTTTTTGCAGATTATCTGAGAAAACTTATTGAACCCTACCACCGCCTATAGAAAAGGATGAAATAATTGATTATTTAAACTATCACAATATCTTAAGTACATTATACGTATCATATATAAAAACAAACACCATGGTACGACCTCATTACCGCCTTTGATAATGTCTGAAATCAAGAAGTACTTACAAGCTAAGGAAAACATTACCAGAAGCAATGAATTGTACCTACAATAAATATTCTTCAGGAAACAAAAGTTAGTTATCAACACTTTATCCTATAGCTTCGGGTGTGTCGTAAGGAAGTGTGCTCCTATACACTTTTTACTTTTCGCCCTTCTGTTCACAAAAGGTTACCACAACAATATTTTAGTAGTATACAAAACACCAATGAAGTTACTGTTTCCGAAAATTAAGGAAAATGTGTGTTTCATGATGTCTAGTGTAAGATCTTGAAAATATGTTTTTGTAAGTTAGTTAGTGGTCGACGCTTAATGCGAATATACATTAAATCAACAAGTTTCAGTCCACTTTCTGTCATTTATTAGTAAAATTATCTACTTTGACCTGAGAGTATCCATCATCTACAAATGATAAACATACTTTCCAAATGCGTTTTGTCAATGATATAAAATTTCTACTATAGATGGAGCGACAATCCGTAAATATTTGTCTGAAATCTTATGTAGAAAAGACGTTCTAACAGCAGTGAGTCCAATGTAAAATAAATAATTAAAAACTCTTTGGACATTCTATGTACAGTATGTCCAACGGTAATAGACAAACTAACAGCAGTTTGTCTTTTGACTGCGCGCTAGTTGAACTCTCATTGGAGCAACTGGGTCAACGAAGCTGACCAAATCTAGTTGCAGTACATTCAGCAAGACCAAAACGATGTTCAAAATGATCAAGACAGAAATATCGATGAAGATGTGCTATGCTTTTGTAACTGGCGACAGCCAAATCAAATACCATTTGTTAAACATATTTTTAAGTTTTTGGAAAGTTAAAAAAATATACTTGAGGCTAATATTAACGAAATAGAAAGTTGGACCAAAAAGTAACGTATCGGAATCTAGGGTCCAAATCTAATCACATAGTCTTTACGACACAACGTAGGGCACCCTCAAAAGAATACCCAAAGGAAAACTCATACTGCAGACGTAAGTACTTATAAATGCACTAAGTTCATAATTATTTGTTAACCCGTATACAAAAAAATATTCCAAGTTTTTTATTACAACATGTTTTGATTATATTTACGTTGAATTCGCAGTTTGGGAATTGAAGTCACATCTTCTTGAAAATTGCGAAAAGGAATTCAATTTGCCAAAGAACATTGATTCTTTTCACCAATCCCCAAAGTTTGAATCAGCTCGACATAATTGTCTTTTATGAATTCCATGAAGCTGAATACCTTTCTTACAATTTAAATTTCATTTACGGCCCCATTTTAATTGTCGGACAGTAAGTTATAAAGGTGTTCAATCAGAATTTAAGATACTTTACTCTACAACACACAAAGGCCCATGAACACAATACCAATGCTACAACATAAAATATGGTCGTAAACTAATGTTGGCTCAATGTGATCTGTTCCTGTCCTTTCCTTCTCTACCTTCACCGATCGCCATAAGCCTTTTTAAATAAAAAAAAATATTTTTTAACTTGAATTTTGGTTGCGGTAATATCCTATTATATTAACTAACACACAAAGCCTTTTGTCTTTACTCTGTTAAAGTATGACTGCACTTAAACAATTGAACCTAAAAACTCCAGTGATAGATAAATTGATTTACAATAACCACTAAACCATTGGACTATCACTAAATTTATAGCTTATGTTAATTAAGCAGTTATTTTAATGTTTTTATTCAACAACTTATCGGGTTTTTTTAGTTCTATAATTTTTTTTTACATATACATGGTGTATTTTAAAATCACCGACACACAAAAACTGAAGATTCTATGATCCAAAAAAAAATACAAAAATTGTTATCATTGTTTTTCCAAAAATGCTTCTTAACCGAGATATAAGGTGTTTAAAAACTAATTGTTTTGAAGTTTTTTTGAGATATTCCAGAAATTACAAACGTTATTAAACTGAGATTTAGTTCACGTAAATATCCAACTGTTTTATATATAACAATTTAAATATATAAAAAAGTTATAACTCAAGAAATTGGAAATACTAACATACTTGACTAAAAACCAATACACATTTCTTTGAAATTTAACTAAAAATTACAGTAAAAGTGTTAATATTTGTTTTTACGATGGTTTGGATATTTTTACATTTTATTTTATTTAGTTTCCTTTAAGTTCTCCACTGTGTACGTTTCTTTGATTATAGAAAATTCAATTATAATTTTTACATTATTTAACTGCTTTATTTGCTCTATAATAATTTTTGTTAAATGGTACAGTTTTTTATACATCAGTTTATCGAACGTTTAAGAACAAAGAAATATATAAAAACAATTTGTAATATTCAGAGAAACTGTCAATAACAAATAAGAATTGAGAACAATTTTTTTTTACGATTTTATTTTATGGCACTAAATTTATTCATATTTTGTAGTTCTTGACTTTTTAATTTTAATCCAAAGCGTTTTGTACTAAATAAAAAAATAAAATAAAATTCTTCCCATTATTCATAAATAAAAAAAATATACGTTGTTTAAATTATAAATTAGAAGTAATACATAATCGGCGGTGCAGCCATAGACCATTAGTCAATGTTAACAATTTCCAATTATTCACTAGCCCACGTTACTTTTGGTAATGCTACAACTTAAATATTTGAGAAGACAAATTAGATTTATTAATTGGTATTACGTTTCAACGTTTTAATAATTTACAATATATAACTTAAGGGAAATATAAAATTTTCATTTCATAGTTACTATAAATGAATGTATATTACAAGTACAGTATTTTTAAAATAAAATTCTAAAGCAGAAACAACTCGTAAATAAAGGTAGTTGTTGAAATGTGTTTGTGTAAAAATGCTATTAGTAATCGGTTTCTTTTGTAGGTTTGTTAGCAATTTATTCTGCTGTTACATTTATTACTATTATTTGACCTGAGTATTTACTACGGAGGTTTTTAATTATAAGATTAAATACATTACGATTATGTGAATCAAAAACTATGTTCTTCTCATCTTAATTGAATTTAATTAAATCGATAAAATATTTGATAAGATCTTAAGGGGCCCGGTTTACCTAAAGAAAAATGAGGCAGACTCTTCTATAATTTCAAATTATTTAAATCTTTGACAACAAAATTTTATCAAATTAGCCGGTGCATAAATAAGGACTTTGTCTACAGAGGTCCCTCCGCACAAATTCTAATAATATTAAATACTAAGGGAAAAAACGTCAAATTTGAGCTAAAAATAACTAACTTTATGGCAGCTTTAATAAGATTTCTACAAAAATATTCAATAATTTTTATCGTCCATCAAATGATACTTCTTTGAACTAAACGTTTTGAAAAATTTAGGTAAATTACTTTAAAAATAAACGTACAAGATGAAATTTTAATATTCAGCGTTTGTTTTGGATTATATTTGTGTCATATTGTAACGAACGTGAATACATTGCGTTTTCAAAATAAGTAAGTTATTTTGCCGCAATTGTCCCCACCCACAAATCAATCATCCATGAGTTTTATAGTTAGAATTCAATTCCTTCTTGAGTTATCCTCTGAGATCCTACAGAAACTTTTTTTTATCGGTACCTGACTCCGAATTATTCTTTTTACTGACCGCCGATCTCTAAACGTTTTTCTTAACTCTCTTGCTCTAATGAAGAAGATTTTGTCTTTAGATTTAAATTCTCAAACGCAAACTCTATAGTACTGCATATAATTTTAATTCTCCCTGCACAAAAGAGATCTTGTCTTTAAATTAAATTCCCAACGTCACCTTTGTACTGCAACTTTTAATTTTTAAAATATTCTTCTCACACAAACAATCCGGGGCAGATTTAATTCTAACCCCAAAGTCTGCAGTGCGATTTCTATTAGCTAAACTATTACTTATTAAGTCGCCGACTTTAGTACGGGTTAAGTACAATTAAGGTCAGAAAAGGCTTTGACGAGCACGAGGCTGCCTGCCCAGTTCAGTTTTTTATTTGGACAGTCGTTATTTACTATTTAAATTTATGTTTAGTTTGGGAGTTTGCCACTAGCACACAATTAAAGTGAAAATATCATTTTTAAAAAAACCTGACGTCATCGCTCGAGGAAACGTTTTATAGCCTCGTCAATTCATAGATTTCATTTGCATATATTTTTGGCAAAACATGTTTTGAGGATTTGGTTATTATTACTTGATCTATAAACGTAAATAATAGGTGTTTTTGTTATAATTGAAAATAGTGAACATACGGATTGTGCTACTACATTGATCAAACCAGAATCGTAATCGCTTGTGCTTTTGTTGCACACTAGCCCAAAAAGTTCAAAATTTATTAGAACAATTCTTTCCATAAAATTGTTAACAATCATATTGTTCTATAGGTCGTTCAATTTGTAATGAGAATTGCTTTAACACATCAGGATGTATCCTTTTGGGAGCTGTATGAAAAAAGAAAATTAATATTGGTTACTTCGAACGATATTTTGCATTGAAAATTTGAGTGAAATGGTAATAAGGTATACTTAACTCGCGTTTAATTTGTGTATGATTCATCGGTGAGATTCATATGGTTCAATATTCACTAAACTTCTGTCTTCATTATACAATCTTTTCGTACGGGTTTCTACTCCGTTGTTGTATAGAAAGTATTTTTATTTGATGTATTATTTAAATTTGTTTGAAATTAGAACTTTAATGAAACAAACTGTTGAGTATTAAATTTAAGATGAATAATGAAGAACACAAAAATCAAACGCTTATAAACAAATGTAAACACTATCAAGTAAGCATGTGCTTAATTCGAGATCTTACGTTTCTCACAGTTTTTTTATCTTACCCTACATTTTATAATAAAATAAAAATGTGTTTTTTCTGCAGTTTTTTGAACTCTAGATAAATATCAAAACCAAACCGCACTTTTTTCGAGTACCTGCTCAAGTAAGCGGGTTTTTCAATAGCCTAATATTGACTCTTCGATCTGTTCAATTTTACTCCACATTTTATGAAATAAAATGGAGTTTCCAAAACCGAAAATTTTAGTATCGAACTTAGAGTTAGTACGTTATAATGAACAAGACATCAAGAAAATCACCCCTCCGATTTTATGAAACTTTGTAATGGACCTTATTTATAATTCTGCAGATCTGATTAGATTTTGAGCATACGCTATGTAGCCAAAAGTCGTTATCCTAGACAGATATTCTTCACACATTTTTGAAATGTTTCTGAATGAAAGTTGTTTAGAATTTAATTATACACAACTTTTGTTTAAACTATTTTTTGACCCAATAAGTAATTACTGAGATATAAAAAAATTACGTGACAACACTACTGTGGTAATATCTCCACCGATAGAAATTTTACAAAAGAAGTTGAGGGAGAAAAGTTGTTGGAAATTCTATTGTCTGTAACTTTTGTTTGAACCATTTTTTTTCTAAAGCGTAATTTTATTTCGGCTTATCAGGGTAAGGTAGAGTTCTGCGGTAAACTCTTGTTCCTGATTTGACCATTGTGTATCTCCTACTGTTTCTAAGATTTCCATGTTGTACTTATTTTGGAGATTGTATTATAGACCCCCATACGTAAGAAAAAAGATTTAATTTTTTTAACCTCTAATAACTAACAGGTTTATGACAGCTAAATTACAATAAAAAAGTTTGTCTAATTGTGCACTCCAAAAAATATTCAATGGAAAAATGTTTTATCGTTTTGTGGGCAATTTTGATCGAAACTTTTTATTATGCATTTAATATTCTTGCAGATTATTAAAAATTTCAAAACCTCGCGCCATTCTGATTTTGGATTGGTAATTGATTTAGGGATTTTATTTCCTAATTGATAACTGATTTCCGTTTCCGTGATTGATTTTTCTTGTGGGTGACGCCATTGTTGCTTAACGAAAAGCCTCGTTGTGTTTGCCGGTTATTCTGGTGCCATTGAGAATTTTTGGGGTCGGTTTCCTTAAAATGGATAGCATCCAGTGAGGGACGACTTAAATCGATATTCGAGAACTCCCATACAATTTGTGGACTTTTGGCAAAACCTATGCAGGTAAAGAATTCAGATATTAGGCGTTTAAATATTAATACATACCTTGCTTTCAGGTTTTTTCTTTTTTTCTTTTGGTTCTTCTTCTTTGTTGATCTTCTTATTATCTTACTTCGACGTAGTCAATGTTCTCTCAGCTACCCAAAATTTTCATTTTTGTGCGATGTCATGGACAACGTAGTAACAACAGCTACTGGTCAAGCGAGTCTTGAATACCACCTGGATTATTATCGGTGGATACTCGTTGAAAGAACGATCAAGATTCAACCACTCTGGGGGTCATCACCGATGAACAAACAACTATAATACTCTGGGAGGTTGTCAACATACAGGTCTGCTCTTTTATGTTATTATCCCGCGAGTGTCGCATCTCCGAAACTAAGACTCGTGCGTGTTAATACTAGCGTGCTGTCAGCACATGGCGATTTCGCGTGTTAAACTATTTAATTCGTTATCATGAACATTGCGCCGTACGCTTAATTAGTCTCGTGTGTCGTCTGCATTCAGCTAATTTTTAAAGAAACATTTTTTAACCACCGTTTGTAGGCTTTTATTATTTCGGTACACATTTGGCGCTAGATTCATCGCGATTGCTGTCACTGAATATTTATAAACTAATTAAAAGCTACGATCTTGTCCTATAAAGCTAACTACTTACATAACTCATTGGCACATTGTGCAATATTGTTGACCATTTATAGGTTATTAAATTCATGAGCGTACTTTGCATATACAAATGAACTACACGAATTAAACAGTAGCGCCCTGCATGTAATTTGTATGTTATAAAAAAGAAATAATGTATTTGGAACAGATCATTATAAGATACGAAATTTTGTGTAATAAAATTAGCAGTAAATATTTACTTGTCTTTTAGCTTACATATGTTTCTTTCTTTTGTGTGTGTGACTTAATATAACGTGTTATTGGTAAGCTGTATTTCTTGTCTTATAAACCTGATTCACAAAATTGTTAGCAATTACTGTAAAATGTTGAAAATTTTTTACGGTGCAAAATTGCTACTAGCGAGTAGTTCGTCGTTATTTTTCTTCTCTTAGGCTATTAGAACTTGGGGCCCTTAATATTAAATATCTCTAGATATTCTCTAGACTGTCGTTTACTACAGAATAGAGAAATTCGTTATTTTAAGACTAAACTACAATACAAAGAGAGTAAGTATTTGAGTCTACAATGCTTTTTTACACACATAAACCTGTTGTTGATTTAAAAAATTGATGTAGAATTGAAAATATTTTGCATCCAAAGAAAATATCCATGCGGAGCATAATGGTATATAGGTACTAGTTTACTTTTTATGAACTGTTGTTTTACCATGGTTTGCACTAGCGTTTTAAAAATTGTGTTTTTATTAGGTACTGTAACTGTAACTGTAAAATTAAGAATTTTTTGTATCAATTTATTTTTTTAACGTCCTTAATACTTAAAATACAGGACCAAAGTGCGTTAATACCTTGGTCGATAATTTGCCCATGCTTCTCTTAGGCAAATCAACGTCAGGATTAATAAAATTCTGTTACGCTACTGAAGTTACTGGAATAAATTTGAATAATGGCGGTGTTTCTAGAAGTCCGTTTGAGAACATTTAATTATTTTCTAGATTATTGTCTTCCAAATATAAATGCATAATCATGTATCTATGGATCAGTTCAAAGTCATTAATGTAGAATTGTGTGCATTTTATATGAATTAAAGTAACTGTACGTGTAAAATAAACAATAAGTGTAATTGGATCCTGAATGTTTATTAATTTCTCTCGCTTATAAATCAGATAAGAAAAACAAAACGATAAGATTCGTAACAGTCTCTTTTTTACGCAATCTACTATTATAGGTTCAGTTGAAAAAAATATAGAACGCCGCTCATCGGAAAGTGTTGTGATGTTTTACAGCCTCGTCTTTGGCTCCGCCTAAAAGTACTAGCCTGCTTAGCCTGTAAAGTTCACTTTCCTGTCCTGTTTTGTTGGTTTGTTTTTGTTGTGGGTTTTTTTTTTGTGTGTTGGGTTTGGGTTGGGGTTTTTGTTTTTTTTGTTTTTTTTTTTTTTTTTTTTGTTTGTTTTTGTTGTGAACTTATAAAGCTAGGAAAAAAGAAAAAAAAAAAAAAAAAAAAAAAAAAAAAAAAAAAAAAAAATTTAAAATTAAAAAAAAAAAAAAAAAAAAAAAAAAAAAAAAAAAAAAAAAAAAAAAAAAAAAAAAAAAAAAAAAAAAAAAAAAAAAAAAAAAAAAAAAAAAAAAAAAGGTTAAAAATCAAGTCATAATCAACAAATGGATAATATTGGAAGAAATAAAATAGTTTCGAGAAAATATTGTTATATAACAAATAAATATTATTAAATAATTGATGGTTTCTGCCCTTACAGTAGAATTTAATACTTTAACCGCTTTTTTTATTTTACTAACACATTTGTTCAATGGTGTTGTCTTCCTGGGCGTACAAAATCAACTTACCAAGGTACACTTCCTTGTTCTGATCTAAAGTATTCTCTAAATATATCTCTTACATAAAACGCGTTCTGTGTAGCATTTTGACGCAGAGGAGCAATGTTTTCGAAACATCCTTCAGATTCATTGCAGTCGCCAATTTCTGGTTCAAAGTCATTTTTAGAACATAAAAGATTATGTAGGCTACATGCTGCCAACACTATGTCATCTACCATATCAGGCTGCACTTCAATGTATCTTAAGAATATTCTCCATCTAGCGCTAAGGATGCCAAAAGAGTTTTCGACGACTCTGCGAGCTCTCGAGAACCTGTAGTTAAAAATTTTGTTATTTTCATTTCCAATTAAATTTTGCCTACTATATGGGCGAAGCATATATTGCTTTAAGGGAAATGCTTTGTCATCCACTATCACATATGGCAATTTTTCTCCATTTTCAGTTAATGGCGCGTCGTCCGGTGTTCTCAAGGTTTTATTTTCTAAAGATGTTCCAAGTATAGAATTTGCAAAAATGCCACCGTCACTGTTACGTCCGTATGAACCCACATCAACTGTAATAAATTTATAATTCGCATCTACAAGCGCAAGAAGAACAACCGAATGATTGCCTTTATAGTTGTAATATGTGGAACCAGCATTAATGGGACATCGTATGTTAATATGTTTCCCATCAAGGGCGCCAAAGCAGTTAGGAAAGTTCCACATGTTTTTGTAGCGCACTGCAACTTCTTTTAATAAATCTTCTGTTGGCTGTGGCATTACAATCGACCCTAATATTTCCCATATGGCTTTGCAAACATCTTTTACTATTTCCCGCACTGTACTAAAACCTATTCTGTAACTAAATCCGATTGACCGAAATGAGTTGCCAGTAGCCAGAAACCTGAAACAAAAAGAACAAAACAATCGTCAATTCTGCTAGGAGTTAAATAAAAACGATTATCAAGTTGATTTTCTTTCAGCGGAGGATGCAAAACAATGTGGGAAAGCTAAGAAACAGCTTCATGAATGCCAGAAAACGTAGTAAGACAAAGAGTGGTCAAGCAGCTTTAAAAATTTCAACGTGGAGATATGAAAAGGAAATGAGTTTCTTGTTACCGTTTTTGGAATGTCGCACCACAAAAAGTAAATTGGCAGAAGGAAGTGGCGGAGGAGTAGGGGCAGAAGATAACTCACTAGAGGAAGAAGATAAGGAAGACCAACCGCGAGTAGAAGAAAGTCAGATGGAGGCGCCAAAGACGCAACAATCTGATGCATGTCGTAATAGGAAGCAGGTGCATTAAGTCCGGCACATCAAATGGTTAGAATAATGAAGGGAAACGCTGAATTACGGAAAGCAAAATATGTGCAAAAGGACACGTCCAAACAGTCCAACGAAATGGATGAAACAGAGGTGTTTTATTTGAGTATGGCCAAGACTGTGAAGAAACTGCATCCCTTTGAGCAAGCTTCGATTCGTATGGAGCTTTGCAAACTAGTGTCTGAAGCCGAAATTAGACAAATGAAATCTATAGGTGCAACCGCACAAAGCACGGAATATTCGTATGTTTCTCAGTCTCCAATGTCATCTACATTAAGTTCTCAAACAAATTCTCCGACAACTTCTGAGGCAACAACGTATTTAACGTTAAATCCACTTAATTCTGCGTTACTAGCATCTGTTTCCACAACTTTGCATCCAACAACTGAGACTTCAGCATATGAAAATACTCTACCGATGCAAAGGCAGTGACCATCACTCAATCAGATATTGCTATGAGGGAATGTTATTCGACAATAGGGAATATGTATGTTGTTTAGATTTTATTGATTGTTTTTACCCCGAATCTTGTCTTGGCATCATACTTTAACCATTATTTTCCCATTTAGTTTGTTTTTATTCACAAAAAAACTAATTTTCCAACACTATTTAAATATTTTACTGTGTTATTATGATATAAAAAGTGAATTAAAAATATAAAAAAATACACGCATATTCCCTATTGACGGTACGTACACCCAAAACCTGTCTCATCTGGGTTCAAGACAAGTTTTGTGTAGAAAAGTGATTATGTTTGAGGAATTATATTTTGTTATTTATGTTTTCTAGAATTGAAATTGTTTAATAAAGTGTAAAGTCAAGTTGCTAATTTCTACACTTGTGTTTTTGGAGAAAAAGATAATGTACTTACCTTAAACAGACTGCTAAGCGCTATCTAGTGCCTATAGCTCTCCGGCATCTGGTGTCAATTTTTTTTATACGGACTTCCAAGAGGCTGTGGAGGTAGTCGAAGTCTTCCTTATGCATTCGAAAATACATATGAAAGCGATCAAAATTCTCATCTCATTCAAGGAATTTCACCAAGGTGTGATATTCACCAAAAATTTCACGTCGGCGATTCACGTCGTGGACCCATATTTTCGATTAACGGCTGGTGAAAATATAACTGCAACGGCACATTCTTCCAATTCTTCTTCGAAATCTTCTGAAGATGAAGATACGTCTTGACGCTCCATGATGTAAATTTTTTGAACTGGAATCTGTTCGCCCCCAATTTGTTGTTGTGTCATATCATGCACACTTGTACAATCTGACGCGTCACGACACGTCACGCAACGTGGCGTGGCGTCAGGCAAATATATTTCCGGCTTAATGGTGATTTCGATTTTTTAGCCGGCGTTTTGTATTCGTATAGTATGTATTTCTACATGTCGTAGAGTGGTACAATGTTAAAAATATTTAACCTTATCTGTTTTAAGTTACAGTCATAAATTTTGTTAATCTTTTGTTTCTAGATTATTATAATTATTTTCTCATTACTTTTAAAAAAAATTGTGCATATATTTTAGGGAATATTTATTTTAATTATAGCACAAAAATAGACTTAAACCATATTTGAACATTCGTATTGCGCAAATATGAATGTAAATGTTTACTGAAAATTGTTTACAGCTCATTATCCTTAAGGTTTAGTCTTTTAAGCGTAAACGCTTATCTCTTTTTTTCCGTAATCGTTAAGTTGCAAATTAGGAGTAAACATAATCCCTAACAGTTATTTTATGCATCTGTTTTAATTTTCTTTTCTTTTTCAGGTAAGTCCAAAACAATCCGTTCCTGCCATCAAACACGTAAGTACAATTTATTTACTTCTGACAGTTATTGAATGCACGTCATGTAGAATACGTAAAATCTGCCAACGAAAAATAACATCGAAAAATTTCTTAGATAGTGTACGAGTTGCGCTTATTTCTTATTTCACAATGTCTGGTAATCTTTATGCATCTGTATTACAATGATGAGTGGCCCTCGGGACAGTCATTCTGAACAAATAAAAATTCAGAAAAAGAAATACAAAAGTTTTCTAAGCGAAATTTATTAAATTTCGAAGAAATGATACGCAAAGGTTGAATATATTATCAATAATCCTGCTTGTCTCATAACTATTGATTGAATAATAACATCATCAATAAAATAAAATTTCTAACTCGAAGGTTAACAACAACCAAGTTGGTATAGGCAACACAAACGAAAATAAATTACCTTAATAATTATTTAAATGAATTGATGCAAGAAATTTTTTTGTGAAATTATTTTAGCCTGAAATTAATCCGAAATGCGTTCCCATTTGTTGCACTTGACGAACAGTTCATCGCATCGCACGCCCCTCTGTTCAACTTTACAAAGATGAAAATCTCGGATGATTTTTTAATCATAGTTGGTTTTTGTGTTATTTTGCAACTAGAACAATTTTGGGATAATCCTTTCTTCGTCGGTTTCCGGAAGTATAGCGCGATTGCGCTGCTTTTCGGTCAGTTTCTGAACAGTTTTGCGCGTTGTTTAGTGTTGTACGGCGGTTAATATTGTTGGTGCGTGTTAGATATGAAAATAACTGAGCTAACACGTGGTTTTATTTAATAAATTAGATGGATATGCTGTTTCCTTGTAAGTTATTTGCTTACATTAGTAGAAATGTTTTTGCTTATATGTACTGTCGATTGAGTTTACGACGTCCTTTTTTTCATTAACGCTCATTTACGTCAATCAATTTTGCTTAGAAAAAAATTAATTAATCGTACAAAAAAACAACGCTCGATTTCGTTATGAACGTTATTGAATTTTTGACCTATAATTTTATTTGCACATGTGGAATTAAAAGATTAGCGAGTACGTGACAGAGTTGGACGAAAAAATGGTTTTTCGTCATGTGTTTGCTAATATAACTCCCAATTCATTATCAATAAAATAATGGAAACTATTAATTATTGTCCCTGACCTTGCCCACAGTTTCGTTAGTTTTTTTTTTGCCAAGTATCGATTACAGTTTTTTGCGATTACAAAGTCTTATTAGAGCTTAGATGCGTATTTATTATTGATGATGCAAATTAACAGCTGATCGACATTTGAATGTTTGCTTAAACAGTTGTGAATACAAATAATGTAAGCTAACTGTTTAAATATAATTATTATCTTTGAGGCTTGTTGTTTATAAAATGTCTAATCAGCTTTTCCGGTTTCGGATGCATTACATAACAAACAGTGATTAAAAGACCAGATTGAAATCATAAGCACAAATCGAAACCATCAATTTGCAGTTTCAATCAATGTAGGACACCTGCATTGATTAGTAGATCCATACAAGCATTTCTTACAATTTCCAAGCGTTCAGCAAATTATTCTAATGACTTGAAAATATTATCAAACGGTTTGCAATTACAATTAGGAAACGCTAGTTTAAATACGTGTTAATAGGTAATTAAAAATTGCGCCGTTAGAATGTATCAGAATATCTAAACGTTTCGTTCCTGTTTATAATTACTCTTATTGCCCAAATATCAATATTGCAATAAAAATACAATAAAATTGCAAATATGGAATTTTTATTAAATAAAACAAGTTCTATGAGTCATTAAATAATTTATGGCATACTAAGGTGTGCACTTTAAATACTAATGCTAATAAGATGTATTAAAAACGATAAAAGATTAATATATAAATTATTCAGGTAGATCAACGTATTATTGCGTGTTGTTTAGATACCTTAAAACGCATAAACAGCAAATGCATACCATAAACAGTAAACAGTGTTTTATAATCGAGCTAATATGTAACAATTTAATTACAAATTAATTTAATTTAGGTGTTCTTAGTTTTAAAAAAACTTTTGAAAACGTTTACAAAACATTCGTTTTCGATTGATAATCAACAAAATATGTTACTATTGCTTGTATGCTACAAATAAATTAGTGGTTATATGATAGTGGTAACGGGAATTTTTTAAATTTATGATTGGGATATATTCCCTAACATAATATAAATTAATGTCTTTCCAAAAATTTATAATAAGCACTTAAAATTGGCGCGTGCTCATTTTATTTCATAATGGAAGTAGGTAGGTACTGTGTATATTTCTTGGGAATGCATAATTAATAAGGCATAATATTAGATGTGAATATTTACCAGGTTATGTACGACAATAAGGTAAAATTTTATACCTTTATTTTACATAATTTGATGTTTTAGTTTCTCGACGATACCTTGTGTGAAATAAGTCGGAACTAAGCTGTATTTGTTTGAAATTGTTATTGTTTTATCGTGGATAAATAAACTTAAATAAATTTTTTTTGTAGTTCTTAGGGAAGACACAACTCAAATATACCTACCTTAATTTAAGTTGCATTTATGCATTACTACCAATTTTAACGGTAAGATTAATAAGATTTTAGTGAATAAATAATGCAAAGGTTATGTAGAAGTAAATGTGAAAATAAGGAACTAAACAAAAACAAGTAGATACAATTACTTTTCAAATGTGTTTCCAATCTAATCCAAAATTTATAGTTTGCGGTTTGCAGGAAAACGTATACGTAAAGTTGTTTTCGCAATTGAAGTCAGAATGGATCACTATTTTGTGTGAGAGATTTAGATCTAAACGTCAAGGCACTCGTTTTTTGCTTTGCACAATTCTTCTAGCTTAACAGAAAAATTAATAATTCTGATGTAACGATTTACTTACGAAGACGAAATAGGTATATCCCTATGAATATGTATTAGTATTAATCTATAATCTTTTAAAGTTTAATTTAATTAAAGTCTTGTACAAGAAGAACACGAATAGCCAAATTCAAATAATGCTAATAAATGAAGCTCACATATCTATAAGCAACAAGGACTATAAAAATGAAAGCTGCAATGTAGGAATGGATTCTTCCAAAATTTATCTGATTTACTTATAATAACTTATAATAATAATAATAATAATCCATTAGAATAACAGAACATCTAATACACTAAAATTTTTTGTATTAAAATTTATTTTACAAACAGTGAAAACAGTGATAAAAATACATTGGTGATGTAAGTAATATATAAAATGAAGAATCAATACGCTCTACCACAGAACTATATTAAGGACCCTTTCAACAAATGAATATTAGTAAACTATATACAGAATTGGTTAACTTTTCACAAACTTTAGTTATGGGAGCCAAAGCGAATTTAGAATCAAAATAGACACCAAGATCCTATATTTTAAAACAGATTGAATCTATAGAATAAGAAAATATTATGGGAGGACTTTTTTAGAGTAGGTAAAAATTTTACATGTTCCAACATTTAACGATAACTTGTTACAATTTATTCAAATCGTTCTGTAAATGGATATTGAAGTAAAAGAAAAAAGTTATACTAAAGGATAAATTATTAAATAATAGCAAACCTAATAGTGGACCAATGTCAGAACCTTGGGGAACTCCTGACGTTGTTTTAACAGGCTGAGAAATAAAATTATTACACACTTTGCAATTAGTAAATACGATTGAAATAGCAAGTTTAAACAATGGTCAAATCCATACTGTTGGATTTTGAACATTATGCTGAAATACGATCGAAGGCTTTTGGTACATCCGTAAATATATACTTGCGCTTCATAGTCTAATGTTTTGTAAATATTATAACATGGAAGGTTAGTAAGATGTCAAGAGCATCAAAAGCAATCTATGATTCCCACTAGAGCCTTTCAACACAAAAACGCAGTCAATGTTGCGCACGTTATTGACCAAGCTTACGAAAACCTTGAACGTGGCCAATAAATTTGATTTGAGATATAGTTGGATCAAAAATAATTTAGATATTAATTTTTTCACAAACTTAAGTTATGTGATTAGCCAAAGTAAATTTTGAATCAAAATAAACACCAATATTCTTTATTTCAAAGCAGACTGAATCAACATCAATATTATGGGAAGAACTGTTGTGGAGTAAATTTTACGTATTTCAACATTCAGCAAATGGGAACAGTAGATATTGAGGTAAATATTAACAAAATAGAACGTTATTGCACATTAGAGCAAAGGATAAATTATTAAAGAATAACAAACATGAGAGTGGTTCAATGAAATAACCTTGAGAATCTTCTGACGTTGTTATAATAGGCTGAGAAAGAAAATTATTATAGGTACATTTTAATTATAATTAATCAAATACCGATTGAGTTAGCAAGATTAAACTATAGACAAATCCAAACTGTTGCAGTTTGACCAACATAACTCATGTTAACTCATGTTAAATACCATCGAAAGCTTTTGCTATATTCGTATAAATAATTTCTACTTGCCCTTGAGAGTCTAATGTTTTTGCTAAAATATGCAAGGTTGGTTATAGGTGAAGTAGAAATTTGTTTCTTCATTGAGGGGTACAGATTCTTTAGCATAAAACAATTTCTAATATTTTACTCGTAGTATAATTGTTTGTTACACTTGCTTAATTCTAGAATTAGAGTAATTCAAAATATTGTAAGTATTAAGGAGTTTCCTAACCGAAGTTAGGCCATCACTGAGGAGTGTGCCGAAGGATTCTACTTTAATGACATTCAAGTATCTTCTATCCGACGTTTTGGTTGCGTGTGTGCAACTTTTTTCAAGGTATCAAAGATTGCACACACGCAACCGAAGGTCGGATAGAAGATACGAATGTCATTAAGTAGAATCCTTCACACTCCTCAGTGAAAGCATAACTTTGGTTAGGAAACTCTCTAATACTTAATGATTTAAAGAAGAACCTTTTTTAAACAAAATATTTTAAATTTGATGGACTGCGGACAGCGTCACTACCAACAATATCATGAGCAATAAAAGATTTTCACTCGAGCCGGTTAACACAAAAGCGCAGTCAAAATTGGGCACATTTTCAGGTTAACCGTGCTTACAAAAACACTGAACGGTATAGTTTTAGATCAATAAGAATTTATTCGTTAATGTTTATAATCTGATAGCCTTTTTTTACAAAATGTTGTCAATGTACAAATATACCCTCAATTATTTTAAATTTTTTTATTTTCCTTTACTTATTTTGTGTACCAGGAGCCCAGAGACACCATATTTGGAAGTGCGAACATAGGTTGCAGACCGAAGTGGAACCCAATAGTTATTTACATTAGAGTGTGGAAAGTAGGAAAGTAAAGTCACTGTGCACACGAAATTTGTATAATATTTTTTGGCCGACGATCATCATCAAAAAGTAAAAAAAGAACAAAATTATTTCTACTGATTTTAAGTAGGCCTGGGTGTTTAACCATTTTAACACACATCGATTCATTTGTTTAACTGATGGCGTCATTAATATCATCATCAATAAAAAAATTAAATGCTCCCTTATTCTGTACATTATCGTGTCAAGTATGGTGTAAAGTAAGTTTTTTAAAATCCATTTATCAGATTTTATATTTAATTTATTTTTGAAACGTTTCCAAATAGCAGATAAACCAGCCACTACTTCACCTCATAGTAGCCGTACTTTACCCCATTCTGTGTAAAAATCAAGTTTTAAGACAAGTATGAACAACTGAAAAATGTGCTTTACAGTTCAAGAGGCCAAAAATATAATTTACATGTTTCGATACAAAAATTACAATTGTGTGTCTTCTACAGAATGCTACAAAAGAACAGTGAGTTGGTAAAAACATGCAACATTCAAAAAACGTCTTACCTATATAAAAAGAATGCCGTTAATTTACAGTTATTAACGGTATTAGACTGATATTTTTATAATAATAATTTCATGTGTAAAGTCTTACAGCCCTCAAAAGTAAACATTTGTTTTTGTTTAATATACCCACTATAAGAAAAAATAGAATAATGAAATTTGGCAGCTAACTGATGTTGTAGCCTCAACATTTTACAACTTTTATAATACTTTGCCTCAGAACTTTTTAATGCTCTTATATTGATTAAATTGACTTTCTTTTCAAAATTGTTAGTTTGATCCCAAAAAATTAAAATTAGATTACCATTTTTAATTTACTTAAATAAGTTTTTTTTGGTACTCCGTCAAAAGTGAACTGAGGAACATCGTGACATTAACAGAACACTATACAACTAGAAAGATTTAGTTCAAATACACAAAAATTAGATTTTCGAAAATGAAAACATTTTATAACGAAGGTCACAATTAATTACACGAAAAATGTTATTTTTATAGAGAAATTCCGGATAATAAAAAATAGCTACGGTGATAAATATGTATTGCTTGATATTTATCACTTCCACTGGTTTTATTTATTGCTATGCGTTGTTTATTAAAATCTTTTAAGTATGGAACATAATACGGTTGACTATAGGGTACTATATATCTGCTATGAATGTGCTGATGCAATATTAAATAATTAGACGATATAATAATGGAAGAGTTATACATATTGAAAACATAATAAATACATTTACATAATATGTACCAATTTTCTAATTCCTCGTTATACCTATTACAATAATTAATTACATACATATATATATATATACCATTAAATTTCATTTTTGTGAAATATTTTTGTATTGAGGTTTGTTTCACATTTTTAAGTTTAGTTTGTAAAACAGAAGATTCACATTTTGATAAAATTTGAAGTACTTCTACTGCTAGCTCACTCTTATCATTACAAAATAGAAAACTTTGCACATCTCTTAGTTTTTCACACACTTCACCCATATTTTTAATGTTTGACGTAAAAACTTTGGATTCTTCTGCACCACTTTCTTTGTTAGAATCACACCCTTCACTTATAGGCTAATTCACTGATTATACTTAAATTGGGGCTTTCGGTCAAAATATCACAATCAATGGATGCATAATTTTCAAGGCTTATACGTTGATTACCTTCTAGTAATACAGCAAAAAGCTGAGCTGGTAAAATTTCGTCTTCTTCATTGAAATCTTCTTGCAGGACCTTTTCCGAGAATCCTGCTTTCGCAAAACATTTATCAATTGTAATAGGCGAAACGTTTCTCCAGGCTACTGATATCCAAACTAAAGCGCTGGTTAAATTGATACTTTTTTCCGCATCTTCAAAAGGACGTTTGGTAATTGTGAATGTTAGCAGCCTTTTGATTAAAAACTTCCTGTAGGCCATCTTAATGTTTTGGATAATTCCTAGATGTAGTGGCTGGTAATAGGATGTAGTGTTTGGGGGTAGAAAAGCCTTTAAAGCATCTTAGGTGTTTACTTTTTCTAATGATTAACGGATTTTTCTTATCACCTTTCATATTTGTACAAAATAAAATTGCCAATCTTTGTTTTGCAGCTTTTTTACCACTACATTTATCGTTTTTTAAAGAGAACGTTTTGTTTGGCATCGCAAGGTAAAAAAGTCCGGTCTCGTCAACATTGTACACATTTTTGGGTGAATACTGACAGCTTTGCTTTCCAAGTTTCAACAGTGTCCAGATTAATATCAGCTGACTCCCCGCAAATTGTTTTAAAGGTTATGTTATGTCTTTGACAAAATTTCTCAAGCCACCCATT
Source organism: Abscondita cerata (assembly GCA_030710515.1). Lineage (NCBI taxonomy): Eukaryota > Metazoa > Arthropoda > Insecta > Coleoptera > Lampyridae > Abscondita > Abscondita cerata. The sequence goes on from JALBCR010000085.1 coordinate 193,684, forward strand.
TGAAGCTTTAAAATCCGTCATTTTTAAATTTTCCGCAACTTCAAATGCTTTCTCTTTTATTAAAGGTCCAGATATAGGGATATTTTTATTCCTAGCTTTACAAAACCAATTGTAAACTACTCGGTCAATTTCTAAACCTTCAGTTCTAGGAAATTTTTTCTACTGCTCTGTATTGGAACCTTCTTCAAATAGCTTTTTTAAATTACATTTGTTTTTTAAAATATCATTAACTTGTGTTCTTCCAACACTAAATTTTTCAGCCAACTTTCCAGCACTGGTATTGAATTTTTCACTTTCCACAATTATATCGATTTTCTCTTTAAGAGACAAACGTTTTCTTTTTAGCGACATTGTAATTTTTCTGTACGTCTAGACCTTACTTAAGAATGGCCGGAAATGGGAGGTAGAATTACACGTATTTTTCCAAGGAAGTTTACAAATAAGTGACCGTTATCGAGAGGTGGTCGCTATTGGTAGGGTTCTTAATATTGATATTTTTATATAATTGGTTTTTGACTTGGAAAACTTGGCCGGTTTTAGAGGTGGCCGCTTTTAAGAAGTGGCCGAAAATAGAGGTTGTACTGTAATATTACGAATACAGTTGTCAATACATCAAAATGTAATAATTGTAGAAATCTTTAGTGAATACAAATTTTATAACGATTTACGTTGATATAATATTAAAACTTGGATGAGTTACCAAGGGTACATTTTAAAGGAAGTGTCACTTACAGATAGGAATCAAAGTAGAACTACGGACTTCTATGTCATGAAGAAGTTCAAAAATTACGTAATACATGGGAAAGCAGTAATTTTTATAAATAATAGTAGTTTATATGAGTTGACTATTAAAAAAATTACCAAACGTCAAAGAAAATTCCAAAACTTATTCAGCGCAGTATACTATTTTTACATTCTATAACAACACGTTTACCCTTATAATGAATAATTTTAAATGATTAAAATATTGATTAAAGCAACTGATTCAATTAAATACCAAGAAAAAATAATAACAAAAGTTATCTTTATAATTAGACAGAGAGAGGTCAAATCATCAAGGTTTTTGATAAATATTTGGAATGTATGTTAATGCTATCTTTTACTCTATCTTTTGATACCACACAACTACGTTTCGGTAGTTAATTTTATCTAAGTTCAAGTTTATTTCTCACAACAAAATAAATATTTGTTTATAAATATATATATAAAACAATAACTCTTGCAATTACCAATACTTATATAATAATATACTTTATTAATATATATAGTTTCGACATTATAAATTTTAACGTCATCGTCAGATATCTGTGACATTAATATGACATTTTATTCTAAATAATCAAACTAACATAAAATATCTTAACTACAATTATTGTGTAAAATTTCTGAATTTGGTTCAACTTTAGCAATCACTATATTTAAAAAATCAGATCTTCAAATTTGGTTTGATCATTCAGAATAATTTTAGGATTAGTAGTTTTAATGTAAATAATTTCTAAAATATCTAAAATCTGTTTATTATAACTATTAATTTGGAAAGGATGTATTAAGGTTTGATTTTCATGTACACTCATGAAATTTAAAACTTGGACACCACAATTTCTGTAAACAAAAGTTTGCACATTGTGAAGCGGGCTTACGGGTATCATTTACAATTCTAACAGCAGGTAGTCTCAGCAGGGGTTATCTTATAGAAGGACTGTAGAATGAATCATTACACTAAGCACGTTTTAGAAAATAGGTAATTTACGTTGCTTACTTAATTTTTTCTTTAAAGAATATATTTGAAGGTATCGCTAATTAAACACCATAGCTCGATTAATTATCGAATCAAAATTTTGTTTAGGAAATGTTTACAAAATAAAATTAGAAATAATTTTGATTTAAAAACGTCTACAAGCAATAACTTTTAAATTAAATCAAAAACTAAACATGGTTATTTGGGTTGACTGATTATTACTTATTTTTAAATAAATCTAACCTACTAATTATTGTAAGTTATTAAAAAAATCATTAAACTCTCTATTCATAATATTTAGTCCTTACAAAATGTATATTTTATGACGTTTCATTTTTTCTGTAGTTAATATAAAAGTGAAAATAAAAACTAAGGCAATTCTTATTGTCAACGTATATATTTAGTTTTTGACAAGAATTTATTACATAATTATAATTAAGATACCAAGTTATAGTTTAAAATTAAATGAAAACTTTTTTTTTAAATAAAGTTATTACTATATAAATAAATATAAGAAATCAATAATGGGTGTGACCTCCATTATTATTGATACATTCTTGGAGGCGTCTTGCTCATTGACGCTATCAAGGTATCAATATAATTAATATTAATCGTTTCCCATGCGGTATCAATGGCTGCAATTAGTGCATTAGGGTTTACTGGTATAAAATTTGGCCCTTGTTGTCTTCGGATAACAGCAAGTATTCGAGCCCAAACATTTTCGATAATGTTAAAATCTGGGCTTTTTGCTGGCCAGGGTAACAGCTCCAAGTTATTTTCTCGTATCCAATTGCGCACAACCTGCGAAGTATAGGGTCATTATATCCCGATAGATAATTATCGAACGTTCCAAGAAAATATGTGTAAATAGTAAATGGAATCTACTAACGTAACGTTAAGTCGTTAATTAATTTAATTTTTATTTTTATTTTTTATTTAATCGACTTTTTAACTTTCCATTATCTAATTCTAATTTCAATAATGAACTTCAAAATATTTTTCATATAGCAAATGTTAATAAATTCCCTTTACAAATTATTAAAAATTTATATACAAAATGTTTATTTAATCGTAATTTGAGGTATCTCACTGCTCTAATTCCTATTAAACAAGATTCCAAAAAAACATTTTTATCTATCACCTACATTCCAGAATTTGTTACTTTGGTAAAGAATATTAATAAACTTTCTGAATTCAAATTAGTTTTTAAAGCTCCAAAAACTCTTTGTAATATTTTTTCACAAAAATCGTCTTATAATAATTTAAATACAAGTGGGATATGCAAACTTACTTGCTCGTGCAAAAAAGTATATATTGGTAAAACTACTAGAAGTTTTAGTATAAGGTTATGTGAACATTTAAGATATATTAAAAATAGAAATAGATACTCTAATAATCTTTCTTCAGTTAAATCAACCTTTGCTCAACATGTTATTGAAAATAGACATGTACATTAAAATCAAACCTTAATACATCCTTTCCAAATTAACAGTTATAATAAAGAGATTTTAGATATTTTAGAAATTATTTACATTAAAACTACTAATCCTAAAATTATTCTTAATGATCAAACCAAATTTGAAGATCTGATTTTTAAATGTAGTGATTGCTAAAGTTGAACCAAATTCAGAAATTTTACACAATAATTGTAGTTTGATGTTAGTTTGATTATTTAGAATTAAATGTCATATTAATGTCACATTTGAAAGTTATTATCTGACGATGACGTTGAAATTTATAACGTCGAAACTATAGTCATATATTAATAAAGTATATTATTATATAAGTATTGGTAATTGCAAGAGTTATTGTTTAATATATATATATATATATATATATATATATATAAACGATAAACTTTTCGACATCTAGTGTCGACTCGTGAAAGCGTTCACGTACGTAAATGTTAGCAACTTTGCCGACAGGTATGTAAAGCAGTTACATAGTCGATTCTTCAATAATTATAGCCAACCTAACAGTTGGCAAGTATAAAAATTTCGAATCGCCTGCAGTAAAGTACGCAAGAGGTTGTACAATAGCAAACAAACACTGAGAATCACCCGACAGCTGTTTCGTCCTTTTGGGACTGCTTTACATACCTGTCGGCAAAGTTGCTAATATACATATATGTTAAATAACCAATACATCAATTATCGAACCTAACGTCATTTTAAATATTTATTTAATTTATTTTTCTACTTCAACTTTAATACCATTATAATTGTAACTGCAGCATGCTTTTGAAAAAAATCGAAATCATATCTTCAGTTTTTTCGTTAAAATTAAAATCGTACGTCGTTATTGCATAATTCTTATACAAAAACTAAGTGAATGGGTAATTTATAATAAAGTTTCCTAATTTAGCTGTTAATTAACATGCGCGTTCAAAGTACTAAAGAATTATAATAATAATCACCCATACACTTTAAATAAAATAATATGCTTATACAATTTTTACAATCCTTGACTACTTCTATCGGTTGTTGGATACCTTGGGAAGTTGGTTGCGAAACATTCTATAATAACCATCCTGCATAATTTGCTTAATGCTTTAGTTAATTTTTAGCCAGTGATGTTATTTTGACAAGTAGATCGACTTGATAAAATGTGAAAGAAATGTTTTTGATTTGCTAAAAATAAAAACTGGGCTTGGCAGGCCGTGGAATTGAATTGATTTAACTATTTTTATAGTGTGCGAAAATAACACGGAGGTGGACGTAAAGTGATAACATTTCAAAAAGTGACCTTTTACGTGCTAACAGACGGACGTAAAGTCATACTTTAGTTTAGTTTAGTTTTTAGTATTTTGATAAGAATCATTTTCCAAATTATAATAAATAAACTTATTCGGACCGAGATCACGAGTTGAGTGTTCGACCGACAAGCGGCTACTTTTTCTACAGATTAAAGCACTTTGTCTGGTTCTTTAGAGTGTAGTCGAACGCTTTCTCTGAAGAGGATCTTTGTCATCTATCAAAACTCTCGTAAAACACACTTAAGTTAGTAAACATTTTTCAACACATTCAACGTACTATTAAATAAAACCTTTTCTTGGTCGATCAGCCGCATTTGTTCTCGACTCTGAGAGCTTAAACTCATTCTATATTCGTCTAAACATAGCCTGATTTACAAATGTAGGCTCAGATGTCTTAGGGACATCACAAATTAAAATTTGCTTTTTTTACCACATTTTGAACTACGTATGCTACACTAAACTTATTGAACAGTTTTTAGAGAATTTACAGTAGGTGATTTGAGATTGTTATTTTTTAGCTACCGCTTAGTTGGCATTAATGATCGAAGAATTGGTTTTTATAAACTGCTTACAAATCTCTCGACAATTTTTTATAGATTGCTATTAAGGCGCGCTACTTAGCAGGTTGTAGCACTAGATGTAGCACCACTCACTTGCCGATTTATGCAATATATTAGATAAGACAATAAACTTAATTATTTGATTTTACAAAAACATTTGAAATTAAATACTTTTTAGTATTTATGATCATTAGTTTTTTGTGCGTACTTTCTTATTTAGCATACAGTGCTAATGACTTTGAACAAACACGCTACGTTTAGAGTAATTACTCTGAAATACAAAGTTTCCTTCTTGAGAAAAAAAAAACTGTCTAATTTCTATGTCACATAACTTACTTGGATAAAAAAAAAAACAATCTCTTTTACATTTAAAATGCATGTTTTCTGTCTTATTTGACAATGATTTTACTAAAGGCTTTTGTTTATTTAAACTTTACAATATAAACAGTAACTTTGTTTTTCAAATCTATTCTAAAATCATTGCTAACCTTTCCCCTCGCCTAATAGTCAAAAATGCTCAAAAAATTGTTACAAAAATTAGGTAGGTACATAATCAAGAACTTTTCTTCAAATTGAAATTTTGGAGTCACCTTTTTACAATATCGAGTATAAGGTTTTAGGGCCGTAAAGTAGAACACATATAAATAACCGAACTCTGCTGTGTAATGACGTCCATAAAATATAAAAGATTTCTTAGAATCTTTATAGTAACTCCTTGGGGATTTGTGATCGTTTTGAATATAAAAATATAGTAACCGTCTTTACTTATTGATGGCATGCATAAAAGAAAAACTCTTCACAAAGGCATTGATGACGTATCTGTTGTTCGAAAACTTCAAGCAACTAAAAAAGTTTTAACAATTTTAGTATTTGGTTTTATCGTTTTAATTTTCTTTTGAATCCTTTATGGCATCGCTTCATAAACAATTACTTGTTGTTTGTACCTACTCGTACATTTTTTTTTATACTCGATTAATTTTTATATCAGTTGTAAGTATTATTTAGGAGTTTTATTGATACGTACTGGAAAATCACTATTGTGCTATAATTGCCATGTACCTATGTTTAAAATAAATATTTACGAAAAGATGTTAATTTTATTTATTAGCAAAGTGATTAATAATTTATGTGTATACGTATACCTACTCGTGAGAAGAATGTAATATAGTTTATTTGTTATTCATAAATACATAAATATTTCACGAACAAATTTCTACGCAGATTTTAATAAATAATGCAATATTTTTATATGATTTCATATCAACCATAACCACATCCCGTCAAAATTTTAATTTATTTCATATCGTTCATATAAATCTTTACGTTACGCTTCCTCATTTTTGTTCTATTCAAACGCTCATTTTAATTAGGGGGTATACGTCTGACGAAACTTTATTTATAATTCAGCGATTAAAAAAGTCTTACGGTTTTCCATATTCGTTGTTTGAAGACATAAACTAAAAAATCTTATTGTGTGTACTATAGGCCTAAATGACTGTTTTTTCGTAGTTCTGCTGAACCTTGAAGCAACTGCTTTGTGAAGATTTTTCTACATACTGGAAGTTAACACTAATCATGTTGTAACACACAATGGTGACTTTAAAGTTCAAACAATGATTAAAGTGATATGTACAATATTATTAAATAAAATACAAAAATTAATACAAGGTGTCTTAAAATTAGGGGGCCAAACTGAAACAGTGCAATCTACATAAAAAAATAACACTAATTTACTAATTTTCTCAAATTATTTGAAAATAAAAATCTTTTTATTATTTACACAAACAGGCCCAAAAGTTTTCTCTAAGTCACTATTTTAATTTGTTTTTCTTAAATTATGAAAACAACATTGTTTAGTATAGGTACACATCTCATTAAATTATTAAAAAGTAATAGTAAATCTCGAATGAAAACGCCATCTCCAACTTCTCTGAAAAAAGGTCTATGTTTTTTAATTCAAGAAATGGCTTGTTAAAAAAGTTGGGTTGTTCTTATACATCAACCTTCTCAAATATTCCGCTTATGTTTAAAATTTGACAGCTTCCACTTTAGATTTAAACTCAGAACGTCAAGGTCAGATAACTTTTAAAAAGAGTTCATCTTTAAGAAACCGTAATTACGTTACGAACAATTTTTTGCATATGTTTATTAGGAAAATTTTTGACCCAATAAGACTGTTCCTCGGCCATATCTCGGGAACCGTTCGTCGCATGACTTTGGTGTAAAAAAAAATTAGGTAAATCGGCCATGAAGAATCGCAGTAAAATATTTTCAAGTTTTAAAAATAATCACCAGAGGGCGTAACTGCCATCTTAAATTTTGAAATTGCATTTTCTATAAATTTCGCATAATAAACAAACAATTTTTTTTACATTTGTAAAGAGAACCAGTTTATTTATCATTTTCGTAAAAACAAACGTTCAGTTATTTCAAAAACAAAGATGGCGGAGTTTTTGCAATAACCTTTTTTAACTTCTTAACGGTTTAACCGATTTTAACAAATTTGGTATTGTTGAAAAGACCATTCATTGAGCAATAAGAATCAATCAAAATATAGTTAATTTAGTTGAATCCTTCTCCGCCAGGGGGCTAGTTTTGACACCATGACCCAAATTAAAAAAAAAATCAAAAAAATCAAATGGAATGATATGACTTTTTCTTTATGATAAAGTAGCCAAATAACATCCAAATAGGCCAGTGAAAACCATTTTTCAAAATCTTGTTCCTAACCTCTAATATTGGGAAAATGAGAATAATGGATGTTTGAAGATCGAAGACCGCGCGGTAAATTTTCTAAAACTATTAAAAATTTAGCACAAAATGAATAAGATGTTAAAGAGACAATTGTGAGTCTAAATAGAATTCATTTAGGTATTATTTAAAAAAATATATATCATCAGAACATTCATGTTGCTCCAAAGGGACTAAACGCATTTTGAACTTATTGTCACTTTAATATTACTCTCGTAATTCTAATCTTTAATTTAAAAGGTAAGCCTATAAACCTAAATAGGTATACTACGAGGATATATTGAAAAATTCTTAGCCTACTATAGAACCAAATAAAAATCCATTGTCAAAATATTTTATTACTCAACATATTCTCCTCTTAATTGGATACATTTATTACAGCGAACCTGCAACGTCTCTAGACCTTTCAAAAAAATGTTTCTTCTTGCTCTGCAAACCAGACCTCCACAGCTTCTATTACCTCCTTGTTGGAAGAAAATCTACGACCTTTTAAACTTTTTTCAGTTGAGGAAAGAGGTGATAGTCGGACGGAGCCAAATCGGGTGAATAAGGGGTGTTCTAGTAATTCAAACCCTAAATCACAAATTTTGCAAGGCAACATGAGATTTGTGTGCAGGGGCGTTGTCCTGCAAAAACAAAACACCTTTGGATAGCTTTCCGCGTCTTTTCTCTTTAATATTTTCCCGTAGAGTGGTCAGTAATGTCGAATAGTAATCTTCAGTAATTGTTCTACCCTTATCCAAAAAATCAATCATGATTACTCCATGGCAATCCCAAAACACTGAAGCAAGAACTTTTCCAGCAGATTTTTGGACACGAAATTTTAGGTCTTGGAGAACCAGAGTGTCGCCATTCCATCGATTGTTGCTTTGTTTCTGGATCGTAGAAATGTACCCAAGTCTCATCCATAGTAACAATTCGGTTTAAGAAGTCTACATCGTTTTCAAATCGAGCACAGATCGAACGCGATGCTTCTACCCTTGCACGCTTTTGGTCAACATTCAAACATTTGGGGATCCATTTTGCAGCAATTTTTCTCATGTCCAAATTGACGTGAACCATATGATGAACGCGTTCGTATGAAATATTCAGTGCTTCAGATATCCGTTTTAGCCCAATTCGACGGTCTGATAAAATCATGTCATGAACTGCATCGATATTTTCGGGGACTGACACAGAAACTGGCCTTCCCGATCGGTCATCATCTTCAATGGAAAATTTACCTCTTTTGAAGCTTGCATTCCAATTTTGACGGTCGCATACGAAGGACATTGATCACCAAGGGTATTAAGCATATCTTCGTAAATCTGCTTACCTCTTAACCCTTTTAAATACAGGTACTTGATGATGGCTCGATACTCCAATTTTTCGATTTTCACAATTTCGGTGGACATCTTTTTTCTTTAATTTATCGCGTGACTCTGGTTTACTTTTTTGACGTCAAACTTTACACTGACACTTCTAATAAGTTATTGTTTGTTGCTATGGTAACGCAATATTTTGTTTATGCAAGGAACTGGTCTAGGCTAACTAGATATCAATACATCCTCGTATATTCGAATTCGAATATGTTAGACCATCTATTTTGTAACCATTTACAACGATTATTTGTAAAATTTGATGCCCCAAATCTAGTACTTTGCGTAATGTTTTAAGCTGTTTTTTTGCAATATGGTGTGTTGTCTTGGAAAAAAGAAAGATAGGTAGGTAGTTCAGTTCATCTTTGCCAAAAAAATATAATATATTTGAAAATTAAAAAGTATAAGGTATAACTTTTTTAATCGCAATAATGAAAAATAAGGTAAGTCTTGGCTTGGTTTTAAAGTAAAGTAAAAGCACCCTACACTTTAAGCCTTGGAAAATTAAACAAATGGAACACGATGCATTATAAAATGACAGTCGTAATTTTGTAAATGGTTCCAAAATAGATCGTCTAACATATTCGAATTCGGATATAGTATAGCTACTCTTTTTAGGCTTACTTTTTAAATTAAAGGTATAGAATTACGAGAGTAATATTAAAGTGACAATAAGTTCAAAATGCGTTTAGTCCCTTTGGAGCAACATGAATGTTCTGATGACATATTTTTTTTGTAAATAATACCTAAATGAATTCTATTTAGACTCACAATTGTCTCTTTAACATCTTATTTATTTTGTGCTAACTTTTAATAGTTTTAGAAAATTCACCATTATTCTCATCTTCCCAATATTTGAGGTTGGGAACGAGATTTTGAAAAATGGTTTTCACTGGCCTATTTGGATGTTATTTGACTACTTTATCATAAAGAAAAAGTCATATCATTCCATTCGATTTTTAAATTTTTTTTTAATTTGAGTCATGGTGTCAAAACTAGCCCCTTGGCGAAGAAGGATTAAATTAAATTAATTATATTTTGGTTGATTCTTATTGCTTAAGAAAAATAAAGAAAGTATACTATAATTGTGCCGGTTTCATGTTGCCGTTTTCGGTGTATTGGTGAGCTAGCGTGTACAAAGGTTTAAAGTCCTTGGGTTTCGATTGAACAGAATTAAAATTGACGTATTTGAAAACAGGAGTGGTATAACGGATGTATACAATAGAGACTGAATTTAAAAAAAAGCCATTATGCATTAAGTGTTTAGTAAATAGTAGATGCACTTCAGAAAGTCCACTTTAAGAATTGAATCTGAAGGCTGTTACGTTATAACTTTTGTTTCGTCTTTTATTAATCCTCCCTATTCAATTAAACTAATTTGTTGTAATGGCCTACAGAAAACAAAAGGTTGAAATTACAAATTTAAAATTATTTTAAAATAGTCATAAAATGATTAATTCTTCCATTCTAAACCCAATTTAAACAATTTTTTACAATAATGCATGGATAATAAGCTCAAAATTTTCGGAAAAATGCCGGAAAATTGATATTTTTGAAAGGTCGCTATTTTCTTTTGAAAATCTGCACACAGACGTATAATGTAATTTTGACCAACTTTTCTCTTTGGAATTTTTCAATATTCTGTCATCTAACCTCACTTTTTACATAATTAAGGGATATTTTTTTAATTTGCCGCCATGACAGTGGTCACATGACATTTGTCAAAGTGCTTTTTTTTGTCATTCAATATGCTGAATTGATTTGCCAAAAGAAATTTTCGGATATCTCAATTACAAAAATTTTTCCCATTTGTTGCAAACTCTTTGCCGGTCACTGTATATATTTTTATATCTATACTTTAAAAAATATGACGTTGTACAATTACTACAATATGTTGTCCGTTATGAGTTTTTTATTTATGTAGTCCTCTTCTAAGCTCAAACTAGTTCCGCAACATTAATATGAGGTGAATCATGAATGTACTTATCTTTCATCTAGAATTTAAATAACATTATGGAGTAGAATATGAGGTTTATAATCGTCACAACTAATCTGTTTTACATATTTGGTCGTTTTGATTTTTAATAATTAGTGATCAAACATATATACGAACAATGCAAATACACATTTAATGTCGTTCCATTATCTTAAGATCAGATGTTCCTTCTACCTACATAAAACACAAGATAAGATATCAATGGAAATTTACTATTAAACTTACCCAAATCCCATTTTAAAGTAAACTAAACGACATTTTCTTTCCCGAAATATCCAATAATTTTCTCGTCATTAATGGCCATCGAAGAATGTGAAGAAAGTTTAGGTGTTGGGGGTTGCATTGGCAATTGAGTTCTCTCTACTGAAATACGAATGATTATGATTTTCAATACTCTAGTTGCTTGCACAATTGTCTTGCCTATAAGAAATCTATTAAATATAACCAAATAAAATGTTATCCAATTACTGTATTACTTCATTTTTTTTCTTTTAAAGAAGTTGTAATTGTTTTGCTCAATCTTCCGCGTACTTGGGCATTTGCTTGCCTCAGGGAGCGAGATGCACTTGCATTCATAATAATTAAGGTAGCTTTCTTGTAAATTCAATTCAAACAAGGGATAGTTTAAAAAACTGTTTTGTAAAATAACTAATATACATATTTGGTAACTTATCAGCCATTTTACTAGGATACACGGGTTTCATGAAATGGAAAAAATGTTTGATGTGATGTTTTGTATAAGTTTATTATTTTGCGGTTAGTTGTAAAACTTGTATTTTTATAATGCAAACTTATCTCGATGGTAGAGAAATTACATGTACCACTGGTGTTTTCAAAGGAATGGTGATGGAAAAATAATTTGTTCAAACCTTTATCTAGAAATGTTCAATACATTTGCTTGCAAATATTGAAAATCTAAGTTGTCGACCTAGGTTTTATTCAAAAAACTAAATTGAAGCATTACTTTAATAAATAACGAAGACGTAGTGACCTAAATAAACCCATCATGTTCATTTATTAAATTAAATGCATGACTCTGTACGCAGTGTAAAGCAACTTCGAGTCGTGTCGTCTTCGTAAAAGCAGCAAACTCTGTTTTTAGATAAAAAATCGTTCAAGTAATGCATTCTCTAACCTCTTCTTCACGTTGTTCTCCATATCGGAGTGACAGTCAGTGTATCAAATACTGTTACATTTAAGTTAACCGAACATGGGTTTTCCTTTGTTATTATCGATTACTGTAATAAAAAAATAATAATACTATATTAATCTGTCTATACAATTTGCACTATTTACACTAACAAAATGTTAATTCTCTCCTAAAAAAACTACCGCAAATATTCACATCCCTTTTAAAATACAAACTTTTTACCTATATTTCTCAATCCACAATTCTACTTTTGAAGATGACCTACGATAATTAAAAATCGAAACTATAGTTAACATAAAGAATATGGATTTGACTGTCAGTTATAATTAAAATAATTTAAACACATTAATTAATAGATTCTTAATTATACAATTTAATTAGCCTTTTGCAGTAAATTAATAAAATGTTTTCCTCATTAATATTCAAAAATGCTCAGTAAATATGATTTGCAATTTTATTTATTTAATTAATAATCTATACTATAACATATTTTTTTAAATAAATTATTTATTACAATGTAATTAACATTATATAAAAACGAGAATTTTGAGCAGGTATTACATTATTTCTGTATTATCTTTCTTGGTTCTTGCCTCTAACTTAATTGTTTTAACATACAAGTTGAAGACACCAGATTGCAAAACTTTGTTCAAAACTTTATACAGTTTTATCTAGATTCTGTATACTCTATAACATTATGTTATCCCCAGTGAATACAAGCAGTTGCGTTAATCGTGGTTGTTAATTACGTCATAAATTCATTAAATTTGGTTTTGCCGGTATTAAATTTTCAGTATAAGAATTATAGAAAATTTAACAATTTTGAAAGCATCAGATATTAGTAATTACCAACTTAATGAATATTTAATGTCATTTCATTAAGTGAGAGTATTAAACGGTGCTTTAAATTTTCAAAGCGAAGTCTGTGCTACAATCTTTTACATTAACTTGAAAAATAAACGCGCAACTGAATCAATAATAACACAAATTAAAGCACTTATATTTTATTTATGGGTGTGCCAATTTCTTCGCCTTTCGCGTATTTCTAATCTTTTGACAAGTAGAATACTCTAATCAATTAGCATTGTTTTACTTCATTTACTTATCGTTTTGCTGCTTTACTATTATTCACAGAACTAAAATATCAGGCGTAAATGTTTACACACAAAAAGAAAATTGGGTTGAATGTTTTTCAATAGCACATAAATCATCTTCTCCTGCAAAAAAAACAGTTCATCAATTTGCGTTGTTCCAGGGAGATCGTAAGCAAAGCGATCTGTATTCAAATACAGTTCTAGCTAGCACTGTAATCGTTTAATTATTTAATTAACTTTGTTTTGCAGTGTCTAATCTTGATTAATCCTGTCTCGTATTTTACTTCTATTTACCTTGTTGCGTAATTTTTGCATAATGAATTATACACGAACGAACATATTGATTACAGTAGAAACGTTTTATCTTTTGGGGAATTTCATATTTAACACGAAGATATTGTATGATACTAACTTTATTTACCAAACAGTCTCGGAATACAAATGTGTTGGTTATGTTGAATAATACTCACAGTACCTTTGTCAACAGAGCATCTTGGAAAAGATTTTGCTTTTCAAAAAAAAAAAAAAATTTAACGACGTGCAATTACCGCTGCTATTCACGATCTATATGAAAAAGCTCACAATTAATAACTTTTTCAGTGAAGAAAGTTTGTAATGGTAAGTTGTGATTTATGCAGCTTCCTTAAAACTTTTCATATTCTTAATGATTCAGCAAAAATATTACATCAGCAAAATTGATAAATTTATACATCTAGCAATTAATCAAAGTCAAGATTTAATAATTTGTTGTGGACCCGTTAACACGCAGTTTTTTGCGAATTATTGTAAAAAGTTTGATGCAAATGACTATTTATGATTTGTGCAATTACATTAATTATTATTTCAGAATGTTGTAATATGTTTTTGGTTAAATACTAATGTGCAATTAGTTACCTTCAACATTGTGTAGCGTACAATAAAACGCAATAATTTATTTTCAAAACGTTTCATGAATTTACATAGCATTCTGTACACATAATAGTGCACAATGTTTACATAAAATAAAATAGTAGGTAAAGTCGTCGTAAAAAGTATGGATAAAATAAAAAATAAAATAAATTAGTAATTATATGAATATTTTTGGGCTTAAATATTCAATAATATATGATGATTGAGATACAACATCCATCAGAATAAATTGATGATGTTGTTAGTAGTGAGTCTTTTTAATTTTTGTAATATTTCTTTATATGTGACTTATAGTTTAAAAAAAAAACATTTAAAATATTTATATATTATTATTATATATAGGGTGTCCTACGACATTTTGACAGTCTAATTTCTCGAAAACTGTTCATATGACATGTATGAAATTTGGCAGCTGTAAACTGTGAGAACTAATGCTTATATTTATTATATAATGACCCAACAAAATTTTTTTAAATAAGACAACCGGTATAATATTACATTTTTAGATATATCATTAAAAAACAAATTCAACTATACCACACTTGTTAACATTGTATTATACAGTAATGATAATAAGGGCACTTAAACGAATATCTGTATAGTTTCAAATAGTTGCTACCAAAAATAACTTATTTTATTAAAAAACGTAACATAGGGTACCTATTAAAAAGTACAAGTAATTAAAAAAATTAAATAAAATGTTCAAATTGATGACCATGTGCATTGACATAATGTTCAAACATTGTTAAAAGATTTCTTGTACATGCTACTGCAATCACTTCGGGTGTTACGGTCTGACATGCATATCTTATTTTATCCTCTAAACTAAATCATCTAAATCAGTCGTAGGTGTGTTATCAAGACATTTTCTAACTGGCTCAAAAAAGTTAGGAGATGCGTCATCTTGCTGCTACCACATTGCTTGCCTTTCTTGTAAGGGAATATCATCAAGTAATTTTGGTAGAGTGTTTTGAAGAAAATGTAAGTATCTTTCTCCGTTAATGTTCCTTTATAAAAAAGGATCAATCAACCTACCGTTAAATAAACCGCACCAAACATTGATTCTCCATATTGTTTAAATATTGGTTTCGCGCATCCTCTTTGGATTCTCCTATGACCAATAATGACAATTATGGCGATTAACAAAACAATACCATTGTTATGAAATCTACTTTCATCACTCCATAATATTTTTTTTTAAAAAGAAGAGTCATCATTGCTTTGTACTAACATTTCAGCTATAAATTATCATTGCATTGTACTAACATTTTAACAATAAAATTTTTCAGAATCTGCATGGACTAAACCTTGTGTTAAATGTATTTTATAAGGATGGTACTTTTTTTAATACTCTCTATATTAAACTTTTACTTTTTTATTTAAAATGACGTTCGGATCCATTTCTGTATTGGTTATTTAAATAGTTTCATTTGACGATGACTTTAACGTTTATAAAGTCGAAACTATAGTCAATATTATATTAATTGATTAATTAAAGTATTGGTAATTGCAAAAGTTATTACATATTTTATATATATAGTATATTTTACTTTTTTGTAATTCTTGTTTAAGAAATTGTATTGAGGTGGGTGGGTTTACCTGACAAAATACTCCAAAATATTTGTTACATTATTTTTACAGCTTGGAAAAAAACTAGTTTTTAATAGCTTTCGTTCGACATAGAAAATAGTATATTATACACCAAGGTTGTGAAGTCTGTCATTATTGCCTTAGCAATTGCGGTAGCCCCTCGCGAAATAAATTGCGTAGGCAATAATGGACTTCACAACCATGGTGTATATACTATTTATTCCACTACTAGCCAAATGTAAGGCAAATCGTAAAAATAAACATTTTTCTTGTAAAAATCAAGTAGCGCAGGAATGCAAATAAATCAAAAAGCATTAAAAGCTACATACGTTGATAAACCAACTGCAACGGATTCACTAAACACTTGTGTGGCATATTTCACTTTTATTTTCTGAAAATTATTCGGAGTAATATTTAAATTAGTTGATATGGGATCCCATCGCAGCGGTTTAGATTTGTCTGACATGTAGAAATTTTTAATGTCTTGCCAAGATGCTTTTTTGTTATTAAAAATTATATCGTATTTAATGAAGTTATTTTGCACTGACTTCAATGAATAGAGGATATCGATATGCTTTTCTATGCAGTTTAATATTGTCGACTTCAATTTGTCACCTTTACATATCGTATTTGTAAAGATGTATCACAAGGGTTGTTTAAATTGTGTTTAGCAGTTTGAGCTGGCAAAAATTTAAAACCTACTTTAATATTAACATTTTGGGGCTAGTAAAATATAATTTTAGTGAAAATTGTTTGTATTCCTTCCACTTTCGGGAAGTAATCATTGAGAGATGTTGACTTCAATTGAAGTGCTTTCTTTTCACGTTGCAATTTAAGAATGTTTCTCCGTAATTTTCTTTACCTAGGAGTATTTGAGCTGCAAGCTTGAGTAGTATTGGTATAGCTAGAAATGTTAACGGGCATTTATTTATATCGATTCTGAAAACACTTGTATAAAAATCCAAAAATTTCATTTATTGCTTCGCCAATATACCTTGCATCATTTGAATATTGGTTTCAGAAATTGACACTTGTAATTCATTTAGGAATGGCAAGTGTTTGCCACATACTCGTTAAGTTTTTATAATCTACATTTTTATGCAACAGATCGGACCTTCCACATTCTGTTAACCATTCTAAACATCTACAACATAATGTTTGTAATTTACTTAAAATTCTTCATGTAACTTAACTCGCCTGGTTAAATTCCCTTTGGGAAACCTGAAAGAACTGATTCTACCATCATATTTAATAAATAAATAAATTCAGGTTATGTATTTGCGGTTATGGGATGGGGGCGCGAATTTTAAACTAATGGCATTTTTTTATTCGAATAATTTTATCGTGTTAGGTAATTTTAAGCAGCAAATACGTTAAAGATAATCTCCTGGATATACAAAATTAGATTTCACTCGTTTTTGTTAAACAACTATTCTTGGATTCTCAAAAACATTGAATTTGTCCATTATTAACTTAGGTCAACAATAGAAAAAATATTAACCACTAATAGAGTAATTCAACTTCTCAGTTGGCTAGGAGGCGCAATAACTGTCCACTTCACAGCTAGTAGTGGAAAAAAGTATTTTTGCTTTGACTTATTCTATGAGGAAAACGTTTCTGTACAAACCTTGAGTTTTGATTTTCCACATTCTTTATAAATAAGTAGCATGTCAACATATTTATCGTAAGTAAAAATTCAAGGCATTATTTACTTATTATTACATTCTCTTCACAATATTATGACTTATAACCTAACAATACTGAATGGCAACCTATGTTGTTCCTACAATAGTTATTTGCTTCATAGCCACTTAAATTTTTGAGTGCAAAATATTGCTTTAATAAATTTTGTAAAAATTAATAGCCCTTATTATCATTACTTCACAATACAATCGTTGAATTTGTTTTTTGAATGATGTATCTAAAAATGTAATATTATACCGGTTGTCCCATTAATTCACGTTACCGGAAATGACAGGAAAAACGAAAGTTATTTTATAATAAATATAAGTATTAGTTTTCACAGTTTATAGCTGCCAAATTTCATACATTTCATATCAACAGTTTTTGAGAAATTGCACTGTCAAAACATCGTGGGGCACCCTGTATACTGTGTGTTCCACGGAGCAGTTCACACAGTCGTTTTCCATGTTAAATTCCGGTACAACTTGAGCACAATAGAGCAACATGTTTTATTAGATAGATCAATAAACAAATTTATGTGGTAATGTAAGTTTTAAAGTGTATTTTAATAAAAAAAACATTAAGATTTTTATTATTTACGCCAAAAAATTCGGGTTCGATCCTAATTGTCGTAATTTTCTTTATTAATAAAACTATTGCAACTTTATCGACAGCTTTAATGCGAATGCATTTTCGGACGTGTTACGTTAACACGAGACAACATTAGATGTAGCAACACTTATTGATCGAATAAAATTCTTAATACAATTTTAATAAAATTAGTTTAATATTTTCAACTCTTTTTTCAAAAATTGTTTTATAATGACAATTTAATTCATGTATAAAAAATTGCATATGTTGCAATGTAATTGTCATTTGTTGTCAAAAGTTACCTGCAAGTTTTTTAGCGACAAATGCACTCGCGGTTTTTTTAAATTAAAATTTTTTAATCAATTATCGCGGTCTCCATTGATATTTAAATCTGACAGTTTATTCAAACTAAATTTTATGTGTTTCTAAAATAAATAGTATGACACGTTCTAGTTTTCTTATTCATTAAATATTTTTAGCAATTTAATTCGAAACACTGTCAACCTAAAAACACTCCACGGAATGGCACATTGAAAAGAATTTTTGACCTCGACCTCTCTTGTGCCATTCGGTGTCGCGTTTTTAATAATTGGCAGTTTTTTTCGTCAAACTGCTAGGCAACAAATTTTCATTAAACAACCCAATTTTACTCGGTAAAATACAAACCTCTTATATAAATTGTAAGTGATAATAAAGTTATAAAAAAAAATTCTTTAACCAGATTCGAACCCTGATTAGGATTCACAAAAAAATATCTTATTTTACTAATTTTAATAAAATACGCTTTGTATACTCATTATTATCACATCAATTTGTTTTATTTTATCTATACAAAATAATATGTTATTGTGTTCAAAGTGTGTCAGAAAAAAGATATACGTTAATTTTAATTTAACATATAAATGACTTGTCCACTTTTCCGTCAGACACAAGGTATAACGTGTAACGGGTGTTCAAATAAAAACTTAGGTAGATTTTGGAATTTTATTCTGCGACGTCTGGTATTTTTTAAGTAATCGGTTGATACAAAGTTTAGTTAGAATTCATTTTTCTCAATTTTTACTTTTATATCACGTTTTAATGCAGATTTCCACGCTACTTGTCTTTATTTTAACACTAGTTAGTGAAACCATGTGTATAATATCATATGTATAATGATGAAACGTATATTATTGGGTGGGCCCTACTATTTTTACTTTATAGTTTTGACTTTGTATTTTTCTATTTAGCATACTAATGTGGTCTAACACGAAAGTAATACAAAATTTTATAGTTCACAAGAGTTGGAAATTTTAATGACAACTTAGTTGATTGAATGAACTGCAGCATGAAACAAAATATTATAAAAATAGTAATAACAGGTTACAATTTTAGGTAAACCGGAAATTTCACATATATATTTTAAAGAGCTTTTTATTAATCTCAAATATATGTCAGATTGGACAGTGTTTTCAATGATTTACTTGAAATAACAATAGAATAGACGGTTTGAATGTTAATAGTTGTGATTGTAAGTTTCCTTATATGAGAGGATTGTAAACAATTATACGAAATGTTTAATTTTTGGCAACGTTTCGCCTTCTAGTGTGAAGGCTTCTTCAGGTCTTAGTTAATAGTTGTATTCTTTCAATATGAATCAGTTCAGATCAGCTCACTTGGTTCAGATCAGTATTTACTTGGTTTGAAAGAACAAACAAATCAGTTGATCACTGGCATAAAGTGAACCAAAGAAATCCGTCGAAAAATGAGGTTCAGTTGGTTCTCATTTGGACTTAGAGACAGAGTGGGGGTAAATGAATTCAGTTAGATGAGCTTGAAAGAATACGTCTAATAAAGTTTAGATATTTTTGAATGACTTATGATTATCATAGGCTATTACGTTTTTCAGAAATAAGTGATAGCGGTGTCACCACTTTACGGAAATTTGCTATGAATTACATTAAACAAATAGAAAATAATTTGTAGAAATTACAATACATAAAAAATTTGCAAAAATCAACTGCACCATCTTTTTTTATTTATTTTGAAACCGATAAATCCAAGTTTTCGTTTAAATCAAAGTATAACACCATGTACTTCAAAATTGAATCCGTCATTTTGAATTCTGATAGATCAAAATTTTGTCAAATTTAAATCGGGTTTAGTTAAAAACATACCATAAAAATCTTTTGGTAAAATTTCAATGGTTTTAGAACCGTGAAAAGGCTATTGAAAATTTTGAATTTTTTACTTTGAGACACCATTTTGGCGTTATTATATGCTAACAAAAGTTTTTTAAATAAAATTGTTTATTTAAGCCTGGAACACGTATTTTGTGACATCCTATACCGTGTGTCCCTGATAATCTGAAGCGTTCTGATTAACATGGAAAATTTGATTTATATGTCACCAAAGTGTTTTTAAGGATATTTTTTCTATCAGAACACTTAACAATGTCTACTAGAAAACGTCTTGTGTAATAATTTTTAAAATTTAAGCAAACATATTAAAACGTAGGTACGAGTTCAAATCCCAGTCAGATTTCTTTTTTAGTTGTATTAATATTCTAAACAGCGTTTAATTTCTGCCGGTAAAGAGGCACAAGCTTTAATTTTTTCTACTTGAACTGGCAATGAATTTATTAGAATATTTACATTATGATTTAATTTAATTGTTTAATAGGGAATTTTTGGATATCGTAATATCTTCTGTGCATGCGCAGACGTTATTACGCATGCCCAGAAGAAACTCACGTAATTTTTTGGGTTTGATTTTATAATATCCAAAACCTCTCGAATTGAATATTATTCTAATAAATCCATTGCCAGTTCAAGTAAAAAAAGTAACATTTTAATAATTTCTCTACACCGATGTAAATTAAACGCCGTACTACAATAATATAAATAAAAAAGAAAAAGAGACTGGGATTTGAATTCTCGTACGTTTAAAAATATTGTGAAATATTTTTTCAAATATTTTTAATATGTTTGGTTAAACTTTAGATATTATTACGAAAAACGTTTGGTAGTGTTAAACAAAATGCATCAGATTTTCCGGGACACACGGTATAGTATTAGATTATATTATACCTGCTTTAAATTAGCAATAATAACATGTTCTATGATTTTAAAACAAAATATATATTTAGTTTTGACGGTACATTCAGATTAACAAGTTTTTTTGTTGTCAAAATGAAATAATTGTATGTTAGGTATCTAATTTTATATCACAAGATTCTGATCTGCCTTCACTGTTGCAATAGAGAATTTCTAGTAGGAAAATAATTTTATTTCTTAGAACAGTTTCATTTAATTTTGTGGCAATAATTAATATAAATGAAAAATCAAATGTAAGACCCAAAAAAAATTTAATAACATGTTTCGATTTTTTAATTAATCGGAATAATATCACCAAATCGATAATAATAAAAATTAAACTAACAAACTATCAACTACAAAGACAGTTTACAATAACTCAATGATAACACGGTTTTGGAATCGAATCACATTATCGGTTAAATCAATTTGATTATTCGTACATTTCAATTAAAATAAATTTTGTTCAGCAACGTTTAGGCTTCTGAGTAACTCTTCGTCTAAGTTTCTTTATAGTAAATTTGTACAAGTAATTGCATACAAATTACAAGAAACAAAATTGACAGAGACGAACATTTTAAGAATAGACCATTTATATAATCCTCTTATAAAAATAACATAAAAGTGTAAACAAAATCAATTACACAATTATTTTCACCTATTCACTGTTATCTTCATCACTTATTTCTTTATCTGATGAACCAGTGTTTACCACGAATGCCATATTTTATACCACTTCATCTAACAGAGCATCTGGTTTCCACATTTCATTAGCTAATCGATTGACATGATTGCAATGTTTCTCCCATTCTGATGGTATGATTTCTGAATTTCCTACAAATTCCTCGATCACTGAACCGCTTTGTGATACATTATTCATTGTAACTTTATGTTTTGCCAAACTCCAGATAAACTTGATGGGATTTAATTCGCAATGATAAGGAGGCAAGCGCAGTACAGTGTGCCTATATTTCTTCAGTAGTTCATCAACAAAATAAGTCTTTATGTAATTAAATTGTTTGACTAATCCAATTAACTCTGATTTTCTCATATCATGGCTTGTTGAGATGCTATTACTATCTAACTAGTCCCTAATCTCTATTTTTTTTTGTTTGGTTTGGTGGTTTGTTTATTTGAATGCTATGATATGGTGCGTCATCCATAACAACAATACCGTTTGCAAGCAAATTTGGAATTAGTTGCTTCTGCATCCACTGCATAAAGTTGTTATGGTTCATATCGTCATGGTAGCCTCCAGATTTTGTCTGAGATTTAAAAACTAATAGTCCATTCATTACAAATTCGTATGATCCACCTGCACGAACAATTATGTACCTCTGCCCGGATCTGTCTGTGCGGTACACACCAGGTTTGTCTTCAGATTGCCAGCACTTGGTAACGCCATAATAAGGATGATGGTAAGTTTCCTCTAAGTACATAACTGGTTTTTTTCATTACTCCCAAAGCATGATTCTCTCGTATTTTCCTTAAATAGCGAGAACGCCAAGCTACAATATCATTACTCTGCATTAACAATTTTCTTTTGTCGTGACACTTTTTATATTTAAACCCTATTTGTAACAATTCTTTTCGAAGAATATCTGGACCACCATTGTAGTTCGTGCATTTTCTGAACTAATATGTTTATATGTTCATCGTTGGTACCTTCTTGTCTACGATGTAAACTTCGTGAACAGTTCGTTTTAAAATGCTCAAATCAAAATCATCTAACACAATTTTGTTTGAACCACCACTCCTTCGATGGAGAATTTAATATTTCACTTTCAGCTTTTCGATTTATTATTATTATTTACAAATTCAACTGTTACATATCACACATTTACCTGATTTGCTTTATGAAACTGATTGATTTCCCAGTTGCAGCGGCAACTAATTCTGTTACCTTCTCTAAAGGAAATGACCACACACCTGCAGCTTTCTGTTGATCGAAGAACTCGATGACAGTTTTAATAATGTTTCTGGCTGAATGAACAGGTTTCCTTATAGCCATGTTGAAATGCAAGTAAATGCTAGAAAAACTAAATTTTGTAAGAAACTAATAATTTTGAATTATTTAAATTAAAACTTTAATTGTCCTTAAAGTATTAAAAAATAAACTAGGAAACTAGTGTAAACAAAAATAATCTTTAAGAGTGCTTTTGAAGTTATGTAATATAAATTTAAATCATGCAATTATTTAAAATCACTATAAAATATGCTTACCGTTTCACAAAATATCGCAATTTTTTATAAGGACGAATAAACGCAAAAACTGAAAGAACCAAAACTTGTCAAAAATATTCGAATTGATAACTCAACCTTCTGTCAGAGACTGTATCAGCTGTTATTTCTTAATTGTGATTGGGCTAAGGTTTTGCCACCACAAAATTTTAAATGTAGTTGACATATTTTCCGGGGACTTTGTTTGCTTCTGTGCGCTGTATAACAATCATTTCATTTAAATTAAGGAGAATTTCTTCTACACCAATGTTCTTATTCTGCTTATTCTACTTGAAACATTTTGTATTAGATAAATATGAATTCTAGTATGTATTGTATTATTTTAGTACATTGCAACGCAATAAATATTTTGCGGAAATAACTTCACGAAATATGTTGTACTAACAATTAAAGAGGGTTACAGTGAGTTAGAGCTGGACTATTCTAAAGATGCATATTGCAACAGAGTGTTCTACGGTTAGAATACGGTTTTTTCCTCAGTACAAAAACCTTTTTGGCTTCAAAAGTTTTATTTCATTAGCTATCTCTTTTGGTGTAAATAATGTAATTTAGTTTTATTCATCTCAATGTGAGTCAACAAGTCAGAATTAAATATTAACATTTTAAATACACGAGTTTATCTCAACTTTTATGTTCCCCAGCGCGTTGGATCAGATTTCACTTGTTTACTCTACGAAACTTGAACCGAAAATAGAAATTTAACGTTATTCCCATTCACTTATAAAATTAAAATTTGCATACTTTTTTTCCATCACCTTTAATATGTTTATTAAGGTAAGTCTTAGTAATACTCCATATGTGCTCAATCGGATTAAAAATATGGTGGTATGAGGGCAATCGTGATACTTACAATAAAATCATAACTCATAAAAAACATAAACTCTATATGGAGCAGTTGTTTTTTTAATAGTATCTGATCACAGTTTTGTTTCTTTAATCAATTCTGAATGTCACTCTTTTTAGGAGCTTTTATAATTAACTTAAAAGCGCTAATCTACTGTTATAGCGGACCCTTCTTGTATTTTTACATAAAGTTGACTCTATTAATTTCTCCATGATAGTCTGGATTTTGTGTATACCAAGAAAATAGCAACTCTACATCAGGAATAAATCCATTCTCATTTCCGACATGCAACACTACATACCCACTTATAAGTACAAATTGGTTTAGGCTTTCGCAATCTGATTGTAAACTAGTTTGTCTAGATTCGGGTATAAAGGCTGTTGATCCTTTAGACCTAAATCTAGACAATGTCTTATCTAAATTATATCCTGTTGTTTAATTCGCATGTATTTTTTAATTTTTTTTTAAACTACTTCTAATTTTTCCATCATATCTCGTCGAAGATTATTCTTTTCCTATTTGTATCCAATATTTTTTTAGCGTAGTCTGTAAAAACATAACAGACTCGTCTTCTTTTAATTAATTAATATTTAATTTAATGCAATTTTTACGACGGGTTCAAAATGGGGATACTTGAATATTTGAAAAAAACTAAAATTTCATAAATTTTGTTGGTAAACTTATTTACGTTGTAGTTGTACGAAAAAAATATTGTTATTAAAAATTTATGCAAAAAAAATTAATATTAATTAATAATTTTTAAAAATTCGTCGCTCGAAAAAAGGTGTTATTGATTTAATCTCAAACTTTTTTAATTTATTTCATTGTGCTTGTTATTTAATACATAATAATGTATAACTAAGAAACTTCGTTCCAATCGTACAACCTCTACTTTTTTATTTATATTTATTATTTTTAATTATATTAATTATATATAATATAATTAATTATTGTTATTAATAATGTCTCATAATACTGATGTTATTTCAAATTTTAACAGCTTATTGTTAATCCTAAAACTACTTAAATTGTTTCGTTAATTAGTTGAGTTGAATTACTTCTACAGACTGTAATGAACTTATCTAAAGCCGTTACATTAAACAACTAAAGTAA
Source organism: Abscondita cerata (assembly GCA_030710515.1). Classification (NCBI taxonomy): domain Eukaryota; kingdom Metazoa; phylum Arthropoda; class Insecta; order Coleoptera; family Lampyridae; genus Abscondita; species Abscondita cerata. The sequence goes on from JALBCR010000085.1 coordinate 219,131, forward strand.
CATTCTATCGATGAAAATGAACTCGATAGGGTGGATTCTATACTTTTATTATTATTATTATTGTTATTATTAATTGTGTAAAACTTCGTTCGAGTGAAGGTGTTTAAATGTAATGGAACAAATATCTCCATATCGATTTAACATTTAGTTCGATTTCTTTTAGATATTTAGGTATATGTAAAACGCTTAAATTACACGTAATTATTTTTTTACAACAATTTTTATGTAAAGTTAATTGGTTTCACATTTTTCTGCAATTACCAAAATGTTACCATTAAATTTAAACACTTTTATATAATATGTCATTGTCGGTTCTTATTTATTGCCGAAATATTGGATGCCGCATAAAGCATCATTACTTATTCAGTAAAGCGAACAACATATTCAGTTACATATTACGTTTTGAGGAGCGTCACGTATACATCTTTTACATTATATTAATTATTCCGACAATTTAGTCTCTTTAATTTGAGAATAATTATAAATAGCAAAAATTGTTTTAATTTTGCAGTTATTGGTAAAACTGTTAATAAAATATTGCTCGATTAAGTTCATGTATAGAGTGTTGTTGACTTAATAAAAATTCGAATAGTGCTAATTTGAATTGACGTATGCTGTATAATATCAGGAGTTGTAAACTACAAGTTGAGTTTGTAACTTTTCGGCGCTATTTTTAGATTAAGTAAATAATGTACTGGTTCAAAAACACATTCGTCTATGTTCTCTAGCGTAAATATAAGGAATGTGAATTTTTAAAACATTTATACATACTTAATTAATGTAAATTTATTATGTATTTTTAAATGTATTATTAACTTAAAGAACAAAAATAAATACGTGTTTCTATGAGAATAATTGCGTATTGAATTTTAAAGGTATTATGATAGTATATTGTGTAACAAGTACAGAAAAGTGTGTACAAATTTCTCACGAGTAGCATGACGAATTCAAACGAGTGAGAAATTGCATTTCTGAACTTGTTGCACAGGATACTTTTTCTACGACCACCAGATTTTATATTGTTATTTTAAGAAGTCAAATTTGTTTCAATAAATTTAGTAATAACTGCAACAAATGATTAACAAAACTAATAACACCATACAGTGTGTTTTTCGACGATAGTATGTTAGACGAATAATGAGAACGAAAAAACCGATTCAGCTGAAAATTTAAAACTTTATACAAGTGGACATGGTCTACTTACTGCAAATAATTTCATGGCGGTGTCACTTCCGGTTATATCGGAAATGGATATCAACTTTGTTATTTTAAACACAATGCTCTAATTTTTATTTTATCCTCGGTTTTCGCCTTTTACGTCTTCTACTACCAGGTTTGGCGTACCTATTTACTGAAAATCTACTGAAAAGTTAATATTTCATGAAATATAAAAGGCAGATAAGCCAAACTTGTACAACGGTTAGACATGGTATTGGACTATATTTTCAATATTAGACATTTTTGAAATTTATTTCTAGGGGAGGTCCGGGAGTAACGGTAGTTAAGAAAACTAAAATTGTCAAAGAGTAATTTTTTTTAATTGTAACTATGTTTTTTTATAACCTCATTTCATGTATAATTTAATTATCCATCTGCTGATATATCATGTTCCTATACCTAAACTGAATAGTTTCCGTGTTACCTGTTTTTTTCTATTTTTCTTTTAGATGATGTAGTAAATTAATAGAGTGCTTTTTAACAACTGATTGAAGGTATCTACGACAAGCATCAAAACAGATTGCAAAGCATACTATTAATTTACTACACCATCTCCAGAAAAGTAGAAAAAAAGCAGATAACACGAATGAAAAGAAAGTAGAGAAAATGCAGATAGCATGAAAATCATTCAGTTTAAGTATAGGAACATGATATATCAGCGGATAGGTAATTAAATTCTGCATCGAATGAGTATTGTAACGTTAAAAATTTGAGTTTACTACCAAGTGCAAATAAAAATGTTGAGAAGCACTGGTTGTAAATTTCTTCAAGTTTTGGCGGTAAATTTATCACAATTAGATTCCAATATAAAAAAAGAAAAATGTCCGCTTCGAAATTTCCAAGACATCAAAATTATTACGTACAGATTTATTAAAAGTCAGTTAACAAAAATTACAAAGATAAGGTGAGTTATACCTTGTATTATGATATACTAAGTGTTAGAGCATTTGCAGGTCTTACAAAAAAAGGGCCTTATCTTTATACCTATAAAATAGCAATTGGAGAAACGAAATCCCAAAAGAGGTCAGACATTTTACCTGTTGCCGGAGTTTCATGTAATATAAGACCAGATCAATTCTTCCGAAGTTCCTGGAATGTGTTACGTATGGTTCATGTTATTGTGTTGTCCCTAAAACAGATTGTAAATTGTTGTATTCATGTAATTAGTATTAAGTTATTACTCACCTTGTCACCAAACTGCAGCTGCATTCCGGAAAAGCACCTTCTGATATTGGTGATGTATTTGTACGCCCATTTTACGTAAGTGCTGGGCAAGCTGAAACTAAGTATTGTATGAATACATACCTGTGTTACCCCTTTATTTTTTTTATTGTTATTTTATTACATTTTACCATTGTCAACAATTACATAAACTGTCCGATGAACTCATTCTGTCTTTGCTCGTTGAACTATTTATGTTTAAACTGTTATTAGAACTATTCGCGTGAAAAAATTACATTGAAACTACTGCAGCTGCCGGGTTTGCTATTACCATTTTGTTCAGAAGCAACTAATACTTAGTAGAGGCGCATAATTTGTGTACTCCCTTAATTTTGTCGTTTCGGTTACCATTCAATCTTTCACCCCTAATGCAACGTTTAAATGCCTAAGGATTGTTTTAAATTTTGCGTTGCAGTATATAAAAAAATTAACTTGCAATTAAAAAAAATTGACTCCTTGACAATTGCCTCTTCTATAAATTTATTTATTTCTGCAGATGTCAGAGTTTTTGATATTTTTTGCAATGTACCCTTCTGATTTTTTTTATCAATGCACGTAATTTTGGATATGTAGATATATCCATGCCATTATTAATATTAACCGCAGCATGGCATATATAGACTATAAAGTGGGTGACTTTCTAGTTTTTGATAATGTTTCAAAGTAAACCACCATCAAATTTTCAAAAACGTTTTGCTTTTGTATTGTTTCTGCTACGTCGTGAAATATTTATATGCAATTTCATACTTTTCTCTTGATGTTTCAGGAAGTAGATTCAAACTAAAGTGTGTTTCACTTTTTATCTAATTTTTAATGGGGTATTTTGTATGTCACTATCACTAGAACTTTCAATAATATCCATTTTGAAAGAATAATGTGCACAATAATAAATTTATTTTGGGGCAACTTTGAATTGACAGATTTCTTACTAAAGGTTGCGTAGTAACGTTGTGCAAAATATTGAATAAGGCACCTTGTTTTTGAAATAGAGCTCCTATTATTTGTAAAACAGTACGGAATGGTTTGTCCAACAAGTGAGGAAAGCGATTCCTTTTCCCACTCGAGCTCGAGTTGCCTCACGAGCGTAGCGAATGAGGCATTATAGTGAGAGTGGAAAAAGACTTTCCTCATGTGTTAGACACAACATTTTTTCCACGACATTCCCCAAAAAAACAACCTAATAAAAGAAGTAATATTGTAAACGTAACTTATTGTTACAGAATTTTGTCACATATTCGTACGTAAAAGCAAAAGTTGATAGTAGGTGGGTCCTAATAGTATCACTACAGTATTCTGTAGTATCGGTGTGGTCTCTATCTACCATAGCGGGGTCGCGTAATTCTAACCAATAAATGTAGGGTATCAATTCGGTAGCAATATAAGATATTAAATTAAACAAACTTGATTGAATACTAAATTAAATTGTTTAACTAAGTACTATGCGCATATAGTTCTAATAACACATTATAAAATTTTTTTAAAGAGGCATTTTGTAGAGAAGAAACGTCCGCTTTCCAAGTATGTCGTCAAAAAAACAATTTTATAATGTCACTTTTACCAGAGTATCTTGAACTATGAGAAATTGTCTGTTTTGCACATACAAAATGAAGTAGAAAATTATATTTTGTAGGTGAAAATAGAAAAATATTCTATTTATGCATGTAGACAGAAATCTTCAGAATGGAGCATATGCCTTCTTTGCCGTTGTAAGATTTGAAGCTTCCACGGCCGGAGTCATTGTTGAAACAAAAACGTCTTCCGGGTTTGAACCGTGTCGAAAAGGTAACCATGCTAACGTTTCCTTACCATTCTTTAGTTGTGTCTGTTCTGTGCTACTTTTCTCTACTTCTAGCCGATAAGTGTTACTTCATAAACAAGCCCAGGCTTTTTATTACAGATATTCTCTAATTAAGTTTACAAATTTGTCAATTGTCGTGAAGCCAGGCATATTTAATTAAATAAAATATATCCGCTTTCTGAGATCGTTCAACGCTCTATCTGAAATATGTTGGCGTTTTGCCATGTTTGCTGAGGTACCGCGAATCCCCCTAATTCCAATATATCCAAACAATTAATTTCATTGCGGACAATTTTAAACATAAAAGAGACAAGTATTGTCTTTCGTCGTGCATCCATACTAAACTAACCGAGTCGGTTTTGAATAACTGCGTAGTTCACCTCAACAACTAGAATACCTATCCAAAAACCAACGTATCTAAGGTTTGTCTTCTAAACTCTCTCCAGCGTGTCGCATAATGTAGACTGTTACGGGAACTATACCACCGAGCAGTATTCGAATGCATCGTCAAACTGCTCGAGCAGTGTGTTCTTTTACATAACTCTCGATCGTGAAAGGTATGTGTTTTTGATAAATGAAAGTAGTAAACTTGCACTTGTTGAGGTTTAAAGAGAGACTGTTGTCATCACACCCCGCAGAGGGGCGGTTTAAATCACTTTGTGATTGAGTTGTGATCGTTGATATTGCTGATGGATTTGAAGACTTTAAGAATGTCTGCGTCCATTAAAAACCATTCACTTACATCGTTCAGAAACAAGGGCTCTAAGTGCGATTCCTGTTGCACATCGGAAGGAACTAACGTTTCACACGACACATAACTGCCTATTTTAACATGTTGGGTACGATTGCATAAATAAAATCATTATGTCGTCATTCCCCCTCTTAATTGGCTTTTCTCTACATCTTCTTTCATCTTACTCTCCGGTTTTCGATAGTAATATAGGAAGATAAGATAAGATTCAGATGAAGGTGGGACAAGGGTTGGAGAGCACCCGAAATGATAACCAACCTACTCGCAGGAGTCGTTAGCGTTAGCTTCTAGATTTTTGTTTCCCATTTTAGAACACTATGTGATGGAGAGTACTAGCCAAGTGGGTAGTAATTTGGGTGAGAAGTTGTTCTTGTTAGAAGTTCCTCCGATAAAAATTCTAGATATACACAAAAGGTATTATCTGGAGCACATAAAATTAAACAAGTCGGTATTGTGCCAACTCCAAGTACAGTGAGAGAATGATTGATTTCGACCAAGGTTAAAACACACGTGATCTACTTTTTGTTGGAATTACAAGATGTAATGTGGGTTGCTTACTATAAGGCGCGTATACATCAGCAAGTACAATGTAAATGTGAAAACAAGAACAAAAAAACTCATAATATATTTTGATTTTGATATGTTGGTATGTAGAATCCGTTGTTTTTAAGTATTATTGGTAACTTCCTATAATCTTCTTCTGTCAGTTTCGGCACCTTTATTTTCCTTGTCTATTTTTATTACATTGTCATAAATGTGTATGTTCTTAAACATTATCTTTTTATAATATATGAAGGCTATATGAAGTGGGAGTTTATATTCAATATATTTTTAAGATTTTTACTGTTAGTAAATGCTGAATCCTTTTCAGAAGGTTGGTAGTCATCGAGTTTATAAATTATTCCGTTGGTAATAATTTTTGTCAGGAGTTTATATAGTTGCCACAACAGACTGATAAGTCGCTAATTTTGTAAGAGTTTCGTGATCTTTTTTTAAATTGCCGTGTTCTAAGAAATTATTGTAGAGATTTTCCAAGGTCTTACTTCGGTGATTGCTTTGTTTAGTTTCATGTAAGGGGTGTTTAAATAAAAAACTGGGCTGGGGAGGGCTTGAAATCGAATTGATTTATTTATTTTTACAGTGTACACAAAAAGTGCAGCAAAATAACGCGTTGTGGCGTGGAACTGTGTATTAAAAGGAGAGTAAAAAATGTTTTCTAAGATACCTTCAATTCTAACCAAGCTTTGTATCAGCTGACTACTTTGTTAAAAAATTACCAAATGTCAAATAAAATCTAAAACCAACCCAGCCTAGTTTTTGATTTGAACACCTGTTATTTCTTCTGTCGGGAATATTTTCGAATTTCATGACTTTAACTGCTTTGGTTTTGCTGTTTTGAAGTTAATTTGCTTTTCTGTTTATTTTTTGTCTTTTACTCCTATTTAATATTTATTCTTATTTCCATATAGAATAATGTGTGTTCATACTTTCGAAAGAAAAATTACGTAGTATTTGATCTAATTGAATATGAGATTGAGATTTTGAGTTGGGGCTTTACCCGTCTGGAGTATGTCCTTAGTTTTGGAGGTTGGCGTGTTAAGGGGTAGTTTGACAATAAAACGTCACGCTGGCCTCTGATTGTTGGCAGGTTTGAGTAAAGGAGATGTGTATGTGGTAAAGGGTAGGAAATTATTTTCTCTAAAAAAGAGGTAAAGACAAATCATTGTTTGCATAAGGCAATTTTCGTCCCTGTAATAGGTCTATTTCACGGGGATCGGGTGGGACTACCTATATGCTACTTGTAGGCAAAGGTATTATTTTAACGTTATAACTGTACTAAGTTATCGTACGATATTGAAATGTTAAATTTAGGAGTGTACAATTTCGAGGGAAAATTACTTTTTAGAATTGTCAAAAAAGATTATGTCTTCCCATTAATTTTAGTGTACAAGATATGGTCTATTTTGACCGTGAAAATTTTGACAGGATCATCTATCTTAACCCGGCCCCTTTAATGAGTGGAGAGAGGAAACCATAGCCTTCTCTCGACTAGAAATTAAATCTAACGTTAAATTTTCAATAAAAGTCTGCAATTGTAGAAAAAACGTTGTTTGCATTACGGGCGCAAAGCGGTTTTGAATGAAATTAGAAACAATATTGGATCAAGATTCGTGTCAAACGTAGAATTTTTGGGAGTTACTCAACAAAATCGACAAGCAATTTCACATCGGTTGAAATTATTGGATATGATTCAAACACAAGGAAACTGGGTTCCATATGAACTGACGCTGAGAAATGACGACGATTTTGACATATGAAATGTTTCTTGCCAAGCATAAACAAAAGGGTTTTCTGCACCGTATAGTCACTGGTGATGAAAAATGTATTTACAATGATAATCCAAAAAGGAAAAAATTATAGGGACCACCTGGTCATGCTTCAACATCTACAAGCCAAATATTAATGGAAAAATAAACTCTTGTTGTGTATTTAGTGGGATTAGCTTGTAGTCGTGGATTAAGAGTTGCTCAAACAGAACGAAACCATTACTGGGGTTGTCTACCAAAAACAATTGATGAGATTGAGTTGAGCACTCCAAGAGACAAAGTTTTCTCCTACATGATAATGCCCTGCTGGTCAAAACGTATTTAGAAACAGTCAATTGAAAAGTTTTACCCCACTCGCTATATTCTGATTATCATTTATTTTGATCGATGACGCATGGCCTGTCTGAGCAGCAGTTCCATTTTTATGAAGAAGCCAAAAATTCGCGAATAGCCTCAAAAGATGAAGTATTCTTCCGACGCTTCCAGAAAGATGGGAAAAGGTAGTGGCAAGCGATGGACAATATTTTGAATAAAACATAAAGTTCCGTTCTTTTAGAATAAATGCCCAATTTTTTATTAAAAACGGTGGAAACTCATTTGTACACCTAAAATTTTAACAGCTTTATCGTAGATGGGCATCCCACTTTTGATTTTTTCTGAAAACCTTATTTATCATTTTTCAAAAATTGTTTTTTACGGTTGATTTTAAAATCTAAAGCTAAACATATTACGATGTCACCAGTGAAGAACTGAATGCAAAAATTAGCACAAACATTTAAAATTTTTGTTTTCTCCAACATTTATTGTTAATGGTTCGACATCGAAATTTTTTTGTATTCTATCATTCCAACATTCAATTTTCTTCATGTATGATGCATTTGAACAACGTTCGGTATTAGTTCAAAGCGGTTTCCCACTTCCACAAACTTTTGTTTATTAAAGGCAATATTAAATTGAATACACTTCATAAATCATTTGTTGTACCAAATCTTTAACGTAACCATACACATCAAATGGTTTTGGTTTTCTCCGATTATACTAGGAAGGTATTTCTGGTTGGTTTAACGGTGCTACCCATTAAACCTTTTCTTTATAAAAGTTCTAGCAAAATTCGGCGACAAACTACAAAAAGATTTAAATTAATTTGTAATAGATACTATGCATTATTTGTTTATCTATTCACAAGCGGTATTATTGTTTAATACATATCTTTTTCGTTATGAACATAATTAAGTTCTATCAAATTTTGAAAAGTACGTTTAAAAATCATTTAATTTTGTCTAAAGAAAACGTTTAGCGTTAAGAATGAAACTGTAGAAACCCAAAGTTTCCTACAAACTTTTCCTTCGTTCTTGTTTTTCTTACTAATTTAATTTTATTGTACTGAATATGTACTACAATTAGACCTCAGGATTTATATTATCACTACAAAGTAGGTCGTTTTTATATACTTTGTTCCCGGATTTCCTTTAGGACGAAAAATTGTTTTAACTTTGACAATTTAAATGAGACATTTGGCTTTACCTTTTAATTAAACGTGAACCATTTCAAACTAAAGCGACGTCCTTTGTTGCTGACTGGCTTTATTAAAGTAATTACAAAGTATGTGTTTGGTCGGTATTTACAATAAAACTGATAAAATTTTCTCCACTTGTAATTATACATCGCATTACATGAGAAAGCGTTCCATGCCCATTATCGTTTGATTGCTGTGTAAAAGTTCACAGATGGCACAGTTTAATGATCGTTTTGGGATTTATGAAAACAGAGTAAAATTCTCTGGAGGTTTAAAAACAATATTTTTTGTATTGAGATATTTTTACATTAGGTAGGTTATGCGTAATTCAAACAACATTATTGTTATCTTCGTATAGGTGTAGGTAAAAAAAGTTTGTTTAAATTTTTTTGCATAAATATCAATCACGCATCTTTTAATTGGTTCTTTATGAATTGAATATTTTAAAACCTATTGCGCAAATTGATTTAAAATGAAATTGCGTATTTATATATAAACTAACGGAAGAGTTGCAGAATCCATGTTTACACCGTTCTTTACTTTGAACTATCGAAAACATCTTATTGATTTAAGAAGAGAATTGTTTCCGAATGAAATATTCGGGAAAGTTTCTAAACCGTAACTTTGCATTTAAAGAAAAATTAATTGGAGATCCTTTTTTTCGGAAACATTTTAAAAGCTTTCGTGCGTAATATTTATTTGTACATTACATTTCTTTTAAAACTTCTTCTCAACGCGAGATTTTAACTCAAATCAATCATTTTGAATGGCATTTATGGTTTGGAGAATTTGTCTGCTGCTTGCGGAATTAGTGACTGCAAGAAAAGTTAATAATACAAAACAAAGTAATAAATCTTATTGTGTGAAATTATATAAAACTTGGGACTTACTTCTAACGCGGTTTAGTTTTGGAACACCTTTTTTTAAATGCAAACTTACATTATTTTATTTGTTTGGGTTTTGTTCTTGTTTCAGTTGCAAATATCATCTGTTAAATTTTAAATATGGATTCTGTAATTTTTTTGTAATTGTTTTCCATTTTATTGAGGTTTTTTATTTGTACAGTTACTGTGCTAAGCTAAATATTGTGCATTATTAGTGTTTCTATTATTAAAATAATAAAATTTACATGTACGCTAAAAGCTATCCAAATATGCTTCTTATATAAACTACTCGTTTGTTATAAGCTAGGAACATTGGGAAACTATAGGGGTTCTAAAATAATCTGCCACAAAAGTAATTGTGGCTTAGTTTTTGAAATCTTTCTATTTAATTTGCAATCCTCCGGCATATTTTTTCTAACTATGTAGACATTCTTTTTATAGTTTATTTAAAATTACTCTTTTTAAATTTGCCACTGATTAATTATCATTTTCAATATAAGGCATAAACGAACATTTAAATTTTTTAACTTAAAAACACTTTTACCGAGGTTTGAAAAAAATAACCAGTGTTGGTTTGAAAAGCTGAAAATTAAGCATAGGTTAATCCAAACCATAGTTAGGAGCATATTTCAAAATTGATGTCTAAGTTTCTCCCACCACTTTATTTGACAAGTGAGAAAATTTTCATACCAAGCTTTTTTGTTCAGCAAACATTAAGGATTAAAACAGTGTCATCTATTGACAAACGTTACTTGGGGGTATTCCTGGAGATATTTCTAGTTTTTTGTTTTGGAACTCAATCTATAGGTACGAACCTGAAAATAATTTTCAGCAATTTCCCATAGTCGCTTTTATTAAAAATATTTTTTTCCAAACGATTACTAGTTTCTGAGATACTGCCGGCTAACACGGACACCCGATACATTAATGAACAAAATTCAACCATGAATTACAAGAAAAGAAATTTAATAATCGTAAACCGTTTGTCGCATAAATTTGACACGTTTGTGTAAAACGGATAGTTATTAGGACGGCTTTGAATAAAAAGCTGACATATTTAGTGCTTTGAGTTATTTAGGGTACTTCAAATAATAATTAAAAAAATTTGTTTTATTGTTATTTGAGAATAGTAACATTCTTGATCAATTTTCAATTACATTCTACAACACCGTGCGAGAATATTCTTGCTCCTGTTATGAAATGAGCACTGCTACTCCTATCTCGAGGCTATTAATATAGGTTTTAAGTTGGTGACAATTATTACAAAATTTTAATTAACAATTGCTTAATTGAAGTAATACTGGTTATAAATGACCCAATTTAATTTTTAAATTTTGATATAATTTGTGTTTAATATCATAACAACGTAAAATTAATTTCTAAAAATGTAACTTAAAATAATTTAATTTTGTTTGAAACTATCTGATTTACAAAAGTGAGTCAAAAAGTGTATTTTGTTATAGTTTAGTGTAGCCATACCGAAAATTAAACAAAATTTGATCATTGTCAATGTTTCACTCGCTGGTGAAACTAACGCAACCTTTACCTTACAAACCTTTAAGTTTACATAATGATTGTAATCAAATTGTTTTCCGCACATGTTACGCTATCAAATTCCCAAAATTTCCGCGCACGATTGAAGATTGCTTTGCCGACTGGCTGCAATTGAAGGAGGTGAGTTTTAAATAAATGTCTCTCTCTTTCTCTCGTAGTTAAAGAGGGTAAATATCGAGATACTAGGTTTTTTATGCGCAACTTCTCTTCCAAACCTACAGGGTGTCCCACCGGGAACGCCATCGATAGATTATAGAAAAACTGTACTTGGGAGAAATTTGAAAATTTGGTAGTATATTAACATCGACGGGGGCAGTTTCGCTAAAATATTTTCAAGATGGTGACACTTCAGGTTATACCGGAAGTATGTGTCAACTTGCTTATTTTAAATAGAATACCCTATATATTATTCTATTTTTGAATTTTGCCCAAAATTCTAGACACATTTTGTGTATAATGTCCTATACCTAAGTCTAACTGTTTTGGACTTATTTTAAATTTTATGTCAAAAATGACGTTTTCAGGCCTAAACAAAATTATAAAATTTTCCTGTACTAATGTCTTTATTATTTAATTGAAATAGGTTTGCTTGTAGCAGGGGACCTATTTTAGTGGGCTATGTCGATATTTTGATAATAAATTAATACAGGGCGATCAAAAAAAAGGATTAAAATTAAATTCAAAAACACGTCAAAAGTCATTTTTTTTAAATGCAAGCACCATGTTTTTATAGCTTTATTTTATTTAGCATCAAAATTAAGGTTGACTTTGTACAAGGATGTCTATTCAAAAAATTCATGGTTTTCGAAATATTGGCAATTTAACTTTTTTTTTTTGCACAAATGCTATTGTATTTCTTTTAATATGAATGGTTATTCCTAGTTGGCCATGATGGCGTTAGAAAACAATCATCTGTCAAGGATATGTCAAACTGTCAAAAATTTTGAATAATCATGCCGGGACGCTTAAATTATACAAACGAAGATTTCTTAAATTTATTTATTATTTATCGACAATGTGATAAAGTTATATTAAGAACATGTGATACAGTTAATTGTACCGACTGTGAGTGTTAAAGTGCATATCGTTACCAAAGCGATAACTTTAAATGCTTGAAACACACGTGTGTCGATAAAGCCAGGTGTTCTTTCGTTGCGTGTGTAATACTGTACAAGTAATTACTTGGCTTTATCGACACACCTGTGTTTCAAGCATAATAAGTTATCGCTTTGATAACAATATGCACTTTAACACTCACAGTCGGTACAGTTAACTGTTGGCATTTCTTAGTTTGATGCACACAGTTTGACATATCCTTGACTGATTGATGATTGTTTTCTAACGCCATCATGGCCAACTAGGAATAACCATTCATATTAAAAGAAATCAATAGCATTTGTGCAACAAAAAAAAATGTTAAATTTCCAATATTTCGAAAATCATGAATTTTTGAATAGATAACCTTGTACAAAGTCAACCTTATTTTTGATGCTAAATAAGATAAAATTATAAAAACATGGTGCTTGCATTTAAAAAAATGACTTTTGACGTGTTTTTGAATTTAATTTTAATCCTTTTTTTTTTATCGCCCCGTATTAATTTATTATCAAAATATTGACATACCCCACTAAAATAGGTCCCCTGCTACAAGAAAACTTATTCCAATTAAATAATAAATCCATTAGTATAGGAAAATTTTATAATTTTGTTTAGGTCTGAAAACGTTATGTTTGACATAAAATTTAAAATAAGTCCAAAACAGTTAGACTTAGGTATAGGACATTATACACAAAATGTGTCTACAATTTTGTGCAAAATCCAAAAATAGAATAATATATAGGATGTTCCATTTAAAATAAGCAACTTATACCTACTTCCGGTATAACAGGAAGTGCCACCATCTTGATAATATTTTAACGGAACTGCCCCCGTCGATGTTAGTATACTACCAAATTTTCAAATTTTTCCCATGTACAGTTTTTCTATAATCTATCGATGGCGTTCCCGGTGAGACACCCTGTATATAAAGTGCCTACGACAAGAAGGAAAATAGAAAACTTTAGGATTTATTCGAAATTAAAGACCAAAAACAAAAATTAAATGTAAATTGCATACGCGTCATTTCCTAAAACTATCATACTTCCACACAAAACAATAAGCAATACATACAAACTCATAAGTTGAATTTCAAAATGGGATGTCTATGCAATCGAATTCTCAATAAAATTTTGAATTTAACAAGTCGTACTACACATTTTTCTATATAATTTCTTTGGTAACTTAAAGCTAACTACGTCTACGCGCAAGCACTTTTATTATGTCAGTTGGATTCAATAATTCAAATGTACCGCTTTCAGATACCGTTTTCATCTTTGAAGATTAATCCAAATGTGGCATTGAAAAGGCACTATTTCCATAAATCTTCTGACAACTTAACAATACGGTAAATCGCAACAACATATTGATGTAGATAAGCATTTGACGTACAAATTTTTCTTTTAACGAGAATTTTGTGCGTTTGCCAACATCAAGAAATTTTTTGTTAAGACGTTTACATTCTTTGGTGGAACAGTCAGGCTGATGCTACACCATGCACCGACTATATCAATTCATATGTAATAAAAGTTTTACCGGATTCTTTAACAAACAACATAAAGGCAGTTGAGTAAATTTTTTTCCTCCAATTAAGTTTTTAATTTTAAGTTAAATTCCTTCTAGGTGGAGGTAGGGTTGAAAAAAACGGTCTTAGGTTACATAAAAGGCCAACGTTTTGCTTACAACTACGAGGGCTTTATCGAGGCTTCTGACCAAGACGGTTTTCAATTTACCTTTTAGCCTCGATAAAGCCCTCGCAGTTGTGGGCGAAACGTCGGCCTTTTATGTAACCTAAGACCGTACCTTCACCTAGAAGAGGTTAAGAACTTTAACCTTAAAATTATAAAGGCAGTTGTTCGATCCACACATTGGGCTACGACAGTGCCCGTCACAGGGTGCTTGAACAGCAACTGTTGATCGACAGTTTGCTACCTAGCCGGTGTATGCTTGCCAATTCAAATACATGACCAAACTATGATGTCACCGTAATGTACGTTTTACGTAATATTTATTTTATATCTTATTCGAAAGAAGATGTAATAATAGGTGTAAAAGAACATACATTTTTTAGTCTATCGAAAATCGTAAAAAATTTACTTTTTTCTCTTATACAAAACAAATTGTGTTCTCAGTATCGATGATATGGATTACATTTTTGTTTTGCAATTTCATCAAATTCGTTGCCCCAACTGTTCATTTTTGTGAATACATTTTCCCAACTAATTAACGTCTTTTGAACGAGACCTTATATGCACAGTTATTTAAATGTGAATGGAGATGATTGTAGATGATCATAACACAGTCGGTACATAGTTTTGCGTGGTCGAACAAGTGAAAATAACTTCTAACCTTGTCATAATGCACTTTTCCTTAGTTTCTTTATTATAGCAACTTTGTCGACAGTTATATAAGTAGACTCTTCTATTAATATTAAAACAGTTTCAAAATGTCTACTGTAACTTTGCAAGAGATTGTACAATAACAAACAAACACGAAAAATCATCCGACAGCGGTTTCGTCCTTTTATGACTATTCAGGAGTGAGAGAGCTCAACTGTAAGTCCACTATTGTACAATATGCGGGGTTGTCGACTGTACAGATAACTATTCTAACGTGCTATGTTAAACGATCGGCACTAGATATTGCAACATCTTATTGTTTCTTTATTAAAGTGAAGACCATAAAAAACCTTACGTGTTTGGATTTTTTAAAATTATAAAGTTATCTTACCTGCATTATTGATATCCATTGCAAATTACACTGCCACATAACATATATTTCGTTTATTATCAAAATGTTTAACCAATCCTTTAGCATTATTTCATATACATATGGTTTTTAAGTTAAAATTAAATAACAATTATTATACAGGATGATAAATCAGTTACTTACCATACCTATAGTTGGGTCTACCTTGAACCGAAATTGTTATTGTTATCAACTGTTCGAAAATGTCATAATTTCTATTGTAACTGGTCCCCAATACTTCTACAGTATAGAAAAAGTAAAGTGTGTATTCATTAAACTTTTCCATTTATCACATTTTCATCTTTATCTAGAACAATCGTTTCCAAATCAAAATTCAGTTTACCAATAGAATAGTGAAATGGTTTAGATCAGCGAGTCTATTAATTCCGGATTTAATAGCATGAGCCGCAGTTTAAACTAATTTTAAAATTTTAAGCATTTTTGAGCTTTTTTGGGCCTCTGATTTAATTAAATAAAATCTTTGATTTCAAGTCTTTTTTTTAGTCTGTTGGTACCATGGCAACTTTAAAACAAGTCGTGCTGATTGAGAAGTATGATACTGGAATAATAAAAACAAAATTAAATGTTTTTAACTACATTATATTAAGAAGTAAAGTAACATTACACTTTAATTAATGCATTTCAATAATAAAGCTCTCTTAAATTATTTAAACTGATAATCATTATAATACGTTCAAATTAATGAGATTACAGTTAACAAACAACAAAAACATATCTGGATTGCAATTGCAACGGGGCACTCGGATATCTGCGAGTTTTGATTGATTATGAAAATAGAAGCTGACATTAAATTTTGCGATACTCAACACAAATAAAAGTGAAGAGTGATTTATATAGGATCATAAAATTTACCAAGTGTGAAATATATGAGATGAGACTGCTTTCCTGTTTTAAACGAAACTTTGGTTATAAATCTTAAATAAAAGTAGATGTTTTTATATACTTTAAAAGCACAATTTTATAAAGATAAAGTGTAAGTTACATTCAATTAAAGAAGTTACCTAATGTGAACCAATTTAGACATGGAGTAGAAAACTATAACTTACTAACTTGCGTATAGTAAGGTAGTTTCGCTTTTTTAATATTTACATCTTGGATGTCATCTGTTATCTTGGAATAAAATGTTTTTATTGGTTTAAATCTAATTCTTACATACGAATCCTATTTATTTTATTATTATGAAGTCGTACTGTGTAC
This sequence comes from Abscondita cerata, assembly GCA_030710515.1. Lineage (NCBI taxonomy): Eukaryota > Metazoa > Arthropoda > Insecta > Coleoptera > Lampyridae > Abscondita > Abscondita cerata. Next base: position 235,461 of record JALBCR010000085.1, read on the forward strand.
ATAATATCTTAAACTGAAACTATATCTGAATTTGTGTCTGCTGTAAATTTTATTTAAACAAATTTATTATTGTAGAGAATGGTGCGTTGAGCGCGTTATTGTTTTAAGACAAATCTGTAGATTTCGATGATCTATAGTAGTGCGAAACACAAGTATGTAAGGTGTTTGGTTATAATCTTTAATAAAACTTGCTATTGTTTTACTCATAAAAAAGGTTTTTTATTTGTATGATTATTTTATTAGTATGTAGCACCAATACATTATTGGCTAATTATGCTGTAATTCCTAACGAACCCTACAAGTTATAAGTATGGCAATTCTACTTATAAAAACTCAGAATAAGATTAAATTACGTTGACTTACTATCGGATAGACAAAGTTCACTAAAGTTTAAAAGTTCTAAATACACAATTTATTTGGAAATCTGATTTTTTAATTGAAAATTATGTGAAGAAAATATTAATTATCTATTTTATTGTCTATAACTTTATTTATTTATTTAAAAATATACAATGTATGCAATTATAATACATTATTATAATCACTCTATTTTATTATTTATTTCGAAAATTAGCATTACATCAAAAGTAAGTGACAACATACATATATTATTTCATACTTATCCGCAAAACTTCCATAACACTTATGGGAATTTATGTAAGTGCATTTCACAACCGTGTAATTTATTTAATAATAAATAAAAATAATTTAAAATTCATTGACCTATTTCATTTTTTCATTTTTTATTGCTGGTTTATTTTTATAATTTTAAGTTGATTTAATTAATAAATGTTATTTGTGATTGAGAATAATCATAACGAAAATATGTATCTAAGCATAGAGTCGCCAAAAATGCATTAGGATTTTTTAAAAGACGGTTTAGTGTTTGTTAGTAACTTAGTTACGAACCACCGGGTAAGTGCAAATTTTTCCAATTCTATTTCCAGTAAATGAATGACTTTGATTAATAATAACTCCTGGAAATATAGAACAAAGGAATAACAAGTTCAATCAAAGTTCAATGATGGTATTATTGTATATTGTATTTCAGTTGATACTTTGCATTTACATTTATTACTCACTGTGAAATATTTGTAAGGGGATATATTAAGATAGTATTGCAATGAAGAAGTTAGTAAATAAGTGAAAGTTATAAAAATTGCGTTTAGTGGGTTTTGAAGCAAGACATTACTAAAATAAAGTCGTGGGAATTTCAAAAATGAACATGTACTAAGAAGTTTTGTAAATATAAGATAATTATTAAGGATATTTCACTGTTTTAATGGATGCTACAATTTCTTTCATTTTCTTCAATTGTCAGCAATTCTGGAAAATTGATAATAATTACGGGAAACAATTATTTTATTTTGGTAAATGCTACTCAGCAGAAATCCAGATTTATCTTTTTTTAATATATGTGTATTTTATTTATTTTTTGACTACAGTTTCCACGGTCTTGACGTAAAAATCATCTTCAGAAGGTATACAAAATAATAATAAAATTAAAAAAGGTTATTTACAATTATAAATTTTGACATGTCAAATAAATTATTTTGTAAAAAATTCAACAAAAATATAGTGTATGTATGTAAGGTATATGATTCAGTAAATGTATTAACTTGAAAAATATCAATCGTATTATAAGCAAATCTCTGTAAAATTGGTTTTATTAAGAAATAATTTTGATTAGGTAAATAAAACATTGAATGAATGAATAAGACAGTAAGTTTAATTGAGTGTCCTTCTGTTAAGATATGCAAAACAAATGTTGATTTAATGGAAATAGGATTGTTAATGCATTTATTTTGTTTATAAATGTATCTAAAGTGCTCTTTAGCCTTTACTTTAAGTTTCTGGAAGTTTTGTCAATATAACATTGATCACACAAGTTAAATTGTAAATACGCATTTATCAAATTTGTAGGTAACATTAAATAGTGAGAAGATATTTTATAAATAAATAAATTTGATGTATTTGAAAAGTTAATTTTGGGTTTAATGAGTTTGTTGAATTTTTGATTAAATTATTAAAGTACCTAATAAATGTAAGGAATGGAGATTATAAATTATGTTTGGATAACAATTTAATGTACAAATAGTCTACATTATACAGTATGTCCGGAATTGACATGATTGACAGTATTGGGATCACGGTTAACAGAGCTAGAAATTGGTTAAATTGGGAAGTTTTAGTCAATTATGTTCCTAGAATAATGACGCTTAAAGAACCGTTTCAAAAGTATGCTGTTGCCAAATATGTTGAAAAAAGTAAAATGTGTTTTTTTAAAAGTCGATGTAAATTTGTTGTTTTCAAAAATTTTTGAAATCCGTAAAAACATATTTCTTGGAAATAATTAATAATTAAGTGTGTTTTATTTGTCTATAGAACTTGATTTGAAACAGATGGAATTTCTCTACATTTACCTAGATGCCAATTACAAATTGACTCTTCTCTCAAAGTCACCTTCCCGAAGTCCTTGTACCATTACTTGTTTATAAGGATGATTTTGGAATGTGAATCTCTTTCAACAACTCTTCTTGACGATTTAGAATTTTCATTCCAAAATGTTTGTTACGATTTTTGTTTTCTTTTGCTTACATTTTGGATCTAAGTTTTTCAAAGCTTTCTCGAGAAAATTTCTTACCAGTTGATGGAATTATGATCTACCAGTTTGTTGTCTGTCTGAATATATTTAACCATTTCTTTAGCTCTAATATTAAGCAAGATCCCAGTACTGTCGTGACCAATTTTGGGCACAATGTATATCAAATTAAGTTCGCCGGAATATTTAATAATCAATTGAAAAGAAAATAGAACAATTAAATTGTATGTGAAAAAAGTGTCAAAAATATTACTTGGAAGGTGTTGTTGATTTCTAACCCAGACACTTCCAAAAGCAAGATTCAAATTGTCCGCCATCAAACCTGAAATGTGGGAGAAACTTAAGACATCTAAGTTGAATCCAGAGTGAAATCTCTATAAACCGCAGAATGCAGTGATAAATACAGTAATGCACAGCAATGAAATAAAGCTCAACCGTGGAGATCAAGTAAATTTAGTTCAACATTACTTCGTTTTAAATCTGTCTGGATTTTAAATTTAAATGTTTTAAAAAAGAAATTTCAAAACTTGTGTTATTTCTTAAAATACTACAAGAAGGTATTAGAAAAAGTTTTTCTAAACGCAATCTTTAGCCTATATGCAATATTTCAGCTGTATAAGATAATTTAAACTTTTTGTCTATTCAAGTTCAAAGACGCATTTACGCAACAGTTTGCAACACAATCTTTGAAGTTTTTTGTTTAAAATAGAAGTTTAAAATTTTTCTGTAAAAAAAGTTGAAAGCAAAATATTTACTTTTTTACCGACTGTTATAAGGAATCTGTTTAAAATTCGCAAAGTTTGCAATAAATTTACAAATCGTATTTGGTGAAACTCCTAAGTTTTTCTTTTTTTCTACTTTTTCGAATTCTTGGATGGAAAGTATTGTAATAATGTTCTGTAAGAAAATGGATGTATGGCTGTACTATTACTTAAAAGACGAATTAATAGAACAATTTGATTCTAATTTCATATTTAGGTTTCTCATAGGTACTTTTTTTCTACTCCTAAAAATAAGGGTGGAAAAAATTGATTTTCTCGTAAACGGCTATAACCAATTTCTTTAAAATTTGCACACCTATAAACAAATGAATTAATTTTGAAACTCCTGTGCAAAACCAGTTGAATTGATCAAGTATTCTTGGTATCAATCTATAAATAGTTATTTGTATCACTAGCCCAGAAATTGACCTTTTGCGAACACTCACAAAAACAGATTCTGGTCACGTGATACACACGATTTTTTAGGCCGACAAATGGCCAAATTTGTTGAAACTTAAATTTTCAAATATAACTATATGCCAAAACATTTTTGGTTGGTAATGCCATTTGGCAGCTGTCAACACGGTGCCATTTTAGCCTATATTAAAATACGTGTTGTTTTTCAATGTTAGCGTTTGAAAGGCATACAAAATCCTTCAAAATAAGATGTAAAAGAGTACTGCAACGTATTATTTACGTATTACAGCATGAGGAATGTACTGATTTTAGTGTTCCTAGTATAATGTGATATTTCCAACATTTAGTAACTTTTTTGCCGACGTAGGCCAAGAAAAAGGGTGTTTCTGGTCGCTTTTGAGTGATGGGAAATCAGTGATTATGAACAGAGGACTGAAACCTAAATTTATGCTCAAAAAATGCGTGTTTTGAAAATTATATATTAATTACTGAAACTTATGAAGAACTGTTGATATACTCCAGGAAGATGTAAAACCATTTTTTGGTGTAATCGTTTTACTTTTACTTACATCAGGGTTGCGGTTGTGTAATATATGATAGTTATGTTTGAAATATTTCTTAATTTTACCAAATCTGCATAATATTAATGTTGCCAAAGAAGTTTATACTTTTCTTAATTATCAAAATACGTAATTACAAAACTTGAGAGATATTTTGAAAAAAAAATTAATAAAATTATGATCATGTTAAAAAATTAATCTTTATTAAATACGTATTTTGTGGAATTATACCGAGAATCAAATCTTGGTGAATGATATTTATTTTTTTAATAGCGAAAACAATCGTCACTATCCCAGCTTTCTCTGATGCACATAAAAAGTGATCGTACTATACAGCGTGAGTAAAAAGTCTAGAATTAAATCGGTAAAATGAAAATATTGAATTTGATCCCAAATTTTCAGACACGTCAATTTTACTGCACATATTTGTTGGTATTTGTCGCATTTCGTTAGGCTTTTGTTTTCATACTGTGACGTTATCGGAAATTTTTTTAGCGATACCATATTTTATGTTATGTTTTTTATTTGAACTTCTATGAATGCTTTGATCATAACTATGGTACATCAATGAATTCATAATTTTAAGCACTATTCTAATATGGCATAAAAAATATGGAAGGTCGTTAAAAAATTAACGATGACGTCACAGTATGAAAAGAAAAGATAACCTTCAACAAATATGAACAGTAAAAAAAACAAAATTCAATTATTTTCATTTTAACGGATTACTTCATACTCCCTACTTACACTGTAATTTTTTCTTTTATCTGTCTAGTCCTATCAACACACTTGCATATGGGGTTGCTATCTGCAAAAGTTGTACTACTTGTAATGTAAATAACAAAGAAACTCTGGAAAGTGCTTTTTTCTTTTAAAAAAGTTCACGAATTTTTGTGGTGACAACAGTTTAATTCTGTGCATCTGTTTGGCAAAGTATATTTCTATTTTAATTTTAGTTGTAATACTGTAACCTACGGTTTCTATTACATTAGTATATTTTTTTGCGGTTTATTCCATTAAACCATTGCTGAGGTAATTTTGTGAAAACGCGCCACTTCGTAACTAAAATTTTACATCCTATTTAAGGATATGTTGTAAATTTGCTTTAATTAATTTGATTTAAATTATGAAGTTAATGGTGAAAACAATGTAATTTATTATTATTGTTTGCACTTTTGTACACTTTTAGAATATAATTTATGAAAATATTATACTTGACTTTACAACCTTATAAAAATATGAATTATAATTCTCGTATTAGTTATAAAAGCTTTGCATGTCTAATTGTGATTTGTCTTTATGACTAATTCACGACTTAACATTTTCGAAACGACGTTGAACAAACAATATTCGACCTACATTTATTCTGTTATCAACGTTAACGTAACAAAACGTTCGCGCCCATCTAATTACGTTATTTTTTTTATGAAACCGACAGCTTTTTTTAATGCGAGCCAATTTTTTTTTGGTGTAGGTAACTTAATTCGTTTTGAGAAAATTATGTTTGCGAGTGTGGGCGAAATGTAAATAAGGTTTAACTTATTTTTGAACGAATTTCTCTTTAGAATATCATATAAGCGCGTTCAACATTTCAGTCTAATAATCCTTCTTTGACCTACATGTCGACATTCTGAATAAAGGAACTTTGCATTCAAACAAAGGTTCAACTTTAAGTGTTGCAGACTGCTATGGATATTTTGACGATATACGCTTTGTGATCTTTCGAACGGATTTAATCAGTGTACTTTGTTGTTTCGACTAGTTCGTACTATTGCGTAATTACAGTCTTAAAAAGCACATGTAATTACAATTGGTTGTTAATTAGAGTTTTTTTTATTGTTACTAAGTTTAAACTCATGGGATTTAGCAAGAAGGTCTGTTATATGTGCATAAATTAATGTCGTGGTTATACCCTTTCAGTTTCAGAAGTTTACGTCAATTATATCTGGTGTCACAAAAAATGGGTCAACCGTAAATTCAAAATAAATTTGTATTCTAAACACACAAGAAATACCAGTGTTGGATAAAATAATATTGTCACGAGTGCCAGAAATTTACATGTTTGATTAGTAGATGCATAAAAGTACCTTTCGTTGTTTGTGCCTCATGTTTTTGTATTGTAAATTTATAAAAAACGTTAAATCAATGCCATTAAAAGCATTACATTTACTACAACTTGCTAATGCGTTAATTTTATGTTAAGTGTCCGATTGAGAAATGAGGACGGTTTAAGTTTTATTTTTATAATTGATTTAATGTAATGGTATTTTTATCATATGAACGTTTATCGCAACAAACAAGTGCTGCAATAAAGTGGTTTGCGCACCCCTTCGTTTACATTAATTAAAAATAGAATTGTTTTACATAAGATTAGTGTTTGTAATGTGGCAATATTTCATGAATGACGTGTATCTGTTTTCTGGATGTTTTGGCGGTATACCTTCTACAATTATTTGACAACGCGCTTTCGAAGCGCGATAATTAATCACGGTGCTTGTATATACCAGAGCTTAAAACGTTTGTTCTTATGCTATTCTTTAAAGACAATAATTTATTATGGGTCTAAGCACCTTTCGTCCTCAGCAAAAACGTCTACGAACATTCGGAAATAAGAATAAATATTAGGTATTAATTGTGTAATTTAAAATAACTTTCCCGAAGTAATATTGATATATCAATCCTTTTATTTTTAAAAATAGAATTACCCGATAAAAAGAATTAAATCTTGATTGATGGTATTTGGTTTTCACAAAAATTGTTACTTAATGATAAATTGCCTCTGTTCTGTTCATTCGGTTTTTTTTCATCTATAAAAACACAACGATTTGTAGATGTTAAACGCAAATTAAAGTACAAAAATCCATATAATGTTTATTATTGTATTTTGACTAAGGTTTAATTATCAACTAATAGCTCAACCGAATTAGACAAAATTATTAGGGAACCTCGGAAAAATTCCGATATGGCTGGACTTTTGTGTACGGCTAGGTTTACTATACATTGTGTCCAAAGTCCCCAAAGATCCGACCCCTGTTAAATTTTGTATGTGGTGTGAAAGAGGAGGAAAACAATTTTTTTTGTAAATATCTAGTAAACGTTGGGGTTTTCGAAAAGAATACCGATTAAATAATTTGTAGCTTAAACAATTTGGAATTAAATGTTTTAGTCGATTTTTCTTGAAATTTTAGCATATCTGGTTACCGAATGTAATATATTAAAACCACACACTTTATACTTATAAAAAAATTCGCCAGTTTTAACTTCACAACTATAATTAATAAATATAGTATTATTATTCTGTGCCTTAGGTAAGGTGTTGAAAGTGATTTTGCTTTCAACGTTGTCACTCAGAGCCTTGACTTATCTCAGTACTGATTTTATACAAAATATGTGTTAAATCTACAGTTCTTTAAACTTGCTACCAGCTAATCTAGCAACGGCATTTAAGGTGTCTAATGATTATTAGGAAAAATTTAAATTTATACACTCGATCGCTTAATAGTATATTATAAACCTAAGTAGTGAAGTAAGTCATTATTGCCCGACTGCTGAAGTTTATGTCCCGAGCGATAGCGAATAATGACCTTCACTACCGTAGTTTATATACTATTTTTTCACTACTAGCTACTAAACTTAATTGGAAGTATTTTAATTTTTGAATTTTGTAAAACTATGAAAAATATGTTAGTCTTGATTTGAATAGAAATCACTATTCAGTTGTTTATATCAGACATTTTGAAAAAGTGTAATTTCAAATTTGCAATTAAGTACTATTTTTATTTACGAATATTTTTATCATGTCTCGTGATGAAAGTGAAGGGTGTACTCCTCCAGAATTGCATGAAGCTGCAAAACAAGTATACAATAAATTGCTTCCAGAAAAATCAAAACATTTATATTTAAAAGTATACAAGGATTTCAAGGATTGGTGTCACACAAAAAAGTTACTACAGTAACAGAAAACGTGCTGTTGGTATATTTTCAGGAGCACGCAAATGTAAAAAGGCATCTACTTTATGGTCAACATTTTCAATGTTAAAATCTACCCTTGCAATTCGAGAGAATATTGATTGCGGAAAGTATCCAAAACTTATATCTTTTTAAAAAGGCAAAACAGATCATACAAAGCAAAAAGGCACCTGTTTTTTCCAGAGAACAAATTATAAAATTCTTGACTGAAGCACCTGATGACTTTTCTCTTTCTACAAAGGTAAATGTAGTAAATTTTTGTTAAGAATTTACAGAATAATCTAGTTTTCTATAGGCAATTCTGGTCGTTGGAATAGCAGGGGCTTGTAGAACAGATGAACTTGTGAAAATGATGTTCAGAGATGTTGATGTACGAGGAAATGATCTTGTCGTAGTAACCATTCCAAATAGTAAAAATGACACTAGCCGGAACTTTGTCATAACTGATCCACTGTGGCTTAAAGTAGTGTTAAAATATGCAGGCACTCGACCAACTTCAGATATGCAAAGATTTTTATAAGATTTCATGGTGGTAAACCAACCAAGCAAAATATAGGTCATAATACTATCAGTAATGTGCCAAAAGTAGTTGCCAAATATCTAAAATTAGAAGATGCAGATTGTTATTCTGGTCATTCCTTAAGACGTACCTCTGCGACCATGTTAGTAGAAAGCGGTGGCGATATCTTATCGTTGAAACGCCTAGGAGGCTGGAAAAGCTCTACGGTAGCAGAGGGATATGTTGAACAATCTCTTACTGACAAGAAACGGATTGCGTCAATGCTACAAGGAACCTTCGTTTCAAATCCTATTCAGTCTTCTTCGTACATTAGTGCCACTACGTCTAATTCTGCATCAACATCAACAGCAGTTGAAAGTGTCGTTGAAAGTGCAACACTGCACCTTCCAATGCAAAATGTAGCTAATACTTCTTCGATCACTGGTTCTTCGGGAATTAATGTGACCTATAATAATTGTTCGATAAACTATTATTATAAATAGATAGTAATGCCATTGTTTCTAACTTACCTAATGTGTTTGAACTTTTCTAACGTTATTTGTATTCATAAATTAAAAATTGTTTAATTGTTTGAATTTTTGTGTAGCTTGAAGTTGTGAGGTTATGTTTATCAACTAACTGAGAACGCAGAGTCGGCTTTGGACTACCAAATTTGTTTTATTATTGACCTAGGTTAATAAAAATTTTTTTATTGACTCGTAGCTTTAAAAGTTCACAACCTGCATTAAGGTTAATATGACTGTGTTTGATAGCTAGTAGTGAAAAAAAGCATTTGTCAACACTTACGTAGGTAAGATGTCAAACAAGTTGCAGTTTTCAGAATAGTCTCCCTAAATGTAAGAACTTGTGTTTATTCTTTAAACTCAGCCCAAAATACTTCTGCAAGGCTCAACTTCTGTATACGGGTGGGTATCATTATAAAAAAATTGCGTCAAAAGTTGTCAACGATATGACGTCAATAAAACTTGTGGAGAAATATATTTGTTACCTGTTAAGTATGTGTTTTTAACACGGAATAATTTTATGTACTTCAACATCTTACAACATGTAAGTTCATGGATGATGGTGAAAGGGGACATTTTTTAATAATATGTTCTGTTGTAACACGTTAACCTTATTTTGCTCTTTAGCTTAAAGATTTTAAGAAAAAAGTGTTGGAACGATTTTTAAGCCAATTTTATAAACTCTGAAGGGCATAAAACTATTTAGTACTTAACAGATATTTAGAAAAACTATTTTTCGCCAAACTTCTTCCTCTCTACATGAAGTTTAGCAGACAACAGGTCGTTGACAACTATTGACGCAATTGTTATTACAATGATACCCATCCGTATAAAGCGATTGGATAAGTGTTTTGGAGTGAGTTTAAATAATAAAAGTTTTTTCTAACAATCATTAGACACCTTAAAACCCTTGGTTAGGTTAGCTGGTGCAAGTTTAAAGAGCTTTTGATTTAACATATATTTTGTATATAATTAGTACTGATATGAGTGAAGGCTCTGAAAAACATTATACGTGGAAATCCAAATCACTTTCAACACCTCACCTACGGTGTAAAGTTGAAAACGGCGGATTTTTTATAAAATGTGCTGTTTTAACATATTACGCTCGATTACCAGATGTTAAAATTTGGAGGAAGCTACAAATTAGCTGACTCCTTTTCAAAAACCCCGTACTTTGCGAGATATTTGCAAAAAACCGATTTTTCTCTTCTTTGACACCACATAAAAAATTTAGCAGGGGTCGGATCGTTGAGGAATTTTGACACACGGTACGCCTTATTTCGACGTGGCCACGTCGACGCCGCCATCTCGACACGGCCGCTTTGATTTGAGCTGATTTCGATACGATCTCATTTCGACGCCTGCTCATCTCGACAACAGCTCATCTTGTGCGAGCTCATCTCGATTCGAGCTTATCTCGATGCGAGCTCATCTCGACGCAAGCCCATCTTGAGCGAGGTTATATTTGCGCTAGTGGGTGTTACGAATGGTGTTTTTGTATTTTCAGTTTTGATGTAACTGCAAACAAAGCTGATTTTTTCGAAGTCTTACGAAAATTAAAAGAAAAGCTATTACTATTATATATAATAACTGCTCCAAATCTAAGCCATAATTATTTTTAAGTTATTGACACACTGTTGTAGAAAAATACCAAAAATTTTACTAAAAAGTTTTGCAGATATAAAAAATCTGCGTTAATACTAAACTATCGATGATGAATGTAGTATCGCGAGAAAATGTTTATTCATACGAAATTTAAATTATTGACAAATACGTACATATTACTTAATTTATAGTTTTATAGCTCAGTGGTTACCGAGTATATCTCGTAATCATGAGAACGTGGGCTGAAAACTCCAGCAGAGAAATAGTTTTCTTCTTAAGCAAAATATAATTTTTTAAAATGAATCATATATGATGATGGTTCTTCTGTTTAGGCTTTAACAGCCAAATTCTATTAATATTTTGCACAGACAGACGCAAGAAGCAAAGTAGTTGACTCGAAAAACTCAATATCGTTAACAATGTTAACATTATTGACGCAATGAATTTTGTTAAGTTTAAACAACTAATTTGCTTTCATCTGTTAGTAAAATATTTGTATATTTTTTAAAAAATTTTTATAGTGCATTCAAATTTTACTGTTTATTTGGTGTTTTTTATATTTTGTATTTTTTAGAATTGTTAATATGTGGGTGCGAGTTCAACCAGTTTCAAAAAGAAATTTTTTTACTCATAGCCTAAGATTACTAATTTTCCAGTTATTCTCGATGCACCGCGGTGTTGTTTAGTTTCCGAGGGAATAGGGAAATTTTTGCTTGGTTGGTATTAGTTGACAACGCAAAGCAAATTGTCAAGAAATCGGCGAGACAGTGCTACCAACTCAAATTTCTTGTAAACACAAAAAACTAAGCAGTTATAAGTTTATTTATTTATGAATTATTACTACAGTTATTCGTTACAAAAAGTAATATACCTAACTTTTTTCCGAACTCCTTAAAAATCTTAAAAAATACTAAAAAACTAAGCTATAGTTAAAATTTTCAAATAAAACCTATATTTAGTACTGGTTTGATTGGAAGTTATAATTTATTTATTAAAATTTACCAATACATTAATGGATCCATCATTATTTAATTTTCTTTAAAAATATGCCATAAAAAATTAACAACGTTCTACTTGTTTCGAAATTTTTGAACTTGATATCTTCACCAAATTGTTAGTCTAAAATTATTTTTTCTAGATTGAGTGTTGTATTTGGAAAGAGCATACATTTATACTAAAATTGAAATAAATTAATCTTCGAAATTATCAAACATTATAGCTTAAATGTTTTTACATTATTGATATTAACATTTTTGTTTACTGATTCCGTACTTTTCAAATCACAAATCTCGTTTGAAACTTTAATTTTAAACTATTCACTGTCGTAGCTTTTATTATTTACGAATTGACCTTATTATATATACATGGTTTGAAGCTCGTCATGCATGAATAATATGAGTTGGCACAACAAAAACGTTTATTTATTAAACCGTCACAAAAATGAAAAAACCTAAATTTTTGTTAAAATCTTATACAATGTTTTTCTTAACAATTTTTATGTTGGTAATAATAAATGTTTTTTTACACTGAATTTTTAGATAATCTTTCTTATTATAAATTGAGTAAAATCCATATTTCCGTACTATATACAAATGTTGTTTTAGGGTTTATACAAATCTAAGTTTTGTGATATTTTTTCGAATTTTTCCTTTTATAATATTCTTCAATTCTTTATTAAGCATATTGAAATTATGTTGAAAAACTGTTGTTTGCTTGATATTGCACGTGTTAGTTGTAGAATTTTGTTACCTTTGCTTAATTGCAAGTCGCGGTCAGTTCGTCGACTTCACCTTGTTGTTTCAGCTTTTCGATTCTATTTTCTTGATGTAGATCAAAATTTCTTCATCTAGTAAGTTCTATAGACGGTACGTGTAGAAGGGAAGCAAAGTATTTGACAAATTCCGTTTAGTTGTAGTCGATGTTTACCTCTCGCAGATTGTGTGTAACGCACGTAATGGGTACCGGGAGTAAATAAGTTTCGGACATTTTTCCTCGTTTCGTAAGTCTGTGGATATGTATATTTTTTCATATGACCGAAGTTTGCTGGGAACTTAAAGTGCTTACCCAGTTTCGCTATGTTGAGGTTTTAAATTTCCTTAACCCCATGCATTTCTACTTAGTAGAATCTGATAAAAATAATTTATTATTTACGTGCCAGTTTCTGGCGTTATCAAAAAAAAATTATTTTGATACGATTTCTTGTCTTCACCTCCATCGTCTTTCCACTTGCCACAACAACCTCTACTTCATCACAACAGACCCAGGTTCACAGTCAGCAGTGACCTTTAGGTATTTATGTTTTCGTAACATGTGAACAAAACAGAAATTTAAAAGGGGTGTCGAATCTCATTTATAAACTGTAGTGAAGTGTTTTTGGTGCGATTTTAATTCACTGAATTGACATTTTGAGCGTATATTTAAGTTGGTACTGCAAGACGAGCTAGGTTAAGATTCTGTATTCGTCAGATTGTTTTGATTTGTGTGAGCGTAACGCAGATAATATTTGATTAGATCACATTTGAATAGATAAGTTGATTGGATAAGTTGTTTTATAATGAAAATTAGCTATCACGTGGTGAATTTGATTTTTCACTATTTCAGTAATATTAATCCCGTATAAACTTTATTAATTTTAGTTTATTTGTAAATGCAACAAGTCTTGAAGATTTTCCTTTGTAACAAGCCTTTTTCTATTTATTTTTTTGTGTGTTATGTTAACAAATGCACTACGGTACTTTCTTAAGGTGAGTCAACAGAAAAGTAGCACCTCTGGACTAGCTTTCAGTTAACATCGTGTCCTTGAATGGCTCCCACCCGATTTTGACTAATTTATCGATTGCTATTTGGGGATTTTGCAACAATTTACTACTGCCTTGCCATTTCACGATGATAAATATGTTACATTTTTAACTTTTTTTAATTTTAATTTAAAATTATCGTTAACTTATTTTTGGTATAGTATAACAGTTTGTATATAGGGACTAAATAATTTTATTTTCACGTTATTTTAATTTTAATTTAAACTTAAGTGGATGTTATTAATATTCAAGGAAAGCACATTATTTGGAATAAGTTTCTAATACATTTGGGTTGACTATATCGAATAACCTCCATTGTGTAAATTATTTGTTTTGTTCTTTGAAAAACATTTAATTGTTTTTATAAACACAAAGTTTGGCTACAATACTCACAATTGTAATAACAAAAATTTAGTTTCATAGTTTCATTTTTGTTTATGATTCTTTGTAATAATACAATTTTTAATCACAATAAGATTATTATGTCTTGAAGTTGACTATAATGTTGCTTAAAACTTCGTTTTGAAAAAAAAAATATTTTTTTTACTTTTACTGTAATATATATATTTACAATATAAGTGCTTAATCAAGTGTTTTACTGGGTGAGGGCACTATATTTATGCCCGACCGCGAAGCGGGACGGCAGTAATATATGCTCGAACGGAGTAAAACAGATTATGCACAAATATTGTACAATATTTTTCACATTGAGGAAAAATGTAATTAACAGAATATGAGATTGCATCAATCTCATAAAAATTTACATTTGTCTATGATCTAGAAGGTTTTGTTAAAACATGCCGGTTCTAGTAGGCGTCAATAGGACTTATAAGTAAAACGTCAATTTTATTTTAAGACGCATTTAATTTTTCAATTTTCATTTTGGAATTAGTTCGTCCAATAATGAGTAATAGTGATAGTGAAATTGATTTTACTCCCCCTGAACTTCGTTCAGAAGCCTCTAGCGTTCGAGATAAACTACTTCCGTTAAAAAGTAGAAAAAGATATGAAGACACATACAATGTTTTTGTGAATTGGTGCGCTTCAAAAAATGTTACAAATTACACCGAAAATGTTTTGTTGGCTTATTTTAAGCAAATGCCATCAAAAAAATCAGCGTACTGTACATATTCAAAATTGAAATGCTGTCTCAACATCAAACATAATATTGATATTTCTAAGTTCGCAATGCTCCAAAATCATTTGAAACGTGAAACAGAGCACCACAAACCCAAAAACTCTCGTTTGTTAAGTGAGGCACATATTTCTACTTTTCTCAGTAATGCACCCGATGAAAACTATTTACATATAAAGGTAATATTTATAATGTACGTAACACATCTAAATATATATAAAAAACTTATATTATCAGGTGGCACTTATTATGGGAATCTCAGGGGCTTGTCGATCCACTGAACTCTGTGAACTCCTCCTTAGTAACGTTAACATACAGGATTATCTTATACATGTTAACGTTGCAAATACTAAAACAAATATAGACAGATACTTTTTTGTAACTGATCTCGTATGGATAAACCTCATAAAGAAATATGTGATGCTGAGGCCTCAACATACAACTTGTAATCGTTTCTTTATTACATTCCGGGCTGGAAAATGTATCAATCATCCCATTGATCGTAATCAATTTGGCGCATTTCCGTGCAAAATAGCAGAATATCTCCGACTTGATGATGCTAAATTCTACACGGGGCATTGTTTCCGACAATCATCTGCTACTCTGCTTGCAAATAAAGGAGCTGATTTTCTAAGCGTAAAACGCCATGGTGGTTGGCGAAGTTCAGTAGTAGCTAAAGGATATGTCGAGGATAGCTTGCCTAATAAAATTGAGAGAGCTAACAAGTTAACTACCAGACAAAATATTCCAGCAGATTTGCCAAGATGTTCACAACAGATGCAATCAAATGTACATGTGGTTGAAGTAACAGAAGTAACCTGCACAAACACTACTCCTTCTATACATATAACCGCCAGTGGAAATGCAAATGTGCACGTGACTTTTAATAATTGTTCACACAATAACAATAACAGTAATTAAGGATTAAGCTAAATTATGTATATTGTCGCAGATAGAATTTTCTGAACGGATCCATTTTATTAAAATTGACATGCGTACTTAGTCATTGCATTGGGTGTTACGCCTGACGGAATAAACTATATAGAAATATCCAGTTGTAAAATCTCCGCTTTAAAATAAACTATGGTTTAATTTCTAAAATTGCGACGACAGTTACCGCGGAATTAACCCAAAGTTAACTTTAAGCCAAGTCTAATATAATTTTGAGTTATAGTGTTCTCCAAAATAGAAAAATCTAGTTACTTTTTTGAAATGAATGAAGATTATTACGTAAACTAATTTGCTCTTGTGCATTGTGCAAATATTACATCCCGATTTTAGTAAAGTATGTAGTTACATTATGGATACGGATGCGTAAAATCGCTATTATGTATCCGAAATGTGAAAAATATTTATACAATTAATAGTGGTGTAGTAAGCATCTAAATTAAACGTTGCTGTAATTATTAACACATGCAAGTGGAACTAAACAGAATAACACAAATATGTATGTATAGGAAACTTTTAGTAAAAACTTCTAAAAATGGATTAAAATTATTTGAATAAATTTGTCACAAATTTAGTGTTACTAATAAAATGATGCTCATTTGAAGTAAATGAAATAGAAACGACGCTTAATCAACCATATTGTCTTTATTTAGCAATAGTTTAGATTGCTTATTTTAATTGCACTTCTTTTTTCTTGCTGTTTTCGTTTTTATAAGCAGTAGGTGACTAATTTGTATTTTGATGACATTATTTGAATAGTTGGTGATGTTAGCTTTAGAATATCCAAGCGCCAACAGGTTGAATGTGTTCTTTCGACAATGTTGATGATTCCTGAAAATAGTTTGTTTAGTTTAGTTGGTAATGATTTGAATCTTGATCTTTTTGACATTGCTTATGAACGCAGAAAGTTTAGTGGTGTTAATATCTTTAGGATCGAAGTATCAACTGATAAGTGTAGCATAGCGGGACGTTACTATTGTAGTGGTATGTAAGCTTTTTTTAATGTTAATAAATATCAAATGGTATTTGTTTTTTTGGTATCCAAGTGTCAACCGATAAGGTTCCTACGCGTTGGTACGGTATTGGTTTCTTTGAGGCCTAATCACTGACGCTTGAATCTTTATTCTTTACAAGATGTTGATGATCGTCAAAAATCCTCGTTGGTATTGTCTTTTTTGGGGATGAAGTGTCAACCGATAGTGGTACCGAAGGGGAATACTTACTAGCGTAGCAGTTCTAGTTTGAGATCTAAGTGCTAACGGCTTGAGTTTTGGTATTTTGGAAACGCTGTAACATGAAAATTTTATTCGTACATTTATACATTTTTTAAATTGTAGGTTTTTATTTATTATTTAGGCGATTCGAGATTTTTATTTGTGCTAATACTTCGTTAGCTATAACACTAGAGTTCTCTCACTCCTGAAGAGTCTCAAAAGGGCGAAAAGCTGTCGGATGATTCACCGTTGTTGGTTTGCTATTATACAACCTCTTGCAAAGTTTACAGCAGGCGATTCGAAATTTTTATTTTTGCTAACACTTATCGAATTATAACGGCTATAATTATCGAAGGATCGACATATGTAACTACTTTTACATATATGTCGACAAAGTTCCTTAATGTTAAATACTGTTGTTATTTAAATCATTATTTAACATGGGCGTTGGATGCATATAAGTTTCATTTGTAATAGTCAATCTTCATCTCTGACTTATCAAACCTAAATCCAACGGGCAAATGAAAATCTGTACAAATTCTTTTAAAGAATTTTGATAATGAACCAATTATCTGTTGTTACAATGTAGTTACTTTGATAAACACTTAGTTAAGTTTTTACATAAGATTTGTTCTTATATCACAGATCAGTAGAATCTTAATCCCAAATTTTTTTGGTTTGTTCGTATTCGGATATCCGATACAAATTTTAAAGAGATAATGGTCTTTATACCTCTGTACTTGTTCCTCAATAGTTACATAACTTTAGGCTTTTAAACAGTGTAATTCTAAACAAATTCCATCAGAAATAAATAACCCGGAATGGGTTAGTATATTAGGAGTCCATTTTGATCCTAGGCTGTCGTGGAAAGAGCACACTCTCAAAGTAGCTAGCAAATTGTCTAAAGTAATATTTGTGCTCAGAAATCTCTCTAGAACGGTACCCACAAATGTTCAGAAAATAGCTTAATTTTCACTATTTGAAAGCACGTACACTTATGGTTTATTGGCGTGGGGACACACAACGCATTTAAAAACAGTATTTTCTATTCAACGTAAAGCTCTAAGGGTTTTAGCAAACTTAGACTACCGTGCTGATGTAAGAAATTATTTCTCAAATTACAATACACTTACAGTTCCATCCATGTACATTTTTAAATCATTGGTCTTCGTAAGAACAAACATCTCACATTACAATTTAAATGTAAACGTACATGAACATAATACACGTAAGATAAAACACATAGCTTTACCATATAAACGATTAAATAAATCTAGGAATTCTGTTCACTACTGGGGGCCACTTGTTTTTAACAAACTGTCAATGGACATCAGACAAATGGAGTTAAAAAATTTAAATTAATAATAAGAACATTTTTGAGGAGTACTTAAATTGCTGTAATAATAATTTATTTTAATCTATTTTTTATTTTTAACTTTATTGAAGTAATTATTGACGAATGTAAAGTTTATTTCAAACTGAACACATAATAAATACTATATTCTATTCTATTCCTTCAACACTTCCGAGCAAACCTATTTAGTTCTCTTTTTTCTGGTGTTTAAGTGGTTATCTCTCTCATAACACAAATATCATAAAGCAACAATGTATCGAGAATACAGTAATTTCATTCAAACAAGGACATATTGTTAAATGAGTTAAAATAGTTTAAGTATGAATTAACGTACCTTATGTAGTCATAATTATTAATTATATTGCGGTGCAATTTTATTACACCATTCACATCAGACTTTAGATTAATATTGTTTTTGTTTATGATAATGTACATCTTTTTCTTACTATATAAAAATAAGTCGGGTTTTCCTTCCTGACGCTATAACTCCAGAACGCACGAACCGATTTCCACGGTTTTGCATTCGTTGGAAAGGTCTCGGGCTCCGTGAGGTTTATAGCAAAGAAAATTCAGGAAAATCTCAACAGAAAAGCAGGAAAATCTTTTTTCACATACAGCGCCATCTCTGATACATAGCATGTACTACAAACCAATATTTTAAGTAGATGGCGCCGGTGCGTCGTAACGACAATTAACAAGTCGCAAGGCCAATCGCTTAGTGTTTGCGGGATAAATTTAGAAAATTATTGTTTTTCACATGGGCAGTTATACGTTGCGTGTTCACGAGTTGGAAAACCATCCGCTTTGTTTGTGTTAACGTCAGACCAAAAAACAAAAAATGTGGTTTACCAAAGTGCACTTCAATGAAACGGATAATTTGCGGACACGTATAACGTTTCGATTCAGTATTTACTTTGGATTCACTTTCATTTACTTAGAGAAGTTCAACTAAATAACACTTCATTTTTGTAATCGAAATGAATTCATTACTGTTGTGAAATGAAATAAAATTTTTCCTTTTCAAATATAAAACATCTTTTCATCACCAAACGAAATGTTACATAAAACGAAGCCAACTGGTGGCGAAACGGAGTTCGCCGGGTTTGCTAGTCATTACTAAAATAAGTTTTTTTTATAATCCTGTTCTACTTCTAAAATTTTTGTCTTCTCAAAATTAAAACTATGTCCTAAGTCAAAATGATATTTCGCCAAAGCAGTTTTATCTTTTTATTGCTGTTGCAAGGTTTGAAATCATACGTATGACTGTAGATTCGTTTATTTAATAACTGCTTAGTCTGACCAATATATATCCCCTCACAATTCAAACAAGATATTTTTTTTTATAAATTAGGTTACTCTTGTCGAGTAAAGGAGTTCTGTCTTTAACCTTGGTAAAAATTAAAAATATTGTTTTTTTATTGTAAAATGCTAAAATAACACCTTGTTTTCTCAATAATGATCATAATAGTTCTAATAACTCTTAATATACGGAACAAGATGTTTTTTATTATAATTTTTAAGTAAACCCTCTCTTTTATATAACTCCACTATACCTATTATGTACTAACTTTTTTTTGAGTGCCTGAAAAAATTAAGGGTGTTGTAAAAGCATTCAGTTCATCTTTTGTAATTGAAATTGAAATTCGATTAACGTGCAGAACAAGTTTTTTTTAAAGTGGAAAGAAACAAACTAAAGACAAGCTACTTGGACCGTTTTCTTGTGAATTTACTTTGTTTAACCAACCAACTTTTCGACAATAATTTTTTTCTTTCCAAAGCTTCAAAACGATTTAATTATACTTTTTCATACGGATAAAACAAATTAAGTTGTAGCATACCTCTAGTAAAATTACATAACAACACAAACGTCAAAATTAAAGATTAAATTATAAAACATATAAAACATTACACCAATTCCTAAAATACACTAATTACAATCAATTATACTAACATAATTTACAAATTAAATTACCAATAGATATAATAAATAACACAAATATCATAAACCAACAATGTATCGAGAGTACAATAATTTCATTCAAACAAGGACATATCTTTAATCGAGTATTAATATAGTTTAAGTATGAATTAACGTACCATATGTACTAATAATTATTAATTATATTGCGATACATTTTTGTTTTTGATAATGCACACCATTACTTAAATAAGTCTTTTTTTATAATCTGATTCTACTTCTAAAATTTCTATTTTTTCAAAATTAAAACTATGTCCAAAGTCAAAATGATGTTGCAGTTTTTTTCTTTTGTATTGCTGTTGCAAGGTTTGCAATCATACTTATGATTGTAAATGCGTTTATTTAATAACTGCTTAGTCTGACCAATATATACCCCTTCACAATCCAAACAGGATATTTTATAAATTAGGTTTAACATTGGTAAAGATTGAAAATATTGCGAGTGATGATAATTTCTCCTAATAATGTTGACACAGTTGTAGAGAATCCTTCTTAGTGGAGAACAGGGCAAATAAAACTACTTCAAGTGATTATCTTGCGACGTTTCGGAAACGTTATATCTAAATAATTAAACAAAGTGTTTCCTTCCTCAGGCGCTAATGAAGACACAAAATACAAGTATAAGTTACAAAGATAACAACAGAGCCTATGTAATAAATTTAACAATTTGATCATTTTTAGGATCAATTCCAAGAACAACAATATAAGATGTACATAAAGTTGATAAAATACTTACTTCGATATCAAAAATTGAAGCCGTTTGTCATTAAAATTAAAATTAATAATATGATTATTTGTCATACTATAAAACTATAATAAATATGTATAAAAAAAGACAAAATTAACGAATAATTAACACTACCAAACTAACAAACATTAAATTAAGTTAACATTAAAACGGTACATTGATATTAACGGCACTATTGTAAATGTGAGATATGTATTTGAAATATGATATAAAATGACCAAAAAAACAACAATTGTACGTGTATGTAAATGATAAGGTAAAAATTACGACCTAGTAATAAATTCGACGAGAAAACCGTTGGAGATAGGCATAGGGAAACCTATAGCGAATCGATGCAGAATAAAATTCTGCATCCGATCATCCAATGAATACAGGTTGGCCCATTTGAAAAAATGAAATTCTTCAACTTTGAAAATTGTGCAATTGTCCATTGATTTATGAATACCCTGTATGCGATAAATTTATTGTCGATGCGGATTCCGAAATTTGAATTCCTGTGCTACCCTCTACCTCAGACGCGCTCACCTGCAGTTAAAATTGGGTAACCGACGCGGTGTTGAAAATAGGGTTACATATTTCAAAATTTTTAAGAAAATCAAGTTATCTAAGAAACGATTGGAAATAGGTATAGGGAAACCTGGCAAAACTCATATTGAAATTTTTCAGGAATCCAAAAATCGAATAATATACTGGGTGTTCTATTCAAAATAAGGAAGTTGATGGCGAGTTCCGGTATAGCCGGAAGTGGTATGACCTTGAAAATATTTTGAAATGAAATCAAATTTTGAATAACTCTTAAGTATGAAATTTCAGAATTACAAGTGGTTTCTAACCACAAAACTTCTAACCAACGCCTGCTGTGAGAAACCCTGTATACGGAGAAGAAAAATGTTTCTTATTATGAGTGTACCCTCTCTTTTATATTACGTTATTACACTCTCCATTATGCTTATTATATAGCAACATTTTATGTATAAAAGATATTGGGTAGTTATTAGGCTTTAATATACCTTTTAAATCCTTAATATATTTGTTATTGATTCTTTTGTCTCTATGAGTAATAATTTTACTTTTAAGTTGTAAAGATAGTGTAGTTTTTTCTGTGAGTGACTATAGCCAGGGATGTATCGAGGCCCTGGACTGCCAGCACCTTCCATAAGGGGTCCAAGGGCCTCGCTTGTCTACAATAACTTATTTTAAGTTTATTGAAGCAAGGAACGACTGAAAAAATAATTCAATAATTTGTCTAATTTATAGGGATTGTTATATAATAAAAAACCATTTATCCGTTTCTTTTCCTAATGTGAACTGCAATTGAGAATTTACACTATTAAACACTTTTAAAACTTCCTCTGAACAATTTTTTGAAACAGTTGCAACCGTGTCATCTTCATATAATCGCATAAACGAAAGCTTATTACTTAACTTTTTAGATATAACTTTATTATAATAGTCCATTACTAAGGTACCTACCTAAATTTAGGCTTAGAGGGTCGCCCATAGGAACCCCAAACATTTGTTTATATACAGGGCGGGCCAACGCCGACCAAACAGAGCCAATTGCAGCCACATCGATAATTTAAAAAAAAACTCAGACCCGTCAATTTTAATTCTGAGGGAGACATCTTTTTAGCCTGTCAGCATTCCAGTATTAGTTCTGATTTTAACGGAAATGACGTCACATCAAACTTTTTAAATGGCAACCTACACAAATCGGATAAACGACAAAAAAAGCTTTTCAAAAAACCCTACATGTTGCTAGGTTTCTTTAGCCGTTTGACTAGAACAACCTTACAAAAAACCTTAGAGGGCCCTCATATGATTTCGCGGATATTGTCATTTAAAAAAACAAAAGATATTGCAGTAACAATTTAATAATGCAATTTAAAAAATTGTAACAAATGCTCGAAATTAGCTCCTCCAATTTCGGGAGGCATTTCTCGGTGTCCCTTGTCTTAAATTTTTCAAAGAAGTAGATTTAGTTGAATAAACTCTACTCTTTACACAGCATCCTGTTTTTGAACAAATTAGGATATGCGATGATTTTGTGGATGCTGTGATTAAAAAAATAATACCAGACTAATAATCAAGAAACCTTTGAAACTAGCAAACGTCAAATTTAAGAGTTTAGTTTACTATTGTATCTTTCTAATTCAAAAATATCTTAATCGAAAATACGTACACAAACTCAACGAGGCCGATTTTGACCGTCGTCAACAGTTTTGTGAAATTATGAGTCAAGGAGCAGTTGTTTTTCCAATGAAGCGTTTTTTTTTCTCAGTATCCACAAAAACTAAACGTTTGGGGGGTATTTTTGGAGATTTATTTTTATACGCAAAAATGTGAATTGTCAAATTTACTTGGAAATGTTAGAGAATGTTATCAACCTAATGTTGACAGATATTGTCGAAAATTATGCAAGATATTTAGAAAACGTGCTTTTTTCCAGCAAGACGGGGTTCCACCACATTTTGCAATGCTAGTAAGAGAGTTGTTAAATAAAACATTTCCCAACAGATGAATTGGTCGGAAAGGTAGTATTGAATGGCCACTTCGTTCTCCAGATTTGACCCCATTGGATTTTTTCTTGTGGGGGCATTTAAAGAGTAGAATTTATTCAATTAAACCGACTTCTTTAGAAAATTTAAGACAAAAGGTGACCGATGAATGTCTTCAGATTACTCCAGAAATTCTGCAGAATGTAAGACGACGATTTGAAGAAAATTTGTACCACTGCATGGAAGTAGAGGGAGCTAATTTCGAGCATTTGTTATAATTTTTTTAATTGCATTATTAAATTGTTACTGCAATATCTTTTGTTTTTTTAAATAACAATTTCCGCGAAATCATATGAGAGCCCTCTAAGGGTTTTTGTAGCCGAACGGCCAAGGAAACTAGCAACATGTGGGGTTTTTGAAAGAGGTAATACTGGAATGCCTCAGAAATAAAATTGACGGGTCTGAGTTTTTTTTGAATTATCGATATGGCTGCAATTGGCTCTGTTTTGTCGGTGTTGTGGCCCACCCTGTATTTTTCTTTATATTAAAAATAGTTATTATTTAAACACTGATTAACCAGTTTAATGAACAATCTATAATCAATATTGGTAAATTAATTATCAATGTCTTGCTTACATTAGTAAACAAAGATTTTACATCTAACGACACTAAATTATAATAATCATTAATCGTTATTATTTAATTCTCTAATAACATCTTCCGAATTTTTTACATGATATTTACAATTTGCGATTAGATTTTTTAAAATATAATTTAGGAACCGCCAAATATTGTACTCGAATTTAAACACAAAACAACAGGTCTCAAAGTTTGTGGGTTTTACATAAGCCGTAAATTTTTGGACAAATAGAATTGTAGGTTTTTATTTTTGTACACAATAATTCACCTAGACACTGTGTCGAAGATAACAATGAACAGCATGGGGATCTTGAAAACGGTAAAAGATACAAGGTCGCTCAAATTGCACAGAAGTTGGGAAATTTTTAAAATTTCTTACAAAATTCGGTACCAAAAAATTATGTGTGATACATTGTTGAATTTGTAATAAAAAACTCTACCAAATACAAGGTGTCTTTTGTATGCGGACATATAAAAAAATAAAGATGGTTTCTCCGAGATGAAAATGGCCTTAATTTAGTACTAAGTTGTTTAATTTTCTTTGAGGAAGTACACTACAAACCAATAAGTTGTTTTATACGGCGACGTCTCGTGCATCCAAGTATGAACTTCATCAGGCATCTAATTTATTAAAAACTGATGATGCAATTAGAGGTCAGTATATAGAAATGGTTGATTAAATTACTTACAAAAAAAACGTAAAATCATTCGTTTTGTTAAATACACATAGTAATTAAATAATAAATTTTGCGGTTCCTCTCCTCAAGGAAGATTAAACAATTTAGCGATAGATTACTGTAGGAGGAACTGTTTACCTATTGTGTCTTAATTTACTAGTTGAGTTCAAATTTATTACCTCTTCTTCTCGTTCTAAATGAAAAAAGCTTGTTTTCTTTAAATCTGAAAGGACGTTTGTTTGCTGCTTTTAGTTAAACTGGTAGAAATTTAATATTGTTTCTAATTGTAACTACACAATTTAAATTAATTCTAAATTATTTGCGAAGGTGTGTTTCAACAAAACTTCAATACTTACACAGCAACTATATAAAATCTAGTAACAGTATTCAATTGAAATAACTCAATCCGCGTTTGATTTGATTTCAGTAACACAAAAGAAAATAATAATTTACTATTTGTTGATTTCTAACAACAAATGGAGTGCTACGTCCGATTTCCAACTCTACCTTCATATAGCAATATTGTATCCTTTATTTGATTGATGGTTGTTATATCCGTTCCAACCCTATATCGACGTTGATTTTATCACCCAATATATGTGTAGCGCAGGTGATAGAAATATAAATTTGAAAATTTATGTCACGTCACAGCATTTGATCACATGCTTTTGAATTAAATTATTCACATTTTGTGTATAGTTATTTATATTATTATAGTTATTTGTGGTACGGCTTCATCGGCATTTGCCTTTTTCTTCAAAACGCCACAAGCTCCTATTGTTTCATCGTTAATGGCTAATTTAGGATTTGTTCGTAATAACGTTATTATCAAAGCAACAATGCTCAAAGAAGTGTTTAATTGTATGAAGCTAATATTTAATGTTTGAATTTTACAGAGAGTTAATGTTTCATAAATTTATTTAATTTGTAATTTTGAGGCACGGAAGGTTTTGTTTTTGATTGAGAATTTTTTAATTCTTAACTTTTGATATGGATATCAAATGTATTTCTAAATATATTTCTGGCAGTTCAATTTTGATTTTTTTATTCATTTAACTGCATTAATTTAATATACAAGTTTATTTGGTTGGGGACGAAAAGTAAACTTTTTATTTTTGCAATTGTTTTCGTTCGCAAACCTCGATTGTCTGCTACTATATTTAATGAATATGCGACCTGTCACTTTATTACTTTAATATGTACCTTGGCAAATAATATTTTTGGTGACTTAGCCCGTTTGTTTATCTCGGCTCGGATCAGCAAATTTAGATTCGCCAAAAATGTGCAGCGTTTGTCGTCGATTTTTGGAAGAAATAAATATCTGACCTATAAAATCACAAGATGGGCGTACATTTTTTATTGTTAAGCATTACAAAAATAAACTTTAGTATTTTATTTGTTTCTTTTTAATATTACTTGCTTTAATTATTCTACACTTGCCAGTTGTATTTTAAAGAGTATCCGTTTAACAGATGGAGTAATAAAAACGCCTCTCTTTAACCGCGCTATTTGAACAACGACTTACGATTCGCTACTTTAAAAATTGCGCCGAATTAGAAAAGTAGCAAACAAACACAGGCGAAACTAGAAATTGCAGTGATTGACATAACCTCTGAATACTTTTAACCTAGTGCTGTAGTTTTTCTTTGGTTTTTGCAATTCTTCCTGTTTTTCTTACAAGTCATTCTTTTCTAAGACTCATACCACATTTCTACGTGTGTGAAACTAGTATGTATCGTAAACCTGACTTGTAGCTTTCTGCGGCGCAAATAGCCCCACCTTATGATGATTTACATCTATTAAACGGATGAACTATAGTATTCTTGTGATGCAAATGCGTTGGCGCCATAATTTTTTTGGTTTCGTGCTTCTCATTAGA
The DNA here is from genome assembly GCA_030710515.1 of Abscondita cerata. Taxonomy (NCBI): domain Eukaryota; kingdom Metazoa; phylum Arthropoda; class Insecta; order Coleoptera; family Lampyridae; genus Abscondita; species Abscondita cerata. Next base: position 262,266 of record JALBCR010000085.1, read on the forward strand.
TAAATAAATTTTGCAAATATCAACAAGAACAACTTTAGCTTTAATGGTATCTTTGAACTTGTTTACCATGTTTTTTTTGCATACATACAAAAGCGTTATATATTTCTAAAAATACTTTTACACAAGAAGTTGAAAAATTGATGTACTAATTAATGTAAATTGTATGCATATGTCTTTAATTATAAAAGTAGTTTTGTATGAAGAGATTATACGAAACCAGAATTGCAGTGGGCATTTGAAAAATTAAATAATCGAATGACAAGTTTTGGAAAGCTTTAAAGTAGACCCGTAAAATTTTTGCTTTGTAATTACTATTCAATGGTTTAGTGCATTTCGTCAAATGCATGTAAAATCTATATCTAACAGTTAATTGCGTATATCGTAAATAGTGAATGAAAGTATATGTTTTAATTTTTTTTTATAAAAGTTGCTTTTTCTTTATTAGTAAATTGAAATATACATTTAACGATGAAAACATATTTTGCAACGGTGTAATAGTTATTTACATTCGCGTGCGGAAAATTAAATTTTACAACTCGAAATAAATTTGCGGAGTGCTTTATATTTATTAAGCGCTGTAAAATAATTTAAGGTACAAGATTTGTATTAAATTTTTGTCCGACGATTTTTAAATGGTTAAAATTAACTAATATTTTGCTCTCAATTGTATATGTCGATCGTGAAGTGAACTGTAATTCACAATACATAAGATGACGCTAATCATTTACATGAAACTAAAAATATTCCAAATCACATTTTTTACCATTTAACAGTAAAACAGTTGGGTAATTGTTGATTTAGTAAACATATTTTGTTCTATAAAATGATTTTTATTGATAAATGTACCTTAAGGGCGGACGATCTGGGTAATGATTACGCACGCTGCGCGTGCACTGTATATAATCATCACATTTCAGGGTTTGTAGTTTCAATGTTAATTTGACGTTTACACGTCAGGAGGCCAAAAAATATTTTTATCTTTGTCTAATACACAAATTGCCAAAGTGTTGCATGAGTTTGATAAATACTATTCAATATAACTTTAACGCATTCTGTACTTTGTTCATCGAACAAATGCAGCCAAGCCACGCCCAAAAATTTATGAAATTCGACCGAACCTATTATAGCACGTAATTTAAATTCAAGATAGGTACTGATGATCGTGAGAAAATTTAAAATATACATTTTTAGATTTTGGGAATATACGAATTATTCAATTTATGCTCGCACATTAATAATTTTATTCAAATTTGAGATTTGTGGACGGAGTTAAAAATTATCCAGCAATACATTTTGAACAGATTTATAGAACAATCCGTGACGTTTCTTCATTTTTTGAAGTGGTAGAGAGTGGGGGGAGAGGGAGATGGAGAGGAGTGGGAGAAGAAGAGGGAGAGGGGGAGAGAGAGAAAGAGAGAGAGAGAGCTGGATATTTAATAGAGGAGAAATTGAAACTGGAGAAAATAAGGGTAGGAGCAGGAAAGACAGCGATACGATTTGAGGAGAGAATGAAGAATAGGAAAGATAGTAAAATTTTGATTAAATTTAAGAAAGAGAAGAAGAAGAAGAGTTTACATGCTAGAAGGAGTAAAAAGGTCAAGAAGAGAAGAGAAAATTTACTAGGAGAGAAAGAAGATGGTATTAAGTGGATGTGTAGATGATGATAGTTAGAAGAATTGCAAAGAAAAATAAAGACAGTCGAGAAAATAATCTTTTTGATTTAAAGTTTGAGTTTTATTTATCTAAATTTCTTTTACTATGTGGTCGAATTCACTTGTTAATTTTAAAGAACAAATGAAATTTGATTTTATTTGCTTTTAACTCCATGTCATAAGTCAATATTTTTGTTTCTAAAAAATATATATTTTTTTTTGGTTTCCAGAAAAAGGAACTGCTACCTGACTTTACTAAACTACTGCCACAACCTTTATCATAAAAGTTAAAGTCGTACAAAATTTTCGTTTTAAATATATCAAGTTATAACTAAGTAAGTTCTTGGCAACTAAATTGTTCCGGGTAGTAGAGTTAAGAAGTATTGAAATTTTTTAACTATTAATATGAAGTTCAAAAACGTAGAACTTAATAAATCATTTTTGTAAACTTACGTTCAGATGTCCTTTTGACGATTAAACTAAGGATTAAGCATGATTAATTTTGTGACAAATGATACTAAATAATTTCTTTGCAAATTATTTCTGTCGCGTATAAATTGGGATTTGAATTTGAGGCTACATCCAATTCAATGACTTTTATGAATTGAGATACGCATTTATCTAGGCGACCCACAATTATTGATTTAAATAATGTTTGTTGTTTTTAGGTAAGTTTCAATTGAATCATATGTCCATTTGAATACAACCTTTGGAATTCGGTTCACATCAATGTAATCAATTTCTGGTTCCTGTTTTAATTATTTATTTAAGCAGTTTTGTTAACGTTTGGGAGTACATAGACAAGCTAAGTTTTTGTAATTACTATATCATATAGAAATTCTAATGATTTTTCATAAAATTCGTTGCGGTGTTCTAATAAATAATTTTGGCGTGCGTCGCATGAAAAAGCTTTTCCATACAAGAACTCCTTCCATCTTAGGCATAAGTTCGTGAATTTTAAACTAATGCCTAAATTAATTTTGCATTAATTATGTACACTATCAAAACTGTGCGTTTAAAAGCAACTCATCATTTATTGAAATGGGAATCAGTAGAACATGTTAACACGACTTATACATTATGAAGAGGGTTTCTATAAAAAAATATTTCTAATTCTCAATTATGTGGTTTTACAGACAGGGATGATTGGCTTATTATGAGGTGAAATGTATGATACCCAAAAAATATGACAGGGTTTTATAAACGTTATTACGTCTGAACTTACAACGCATTTTTTACTTAAATCACGTCATGCGTTCGAAATAATTTGATTAAATGATTTTACAGTTCTTTAAAGATCTTTTAACGAGATCATACATTTTAAATGTTTGTATCGTCCTACTTATAATAGTATATGATACACCAAGGTTGTGAAGTCTGTCATTAGTGCCTACCGCCCCTCGCGAAATAAGGTGCGTAGGCAATAATGGACTTCACAACCATGGTGTATATACTATTTTTCCACTACTAGCCAAATTTAAGCCAAAAATAAAAAATAAACATTTTTCTTGTAAAAATCAAGTAGCACAGGAATGCAAATAAATCAAAAAGCATTAAAAGCTCCATACGTTGATAAACCAACTGCAACTGATTCACTAAACACTTGTGTGGTATATTCCACCTTCATTTTCTGAAAATTATTCCGGGTAATATGTAAATTAGTTGATTTAGGAGCCAATCGCAGCAGTTTAGATTTATCTGACATGTAGAAATTTTTAATGTCTTTCCAAGATGCTTTTTTGTTATTGAAGATTATATCGTATTTAATCAAGTTATTTTGCACCGAATTCAATAAATAGGAGACATCGAAGAAATAATAGATTTTCTTATCGTTTACGAGAAGGTATGGTTTTTCCGGTGATACATCTATTCTTTTAATTAGGTTTCGAAAATTTTACTACTGCCCTAACATTGGCACCGCATTGTAGTTGTAGCTTTTCTATGCAGTTTAATACTATCGACTTCAATTTGTCACCTTTGCATATCGTATTCGTAAAGATGTAGCACAAGGGTTGTTTAAGTTTTTATATATAACTCTAACCATGATCACGTAGCAGTTTGAGCTGGCAAAAAAATTTAAAACCTACTTTAAAATTAACATTTTGGGGTTCGTAAAATATAATTTTAGTGAAAATTGTTTGTATTCCTCTGTATATCTCCTGCTTCTTAGTGGTTTATTTTTTAAGTCCACTTGGGCCGTCACAATTTGTGGTCTGCTTTCGGGAAGTAATCGTTGGGAGATGTTAACTTCAATTGAAGTGCTCTCTTTTCACGTTGCAATTTAAGAATGTTCCTCCATAATTTTCTTTACCTAATAGTATTTGAGCTGCAAGCTTGAGTAGTTTTGGTATAGTTAGAGATGTTAACGGGCATTTATTGCTTCGCCAATATACCTTGCATCATTTGAATATTGGGTTTCAAAAATTGACACATTTAGGAATGGAAAGTGTTTGCCACATACTCGTTAAGTTTTTATAATCGACATTTCTATGCAACAGATCGGACCTTCCAGATTCTGTTAACCATTCAAAACACCTACAACCAAATGTTTGTAATTTACTTAAAATTCTTGATGTAACTTAACTCGCCTGGTTAAATCTCCTTTAGGAAACCTGAAAAACTGATTCTACCATCATATTTAATAAATAAATAAATTCAGGTTATGTATTTGCGGTTATGGGATGGGGGCGCGAATTTTAAACTAATGGCATTTTTTATTCAAATAATTTTATCGTGTTAGGTAATTGTAAGCAGCAAATAAGTTAAAGATAATCACCTGGATATACAAAATTATGTTTCACTCGTTTTTGTTAAACAACTATTCTTAGATTCTCAAAAAATTTGAAATTGTTCATTATTAACCTAGGTCAACAATAGAAAAAATTATTAACCACTAATAGAGAAATTCAACTTCTCAGTTGGCCAGGAGACCCAATAATTAATTGTCCACTTCACAGCTAGTAGTGGAAAAAATTAATTATAACTACTCCTTTTGGATCAATTTTTGATATTGATGCTTGCATTTTTGTATGTTTTAGAATAGGGCAGTTGACTATAGACTAGGTTGGTTGGTTTTCTAACTGTTTATGAGTGTATACCTAATATCGATAAATTTCATTGAATTTAAAAACAAATTCCGAGAGTCAAGCAGCAACGAACCATACCAAATTTGTCCAGAACCGAATAACTAGGCTTTTGTATGATAAGAAGTTTCTTAAATTCTATATTCGACATTTGGGCATTTATGTTATCATTATGAAGTCGAAGCAATTTAGAACCTCTGATTTATATCAGCCGTAATTATGTTATTGTAATTCGTATACATAAAGCTATTGCTCTTAGTGTTTAGTTTATAGGAAATACTACTATTGGTAAAGTGAGTGCATTTTAATACCAAACGTTCAAGGGTATTTAAAATCTACATGTCGGTTCACTTAAAATGAAAAATATATATTTGCAGGTTGTTCAATTAAAAACAGTTATTAAATTTTGTGGACTGTATTAATTATCAGATGCCGAATAACATATGTGTACATGTGTTTTTCTTTTACTTTCCTTTTAAAACTAAAGGGATTCTTTCCCTACTACTTCTAACGTAAACTAAAATTACGTTTATTGTACAACTGTATGAAATAACACTTTTACGCACGACTTGAAAATTTAAAACACGAGCAGCAGGCGAGTAATTTAATCGCAAGCAAGCAACATTACTGTTTTCTTTATACAGGTTGATTGTAAATTCAGGGCCACTTGATTTACTCTTTTATTATCCATGATAGACAAAAAGTTTATTAAGAAAAGTTTTACAAATATACAAGATGAGTGTTTTCCAAACATTGCACAATATGGCTGACTTCCGGTTTAAGTGGAAATGATATCAACTTTATTTTTTTAATGAATCATGTAGTATTTTTTAGGCTAGAGTAATTCTTTAATAAATTCTCTTTAAAAAACTATAACTATAGCGCTAAAGTTACTAACAAATTCGTTATTTATTGTTCAAAATCTAGAGAGATGCTTTCGATTGGTACAATTAATCTTAGGAGGCTGTGAAAATTAATGTACACAACGGTCAGAACACCGGTGTTTCAGAGAGTTTAATCGTACATTAGAAGCGTGCGTTACTTCAAATGGACATCAATTTAAACACATTTTATAAGAAATAGTTCACTTTCTCTAGTTTGTTATTATAAAATGTATGGTTTTTGTTCATTCATACATTGTTTTTTTTTTACTAATTATGCCAATATCTGGAAAACTGTGACCGTTTATTATTTATTATTATCCAACCAAATATATTGCAATAGTAAAAAAGAATTAACAGGCCTGATCAATTTTTGCACAAGAAATTTTGTAGTAGTTGGTTCATTAGTCTACAACGACTTTTGTGAACAACTTATACCAAGTTAGTAAATAATTTCTCTTTTATTTTATGAATGAATTATAAAAGTCTTCTACAGTGAGAAGGAGTGGAAAACAAAAAAACAGGTCCTTTTTGCCAACGTTTCGCCTACTTTACCCTGAAGAGGCCCACACTAAAGTAGGCAAAAACGTTGGCAAAAAAGACCTGTTGTTTTTGTTTTCCGCTCCTATTGAAGGCCCTTCTCACTGGAGAAGACTTTTATAACTTACCAAATATGTTGCAATAGTAAAAAAGAATTGACAGGTTTGATCAATTTTTGTCTAAACATTTTTTTATAGTTGTTATGGTAACGAAGATATTTGCTATAACATTGAATCTGGGACACTGTGTATAGTGAAAAAAGAGGTAAAATTGGAGAGGGTAAGGATTCAGACAGGAAGAAGGGCAATAAGGTATGAGCAGAAGATGTAAAGCAAGAGAGAGAGAAAGAGATATTGTGTCAATGCTGAAAGGAAATAGAAATGCAAAAAGGAAAATACGGACCCGAGGAAACGAGAAGGTACTACAAAAAGGAGAGTATGCGAGAGAACAGATGAATAAGGTAAGAAGGGAGAAGTATGGAAACTGAGACAGTGATGGAGATATTAGGATTCACAAGCATAACAAAGAACGGAGAAAATAAAAGAAGGAAAGTGCAATCAGAAATATTTGGAGATAAAGACCAAAGAGAAACCCAGATATTTAACGGGAGAGAAGGTCGAGGACAGAAAGTGTAGGTGTAGGTGTAGAGAAGGGCGTTATTGGGAAAATGGGGAAGAAGGGGTTGAGTGGATGAGGAAGGTAAAGAAGAGAAGAAACTGGATGATAGAAAGAAAAAGAAAGACCATACAATTGGAATGAAGGTAGAATAAGTTAGTTAAACAAAAAAAAAATGAAAGGGAATAGTGTTGTGTTATTGTTTATTTAATTAAAGATTAATAATTGTGTGAAATAAAAGGACAAAGAAATAGCTAACTAACTTTTACAATAAACTACTCTACAAATACCACGAACTTTCGACGTCGAAATTAGATTAACCAATTTTGATTACTCCAAATATGTTATCAAGAGTATGGCGCTATCGGTTTTTCTCGAGATAATACGTGGAAAATATTTTGATAAAATATCTGTAGGGTATATTTTTCTTCAATGTGGAATTAAAATTGGTATGTGTAATAATGTAGATGTGAGAAAGTTAGTGAGGATTACCGTACTATTTATTTATTGTCTTCTTTCTCGAATACGATTTTATTAAATTTTGTTGCTGTAGTTCCTATAAAATTTAAATATACCTGAACTTAATATTTTACATTCTTTTGAGTCATCAAACTAAAGATGTCAATTAGTCTTCGTCATAGCCATTATTTACTTTATTATGCTCACTTTTTCATAACACTAATGCTATGTTCAAAATGTGGTCATAAATTAAAATTGATTAGGCAATTATGTTGTTGAGCTAAACGTTGGTGGATGCATTGAATTGATATCAAAATTAAGTCATTTACGTAAATTAATTGATATTATATTGCATTAGTGCCGCATTATCGAATCTGATATTTTTCAGCGTTTTAAATTATTTTTCTGCTAATTAAAACAATGCAAAACTGTTGATTGGAATGTTTTTAAGTATTGGTGCACCTTCGTTGTTTCCATTCCTTCCTTCCTATTCCATACAAATTTGTTTTTCTTCAAGCGACGTTAAAACTTCATATTATTGAACTACTGGCAGACGCTAAAAAGGCTTTTTACTGCCTAAACATTAAAAGCAACAGTTCTTTTGTTTTCACAACTATTTACAGGTTGGTACCTCGGTTATGAACGTAACAGTAAAGTACCGACTTGATTTGTCGATAATAAAATGTCACTATAACACTCGAGAATCTCGAAAATTTGAAAATAACACATGACAAATAAAAATTTTATTTGGAGTTCAAACATATAATTGTTTAAGCTCAATACCATTGAGTAAAAAGTTCTTTAAAAGACTCAACCTAATGTCAAATATCGTGCTTTATGAAGAACCCCACCTTTTATAAAAATGAGACTGTACTTGCGCGACGCCAGCTTATAAAATGCGAACTATAAATTTCACCGTCGTAAAACTGCATTTAGCCTTAATAAAATGTTATCAGCAACGGTATTAGGTTTCGATGATTTATTGCCAGCCAGTCTACGTTGTAAATAAATGCAATGATTGTAAATACTAATTTTTATATTAAAAGTGGACTAGAAAATTAACAATTAAAATAATTTATCAAAAATTTTTACAATCGGTGTCCTTATAAACTGATTAACAAAAGTTATAACATTATATGATAAAAACGATGTTCTTTTTTAAGTAAATCGAAGTTCAAAGAAAAAAGTTGAAGCTATTTGAAAATCCCTATTTCTTGAAAATCAACTAATTTTGAGGGATCATATCTCGATGTGTAATTATAAAACAATACAAATTTTATATTATTCTTACAAGTTTGCATCAAACTAAACAAAACAATTTATATGTAAAACAAATTTATTTCAAAATTTGTTAAATCTGCAGCACATTGAAAATAGGTTGAATTTTATGAAATTACCCGAAAACTGGTTACAATCTTCTCCTGAACGATCTAACCTTTTGTATATTTTTTTCGATAATAAGAATTTTAAGTAAAACTCGACCAAGTTGAGGTCAATCGGTTAAATACACTCAGAAAATTAAATTAAATACAACTTGATGAAAATATCATTTTTATGTATTTCCATGTAATTGTGGTTATTATTTATATAAACAATTTATTCGTTTCGGGCCCAGTTGGAAAAGATTAATCTGCTGAGTTTTTCTTTTGAATCGAGAAGGACTTCGCGAGTTGATTCTAAGAAGAAAAAATAACATAAATTTACTGATAAAAGATATGCTAAGTCATTTGTATTTAATTTTAAATATTCTTTTTAAAATTTTAATTCTCATTAATTACACACAACTTTTAGTACATTGTAATCAAACAACAAATAGTTTCTTAATGGGCTATTAAATTTTTTAATTTTGTTTTTGAGCAAAAACTTACAGTTGGATAAATTGAAAACCATAAATCATATGCGATCAATTTTCATACGGAATAAATTTATGTGAATCACGAGTGCATGATTTTTTATCTTATCTGTAATGTATTTGTCTTTTTACTTAAATAAAACACAAGTATTATCCGCAAGTTAACTTTATTATGCAAACAAATAGAACCTCTTTCATCAATGCGTAAAACTCCAATACTACAGAATCTCGTGCGTATGGGCCGCTGCCTTATACTTAATACTAAATAACAAAATACATCACATCTTTCCCCGCTCATACCTCTCAGGAGGTTTTCGTGTTCTTAATGGCCTAGAAGGAACGGTAGTTGCAGGTGACACTTGTGAATTTTCAGAATCTAATTTAATTATATTATCACCAGCAGCTTCCATTTCGTTCTCAGAAAGAATTTCAGTACGTTGTTTATTACCATTTGAAGTTGCCAATGCCATCGTTAAATCAATATTTCTATCGCTACCACTAGATTTATTTTCACTAGTATTAATTTTTATATCACTTACACCATCATCGTTGTTAAGTACCATCAATTGATTTGCGTGTCTTTTCCAAGTAATTTCAGAATCACAATTTTACAATGCAGGTACGCGGACCTACTTTCCGTTCAACCTTGCATTTAGTCCACGATGGTGGATAACCACGATAATCGCTACAACAATAAAATCTGTCCTTTTACATAGCTAATCTTCCTTCTTCCGCGCGCATTTTTTACTTGTATCTGTTGTTTTTTGTGAACCCTTTCGCGTAATTTACTGTCTAACATTTCTTATTGTGTTTCCGGTAGTAGCAAATCTAACCTAGTACATAACTTTCGTCCCATACATAATTGTGATGGTTTTTCACCAGTAGTGCAGTGTTCGGTATTTCGGTAATCCATTAAAAATCTTTGTAAGCGAGTTTCCACATCTTTAGTATGGGCTACTTTTAAGATGAAAGATTTAATGGTTTTTACACTATTTTCGGCTGCACCATTTGTGGATGGGTTATATGGACTGGTCGTTTTGTGAGTTATTCCATTATTTCTGACAAACTCTTGAAATTCTTCGGATGTTAGTTGCCTACCATTGTCTGACACTAGAACTTTTGGTAGTCCAAACCGAGAAAATGTTTCCCTCAGTCTCGCCAGCGTCTCTGTTGTCGTAATTGTTTTCATACGGAACACCTCTACCCACTTCGAATAAGCGTCGAGTATAATTAGAAATGTTTTATTTTCTATTGGTCCTAGAAAATCTATGTATACACGTTCCCATGGAGTTTTCGTATATTCCCATGGAATTACTTCGCACTTCTCAGGTAACTTCCGATATTTTAAGCACATATCACAATTCTTTATCATATTTTCCACGTTTTTCTCTATATTTGGCCACCAAATATATGATATAATTAACGATTTTGTTTTCACTATCCCCATGTGAGATTCGTGTGCCCTCTGTAATACCGCTTGCTGTAAAGTTACAGGTATAACCGCCCTATAACCCCACATAACAATACTGTCTTCCAAAGACAATTCATTTTTTCTAATCCAAAACGCTCTGTACTCTTGACTAACCTTTTCTGGCCAACCTTTTAAAATGTAGTTACTTACAGTGTTTAACGTCTCATCTTTTTGAGTTTCAAATCTGATCTGGTCAACGTTTGAAACTAAACTTCCTTTTATTATAATTCAAGTAAGTATGGAGATTTTTCTTCATTACTTGTATTTGTAAGTGGCAACTTAGACAGCATATCCGCAACATTTTTTTTGGTATTTACATGCTCGGTTCTGTAACTGTAACCAACAAGAAATACTGCGTATCTTCGTAAACGATTTGCTGCCATCGTCGGTATTCCTTTTTATCCCCAAAAATCGCCTTTAATGGTAAATTGTCTGTAACCAACGTAAATGACCTTCCGTACACATACTGGTTGAATCGTTTTATGCCAAAAACTAAACTAAGAGCTTCTTTGTCTAATTGTGAATAATGTTTTTCAGATTCCGATAAGGTACGTGACGTAAAAATTTTTGGTCTCTCTACCCCATTTCCAAAAACTTGTATTAACACTGCTGCTACCCCGTAATCTGAAGCATCACAATAAAGTTTTAATGGTAATTCGGGGTTATAATGAACCAAAACCACTTCGGATGCAATTACATTTTTTAATTTATCAAAGGCAGCTTGACACTCAGCTGGCCAATTAAATTGCACATTTTTCTTTAGTAGTTCGTATAATGGGTGTAATAATGTCGCTTTATCTGGTATAAATCTATCATAAAAATTAGTAAAAGTGCCTTTAACTCCGCAACATTTGATGGAGTTTGCGCGTCCCTAATAGCTCTAACCTTTTCTTCCGATTTATGTAACCCGCCTTTGTCAATTACATATCCTAGGTATGCAATTTCGTTTTGAAAAAAACTACATTTATTTTTCTTCAATTTAAACCCACACTGACGCAATCTAATTAACAATTTTTCTAAGCGCTCAATGTGTTCGGTTGTGTTTCGTCTTGTTACGAGAATATCGTCCAGAAAACAAACTGTTCCTGGTAACCCCTGTATTACTTTATCCATTATTTGGTGAAAGACCGCAGGCAGGTTTGCCAACCCGTACGGTGCCCTATTATACACGAAAATACCGCGATGCGTACTGATAGCTGTCAGTTTTTTTGCATTGTCAGTTAACCACACTTGCTGGTATGCCATGACAAGTCAATTTTGGAGAAAGTTTCCCCACCTTGCAATTTAGCAAACAAGTCTTCGATACGCGGTAACGGGTACTTTTCAACTTTTAACACCGGGGTTAATTGTTATTTTATAATTTGCACAGATTCTTATAGATCCGTCCGATTTTAAAACGGGAACGATAGGCGTGCCCCACTCACTAAAGTTTACACTAGTCAAAATGTTTAAATTAACTAGTCTTTCTAATTCTTTATCAACTTTATCAATAAGTGCAAATGGCAACGACCTTGGTTTGAAAGTATAAGGCAGCGGCTTTGGTTTGAAAAATTTGGGGACTATGTTATCTACCGTACCTATACAAATCTACTTTACCACGGTTAAAACTGCCTAATTCATCTTTAAACAAATTCTCAAATTTTCCTATTACTCCTATTAATTAACTTATTTCCTAAAGCGTCAATATCTACAAGAGCAATACAATGTTCCCACAATTTTTTTGCCACTCGTTGGCGCGGTGTCCATATTTTATTGGAAATTTAAAAAAACTTTTGTCTCTGTTCTTCTTAGTATTGTTATTGCAATTCGCGTATTTGCACTTAGTCATTGTCACAACAAATCACAATAATTTCCAGACACACGCACAAACTCGGAGCTAATTCAACGAACGCAAGAAAGCCATCTACAAATCGATGAAATTGTACGTTATATTTTTCCAATATGCGTATTCGGATCTTTAGCAACTTTATAATCAATGTCAATACTTATATTGTTTAACTTTTAGTAAAATAATGTACTATTTTAATGTAGTCTAATGGATGTTATTGTTGCATATAATTTCATTAATGAGGTGTTTTTACAACATTTTCAAAAGAAATTTTTGGTGTGATTGTAACATGTAAAAAATACGATTCTTAAAATTTACCTTATTAATTGACAATGTTCGCATATCTCTATTAATATAATTTAATTTGTTTTCCTCAATACTCTAAAAACAATTCTTTGGTAACAAGGGTTGACTGTACAAAAGCTCTGTTCTAAACAGAAGAAATTGAAAAAGTTGTTACTTCTTATAAATTTAAAATTGTATAGGTTACATATTTCTATACGTCAGAGTCGAATAAGAAAACCAAAAACTTATTGAAAAGTCGTTATAAAATAGTTAAAACATCCATTAAGCATAATTATTTTTATTCGTTTGTAATGTATCGATTTGTATAACTTGATTAACTATCTAGTTCAAAATTGCTTTTCTGCTTTTGTAAAAAACAACGCAAGTATTAAATAAATTTAACATTTACAGTAAAAGTTTGAAAAGCGTTTGTATCAATGTCTGTTTCATGTTAAATATAAATTAGGTAAATTACAATATTTAATGCAACAATTTTTTTAAAAAACTACAAAAATTTTATATATCTCACTAAATTAGTTACGATGTGTGTTAATTAATCACTTTCACCTAGTCCCCGGTCCACTCCACAAAAATATTCATCCGGAATATGCAATAGTTAAGTAATCTCAAAATTGGCAACAGGTAGGGAGTTGATATCATTAGTCAAAATAAATAGAACGGCATAGAAAAAAAAATACTTTGAAAGTAATTAATCCGTATAGTACAGAAAAATTTTATTGAACTGCAGCATTTTACTTTCAAATATAATAAACTGCAAGAAAAATTATAAATGACTTTGTAGATACAAATTAGATAATTAGATGCTACTGCATTACAAATACAGTCAATGCCAATTTTGACAGGATATCTGTTCTTATAAATATATTTTCTGATTTATTCTGATTTGATCGTTGTATTAACAAATGCATAATAGAAAATTAAATCAGTTTTAATTCAACTAGCTTACAATTATACATTTTCATCCTCATGTAATTGCATTTTGTGTTTTATTGGTCAAAATACATAGATAATTTATTGTTTTATTAAATAATTGAATTAAAAATTTTGCAGTTGAAATTAGCGTAATATGAAACATAATTCTGTCAATTCTTTGAAGCTTAAATTATTGTTTATTCACAATTTTTATGATAGTTATTATTGCAACTCAGTGAATTTTGTTATAGTCGTCGAATAAGTAATTATTTATATGTCATTAGTTTTGTTCAAAGGTAAATTTATTCATCAATGTCGTAGGGAAGTTTTTGTTTATTTAAAATCGACTTGATATATGATAATATAATTATTTTTAAATAACTAAAGTTTGTAATAATTTATTCCACACTTTACAAACAATTAACACTATGGCATTTAATTACCCGACAGTTAATTATAGCTCATTTAAACATATAAATATAACGACGCGTCGTACAAAACACCGACATTTAATTACACCGACGTTTAAACATTCCGAAGTTTATTAACACCGACACGCAACATTTAATCAGATAAACATATAATCACCATACTAGATAAACACTAGACAATTCAATCACACATTCACATTAAATAATGTACTTCTTGACGACAATCATACACTAAGTTTATAACAACGCTACGTGTTAAGCTTCAACACGAGATGCTGTAACAGTTTTTCCCAAAAAAATTACGAAACATTTTCTCTTTCTGTAAAACTGATTATTATTTATAATCTCCAAATTTACTACACACAATTTGGTTATTAATCTTATGTCTCATTTTTCTATTGAATCTTAAAATTTTAGGTTTTGAATGTAAGTATTATTTTCTTTAAATTTAATAAACATGTTACAATGAATTTTATAAAGTGTGCCCACTTAAGTTGGAACCATATGGAAACCATTTTTATTATGGGTTTTTGAAAAAAGGTTATTCTCAATAAAAAGTTTTTCATGGTTCAAAACTTAAAATGCAACCATCAGGTATCAATCTTTTTAAGCCGTATATAAGGTTTGTCAAAAAATATGAATTTTGCTCAAGAGTAAACAACAATTATTTTTTACAATACAGAAGAATGTTACAATGAAAACTTGTTTTGAATTAAACGTTATGTCTAAATATGAAATTATAGCCATTTGTCATGAAAATTCAGGTTTAACCACCGAACCTGAATTTTTACGTTTTACATTATAAATATTTGCAGTAATAAATTTTAGTACTCGATTTATCCCTGTATTTGTTAAAAATATTTTAATCTATTCATTTGTTAATGTTTCTGAACAATCTTGCAGTTTAAATACGTAATGAATGCATAATCATTATTTATTTTAGAAATAGGAAAATCTATACAAATAATATTTAGTAAACAAACATCACATATTTATACAGAAACAAACATAATTAAATTTAACTTAATTAAAGCTTCTCTTAGACCTTCTCTTTGTAAACCTTTTATTGTTCTTTTCAAACTCTTCTATTACTATTCATATCATTTTGGCATTTAGTGTCAAATATTTCATGTCAGTGCATCCTAGTTTACGTTAAATGTATCAAACCAAAATAAGTAATACGGAATGATTAGTAAATAATCACCAAACCTGAATTTTCATTCTGAATGGCTATAATTTCATATTTAAATATAACTTTTAATTCAAAACCACTTTTGTTTATAACATTCTTTTGTATTGTAAAAAATAATGGTACTTGAGCAAAATTCATATTTTTTTGACAAACCTACCTTAAACATTGATATGTGATGGTTCCCTTTTAAGTTTTGGATGATGTAGAACTTTTTATAAAGAGTAATTTTTTTCAAAAACCCGAAACTAAAAAAGTTTTCTATGAGACGCACTATACATTTGTCAATTTTAGTTTCCTCTAATATTTTGTTGCAATTGTAATGAAATGTACATGTTTGCGAATGTGTCGCCGTGATTATGCGTCTATGTGACTAAGTACCGTCATGTTTAAATGTCGGTGTAACATTTGTTTTGTCTTTTGTTAATCATCTCTATTGCATTAAACAAATTTAATGTACATATTTTATTATTGAAACTAAATATTTAACTTTGGTTTATCCGGTATGCTTTCTACAGTTATTTACCTTTGTGTATTGTATGGTATACATTATACAATTTTCCCTACTAGCAACCCTCAAAATATTCATGTTTGTGACCCCCGAAAGTATACCATTGTGAGAGTTATGTAATGCATATACTGCATCTACCGTTTCTTACTTATCTTTATTGGAAGGCCCAAAAGAAATTTTGATAAGCATCATTTGTTGATATTTCTTTCAGTAACAGTATTTTACTTTGATTTAAGGTATTTCGCCTTTTTTTTTCTTGTTATTTTTTTCTTATATCATAACCACATTATTGTACCTACTGCTTTCCTTTTGTTGGCTAATGTGCACTACCGTTTCATGTTCTCTCTCGTTATTAAGTAATGCAATAATCCACGAATCCCTCATGCAAGTTTTTGAGGATACCAAAATTGATAAATAATCGAGGTACCGTTTCTAAATTATTTATATTTTTCTGGA
Source organism: Abscondita cerata (assembly GCA_030710515.1). Taxonomy (NCBI): domain Eukaryota; kingdom Metazoa; phylum Arthropoda; class Insecta; order Coleoptera; family Lampyridae; genus Abscondita; species Abscondita cerata. The sequence goes on from JALBCR010000085.1 coordinate 278,452, forward strand.
GTCAGCTGAAATTACAAAAACAACACTGAAATTGTGAAATACATTTTTTCTTTATTGTCCAGGAGGGTCTTGATGACCAGGTCCGGAAACCAAAGTGGCGATTTTCGTACTTGTTCATCATGAATTACTGTAAAATACTGAAATACGTCAATTCGGGGATAAGTGCCGACCAAATCTTAGGTATAAATTGTTCGTTTGTTTTGCATTTCAAAGCCGTCATAGAAACACCGCTGTGTAATTTTGTGTATTTTTGAGAATTGTGCGGAAAATTTAAATCTTAAATCTTACTATTTTACGAATAAGTTATGAAGACTTTAAAATTGTGGCTGCGTGAATTCAACCGCATTGCGCAAAATCATAGTTCTCCATATGTTGACCGCTACAAGCATAGTTAATTTGAGGATACAAATATTCATGTCATTAAATATTTCTTGGTACACAATCAAAATAAAAATACACGATCCTGGTAATTTCAAAATTCAACACTTGCACCTTTTACTTTGAAGTTGTTTACGATTTTTACACAACATTTTTCATCAATTTTAATTTAAACATTTATTGTCCACACAGTAAATTATTCTTACAAACAGAAGGAGCACTAACACAGACAAATTGATACCTTAATTAAGCAATTAATTATTTTTTAAATAATAGAATTAAAGGCAATTAGAAGGGATCAAAGCAGGTTAAAACTATCATTAGTGTACTTGTCACATAACTTTTTTCTCAAGTATTGAAGTGTTACATATTATTTATGACTTTCATTATTCTTTAGGATTAAGAATTTAAAATTGAAAAAGTAGGCGAACCGCGCGTTTATTACATTTTCTCGCTACACTTTTTTATGTCAGCTGATAATCTTTCCCTGACATACAGCATACATAAGCATACACCAGACCATGTTTAAATATATGCATTGCAATTAGTGTTTAAATTGAGTTACTTCGCAGTTACTAAAATAATTTTTGAGATCAAACTTAGCTGTGAATACTTCAAATTTAAAATTAATTTTAAACTACTTTTTAAGTATTTTTAAGATTGAAAATGGCGGTGAATAAGGGTCAATGTAAATAAATCACGCATTATGTTGCTTTTAAATAATAAATTTTAATTGTTTTCAATAAATAGCTTTACAAAATTCATGTGTAGTAATTAAGCCTGCAATTTTGTGTACAAATCGTACCGATCTTAAGATCGCAGCGTAAAAATTTACAATTTTGTGTGTTGCTACAAAAGCTACAAATTCTCGTAAGTATTTCCGGTTTCTTGTAAATCCTTACAGACAGACCTTAAAAAATTTGACAGCTACAGAATTGCGAATAATACCGATCTATAAAATATTTTGCTGCGATCAAATCAAAAGATACGATCTTACGATTTTACGATATTACGGTTTGTAAGTACAGAATTGCAGTATAAATCTTAAACATGGTTTCCTCTCTAGTATTAATTTCCCAGTCAAAGGTTTATATTTGTTACTGAGGTAAATGTCCCTTGCTCAACAAATAATTAATATTCTAGAAAATCATTTTTAATATCTTAGATAGATATGGGGTGATCATTTTCAGGGCTTATCAATTGAAAAACAGTTGAACGTACATTTGAGTCGAATGTATTTTATTTGATTGAAACATTCGCCCCACTGAGTAACAGTGCACTTGCCATGTCATTTGTCGCTTATTTCTATCCAACGTTTGAGGCCAACATTTGGAACAACATTCGCCGCATTGTGGGCGGAGGGTCATATACAGCGTGTCCGTGTAGCACGCGGACCTTTGATATTGCCTTTAAAAAGCAATTTTTTCAAAATCAGTTATGATTATTCTATTAGGTTCCTCATTAACTACAATTTAAAAATATTTATAATTATACAGGGTGTCCCACGTTCTGCCAATTTTGATATTTCCAATGGGAATATTTTTATTCTAAATTTACGTAAAAAACTGCGCGGACTTTATGTATACAAGTCTTACTCAAAAAGATAATAGATTTGGGTGTCTTAAACTATAGTTAATACTAGATAAACCGGGACCAGGATGAAAATAAGCCCCCCCTGGTAGACCTCCGCTACCCAGACCACCCATTTCCCCTTGTGATCTATTCTAAGTCCAACCATAAACTTGGCTTTGGCCTAGCATCTATATTGGCCGAGTCTATAAAGGGACAAAGAAACAGACAAATTTTGAATCTTCGTATATAGATTTTTTCACTTTGTTTATTGGCGCTAGAACCTCCACATTGAAATAACAGAAAAGAAATTGCACTTTTCGGAGTATTTTCGAAGCATCAATTTTATCTTAAATAGAAAATGAAATTTTATTATATGCATATGAATAGATAAAACAGTTGTATTTAAATGAGATCTATACGGCAAACGATTTTCGTGACTCTACGAAAATATTATATTTTAATTTTGTAGCTCTAACTTTAGGTATTCCTACATTGGTAAAACATATGTTTACATTTTTAAAGAAAAAAAAATTTTTTTTGTTTTTTTTATTTATTTTATTTCAAGCAAATAAATGTTAACATAAAAACAAAAAAAGCATGTTTGCCCTCAGTGTATGTAAAACTACCAGATAAGTACGTCAATACGCCTACTGAAACAACAGAATTACGTACTAGTGTTTCAAAAATGTTACAAAAACACTGGGTTAATAGAGCATTTTGCTACAAAAATATTTGCATAAGCACACAATTTCAGTTACGAGAAATTACTTTACATCCCTACTATAGCAAAACTCCTTCAGATCTGTAATAATTGCTAACTGAATATTCGAAATGAAGAACGACAGCTTGTATATTATTTGTCACTTTTATGTAGATAGAACTACTAACGTGCGTTGTACACAAAAATTGTTAATGTACTTACATTGTTCGTTATTTAGAATGCAATTTACGCATCTTGTATTTTTTGTAAATGCTCAAAAACAATTCAAAATAAAAGTTTGACAATTAAATAGGTTAACTGGATGACAAATGTATGCATTATATCAGAAATGTGAAAGTGTGAATTTAGAAACATATCGTACAAAAAATAGCATTCGCAACTTGTGCGTAAACAGTATTCGGTACTCATTCCCAAAAAATTTGTTTACGCACATGTCACGTAAATAACTATTTTTACACTATGTGCTAAATCAATTTCGTAAAAAAAATTGCTTGAAATTAGGTAGCTCCTCAAGAATTCGATATAGGAGTACCAATTAGAACACACAGAAGATGTGACAAGCGAAAATTAAATATCTATCTACATATATTGTATATAAAAGTAATCATAATTATAATTATAATAAAACAAAACCTATAATATGTTGTGGGCGTGACTCATTGTGAAATTAGTATTGTACCGGGTGACCCAATAAGACTGTTCCTCGGCCATATCTCGGGAACCGTTTGTCGTATGACTTTGGTTTAAAAACATATTAGGTAAATCGGCCGTGAAGAATCGCAGGAAAATATTTTCAAGTTTTAAAAATGACTACCAGAGGGCGTAACTGCCATCTTAAATTTTTTAATTGCATTTCTTATAAATTTTGCATAATAAACAAAATTTTTTTTTTACATTTGTAAAGAGAACCAGTTTATCTATCATTTTTGTAAAAACAAAAGTTCAGTTATTTCAAAAACAAAGATGACGGGGAGTGTTCAATTGTTTTTGCAATAACCTGCTTTAACTTCTTAACGGTTTGACCGATTTTATCAAATTAGGTATCGTTGAAAAGAGCATTCCTTAAGCAATAAGAATCACTAAAATATAGTAAATTTAGTTGAATCCTTCTCCGCCAGGGGGCTAGTTTTGACACCATGACCCAAATTTTAAAAAATCAAAAAAATCTAATGGAATGATATGACTTTTTCTTTATGATAAAGTAGCCAAATAACATCCAAATAAGCCAGTGAAAACATTTTTTAAAATCTCGTTCCTAACCTCAAATATTGGGAAAAATGAGGATAATGGATGTTTGAAGATCGAGGACCGCACGGTAAATTTTCTAAAACTATTAAAAATTTAGCACAAAATGAATAAGATGTTAAAGAGACAATTGTGAGTCTAAATAGAATTAATTTAGGTATTATTTAAAAAAAAATATATCATCAGAACATTCACGTTGCTCCAAAGGGACTAAACGCATTTTGAACTTATTGTCACTTTCATATTACTCTCGTAATTCTAACCTTTAATTTAAAAAGTAAGCCTAAAAACCTAAATAGGTATACTATATCCGAATTCGAATATGTTAGACCATCTATTTTGGAACCATTTACAAAGGTTTTAGTAGGTATAATATAGTTACTTTTACGGAATTCTTTTTATGAAATGGTCGGTGGTTCTAAAAAACGTGTCTCTTTAACACCTAATTCATTTTGTGCTAAATTTTTAATAGTTTTAGAATATTTACCGCGAGGTCCTCGATCTTCAAACATCCATTATTCTCATTTTCCCAATATTTGAGGTTAGGAACGAGATTTTGAAAATTGTTTTCACTGGCCTATTTGGATGTTATTTGGCTACTTTATCATAAAGAAAAAGTCATATCATTCCATTTGATTTTTTTGATTTTTTTAAATTTGGGTCATGGTGTCAAAACTAGCCCTGGCGGAGAAGGATTCAACTAAATTTACTATATTTTGGTTGATTCTTATTGTTTAAGGAATGCTCTTTTCAGCGATACTAAATTTGTTAAAATCGGTCAAACCGTTAAGAAAGTAAAGTTATTGCAAAAACAATTAAACACTCCCCGCCATCTTTGTTTTGAAATAATTGAACTTTTTTACGAAAATGATAGATAAACTGGTTCTCTTTACAAATGTGAAAAAAATTTTTTGTTTATTTTGCGAAATTTATAGAAAATGCAATTTAAAAGTTTAAGATGGCAGTTACGCCCTCTGGTGGTCATTTTTAAAACTTGAAAATATTTTTCTGCGATTCTTCATGGCTTATTTACATAATATTTTTTTACACAAAAGTCATACGACGAACGGTTCCTGAGATTGGGTCACCCGGTACAAAAGTAAGACTTCTACTGAATTACATTAAAACTGTTTAAAATTAACTTAAACTATACCACAAAAGATAATCGATTTTGGGCAGTGTTAGAAGCTATTTTTTTTTACAGATCTGGAGAATTGGTTTAGTGAATTCATATTTCGAATATGTTCAGATATTTTACTAAAAAATTTTGGACCTGCGTAGTTAAAAAGTAGTTAAGTAAAAATAAAAGTAAAAAGTAATTTAGGCGTAGATATCTAGTACGTTTTTGCCTACCCATTCGTAATTAATAACTATTTCGGCTAACCATCCAGCTCCCAGATCTGATAAAACATAACTTAGTAACCTTATAAAAATACAAATACTTTAATGGTAAAATGTTCAATTTTTGAAAGAGAGGAAAAGATTTTTTTTTCATGATTTATATAGCATTGTGCGTATAATTTTTTTTTGGGATAAAATTAAAGTGTGTAAACTTGTCAAATTTGAACCTCCCCAACAAACAATGCCATATTGCAATTGAGAATTGATTAATGCAATGTAGATCTACTTTAAAACTAATAAAGGGCAGGTATGTCGAAGGAATTTTTTTAATTTGTTTATATGATTTTTCCAGTTTAGTTTACGATCAATTATAACCCCTTGATATTGAAGATTGTCTACATATAATTATGCAATTTTTACACTGTATGGTATTGTTGGTTAAACAAGAGGTACACGTATAAATCAATGGATTTAAAAATGAGTTGGTTTTTTGTAAACCGTAGAAGATGATCTTTGTTTTTTTACTAAGAGTCAAGCAATTTTCATCAAACTAATATTTAAATTTATTTAAATCGTCAGTAATATTTTGATACAAGAACTATTTATTGTTAGGTGTATAAGATTAAGTAATGTCATCTGCAAAAGCTGTAAAAGTGCCATTGAATTTATTTAGGCATAAATCGTTCATATAAATTAAAAACAACAAAGGCTCCAATACTGAATCCTGCGGAACACCACATGATACTTCATACGTAGAGCTGCAAAAACTATGTATGAGAATCTGTTGTTTTCTATTAGAAAGGTAGCTGGAAAACCAATCATATGCAGTGCCTCTAATACCCGCATTCCAAAGTTTTTCTAATAAAATACTATGATTGACCGTATCGAATGCCTTTGTAATGTCAATAAATAGGCTTGTAACAAACCTGCTTTTGTTTAAACCTTCATAGATTTTCGTTAAAACATTTAATAATGCTCCCTCAATGTTTTTCCCAGCAATTACACCAAATTGAGTTTTTGAAAAATAATTTACTGAATTTAAAAACTTCATTAATCTAAATTTTACCGCTTTCTCAAAAGCTTTAGATAATACTGGCAGTAGCGCAATCGGTCTATAACTGTTAATATCAGTTATACTACCTTTTTGTAAATTGGAATAATAATAGCATTTTTAAATTGTTGTGAAAAGTTTTTATACTTAGACTAAGATTGAAAATGTATGTTAGAACAGATGAGATAATTTCTTGCGTAGCTTTTAGAACTAACCATGACAAGCCGTCAGCTCCTACTGTTTTTGTATTATGTAATTTCGAAATAATGTTCTTTGTTTTGTCCGCCGTTATATCATACATAAAAATAGAATTGTATATTGACTTTTTTTTTTAAATTTAAATTTCTGGCAATTTTTTAAATCAGGTAAATTAAAGGACATATTAGATGCTTTTCCAAAGTATATCTTAAAAGCATTTGCTATTTTATCAGAAGAGTCATATGTTACGTTAGTGGAGGGGTCAAGAATTTTTTTAATCGTAGATTTTGATTTGTTTTTAAATCCAATTATACTATCGATCAATCTCCATTGTTTCCTTGATTTGTTTTTTACTTCATTAACTATTTTGTTATAGTAATTTTGTTTGTGATTTTAAATGTCTAAGAATAGTTTGTTTCTGTAGGTTTCAAACTATGATTTTAATTGTTTATTATTGGGTTGTACTAATAAACATTTATACAAGTGATTTTTCTTTACAACCCTGCTTAACAAATGGTCATTCATTCAGGGCTTTTGAAATTCGTTTTGTTTTTTACTGCTTTAATAGAGGATGAATTTTGAATACAATTTGTGTAAATAGAAAGAAAAATTTCTACAGCTGCAGAAACGTCGACTACTTCATGTACCTTTTTCTAATCAATTGGAGCTAAACTTTCATTTAATAATTTAAAATAATTTTGTTGTAACTTAGTATATCATTGTTTTTGTAGGATTAGTGCAGTAAATATTATTGACAAAAATAATAGTAGGGTACCACCTACGCCATGTAATTGTAAATAGTATAAAGTACCTTGTATTCATGTTTTCTACCGAAAATGAATTGTCATTATATAGTTAATTAACATTTAAATGCAAATTTAACATTTTTACCTGAGTGAAAAGTAATGAACTAATGTTAATGGTGTAAAAAAAAAGTTGTAAAAGATAAGAATACAAATAAAATGAGCACCAATTCGACTCGATCAGGTAATAAATTTCCGAGAAAAATCGGAAAAAATAAAATATTTCGGTTTTTCTTTTAAAATTTGTAGATAGGTTATTTTTTGAGATGTAGGATAAATCTTTCAGGAAATAGGAGGTAATGATACGTACTTAGTATGTGCCAAACTCTGCAATTGTCGGGCTATTAGTTTATACTCAATTGAGATTTAAATTTTTTAAACCAATATATTCAATCGAGACTGAATGCTTGTGTGGGCGTCCGGTTGTCAGAAATAAAAAAAAATTTAGAATTGTGAAAATAGAACGGAACCAAACTTTTCATTTTTCGGTAAAATGATGAACGCAAAAATGCATGGAAAGATGAGTGAATGCGAGAAAACGGAGACGTAGTGGGAGTACCCGTCCCCAGCGCGTTTATATAAATTGCAATCCCCTTAAACGGCGCTAGCGGGCGGGTACACCCACTACTCCGTCGTTTTCTCACACTCGGTAATTTTCAGTCATCTTTGCATGCATTTTTTGCGTATTAAATATCATTTTATCGAAAAATGAGAATATACGTTTTGTTCTTTTCTATTTCAGCTTCACATTTTTTTTTTATTTTGGAATGTTTATAGAGTTTTATAGGGCAGAAAATATCGCCTTAAAATTCTCACGAAAATGAATTCATTAGCGGAGATATTGAGTTTTGTAATAATTAAATATTTGAAACATCTACGCCAATGGATGTGGCTTATATGCCACAAAAAAGGTACTTTACATAACATTCGATAAATCGCACCGTTTTCGCAAAAATCGCATTTTAATAATTAATAACATTTTGTTGTTGAAATTTTTTCTTTTTCAAGAATCAGAAACGGTTCAAACGAATTTGACAAATTTTGGTACGCTTACACAGTTTAATGGCCCAGAAAAATTTATATCAGATTTGTGTAAAAAATCATTCATACGCAGATAACACTTAAAAAAGAAACTAAAACACAAATTACAAACATGTCTTTACGTACCTATCCTTAGCTACTAATAACATTTTTTCTTATTATTTGCAATGAAATATAATCTGATTATTAGATCGCCCCATTTACCTAATGTTAAAAATTCACAAATGAAATTGATTTAAAATTCTAATAATAATTACAAATGTTGTTTACCAACTTAATGTTCTTTCGGTTTTTTTAAGGAGTACTCACGACATCGTCACATTTCCCGGTTTTTCTATTGTTACATTATAAACAAATCATAACAGGGAAATGCGTGCAAACATAAAATTATTAATCATATTGTTCCACCAGCAGTTGCAAAGTTTTTGTTGCCTACAAATTAAACACTATAAAACTATAAAAACTTTTTTTAATTATAAACGCTTAACTAAAAGCACAATTATTAAAGTAAGTGACTATTTACATTGTTAATGGTGTATCCGTTTTTATCGCCCATTTACTATATTATAATTAAAGTAATGCTTGAAACTTTGTTTAATCTATTCTTTTGTAATTACTAGAAACAATTAAGTTTAAGAGCATGTCATAATTTTAAACCTATTTTCTTAATATTTCACATTAAATATATCAATAAAGTTTTAGAGTAATATACCAACCGTTGCGAACCGTATTTTAAGTAATGCTTCCCTTTATTATACTTTTAAGAGCAAAAACGTTTGCCTACTTAAATGCTACACACTGCGACCTAACTATTTATTAACAACCATGACCTTTTCATAAATCTAAATGTGTCAAATAACGTTTCTCTCTTCAAGTTTCATCGAAGTATTTGGCATTGTTAAACAATAATAGTAATTACTAATTACATTAAGTTTTTGTTTATAAAATGTATTTGTGTTTATATGCTAAGTAACCTAAATAAACATATAAGTGTCGACTCGTGCTAACGTAACACGTCTAAAATTTATTTAATTGCTGATGTGTAAGCAGTTACATAAGTCGATACCAATGCTAAATAAACTTTTCTATTAAGGTACAAATTCAGAAATATTATTAAATTTGACTCATACGAGTCATTATTTTCTATTTTTTTGTATTACTTCTATTACATTTATTTGTCATTATAGCTGGTTGTAAAAGAAACAATGTATAAATTTCGTATTTAACTGCTAATTAGTAAGATACTTTTATTAACGTAATTATTCAAACGCACGTTGCATAATAATACGCTATTATTGCAGCTGAAACAAACAAATGTAAAAGTAAGTTACAATGAAATCATAAAAGGTGATGGATAAATCGATAATTAGTTCTTGAACTAAGTTAGTGTCGGCACTGTTATAGATTAAGAAAATATATTCCGTTTTTATATGTACTACGCTTTAATAAAATATTTCGGACTAATTATACGGATGTCGATAAACACACTAAATTTTGGGTTTAAATTAACGTTTTTATTTCGTTGCTGTTACGAAACATTTATTTACATTTTAATTTTATGCAAATGCATTTTTGTGAGGAATAATAACTTTTTACAACCACGCTCCCAAAACTAATTAAAAATAATTAACATCTGTAAGAATGTTTATTAGAAAATGTAGCAATTTTCCAACAAAAATTTAACCTGTTCTTTTACATTAGAATTTAATGTAATTTACTAGTTATGCTTTTAAGCACAGTCAATTAAGAATGTATTCTGTTAATACGCTTTAGTCAATCTCCTTATATTGCGTGACAATTTAAATCTGAATGGGTAATGTTAAACATTTTTGACAATATAATTCATGGAGCACGTAGTGTTACTACACTAATTAATTTATCGGTGTGGGAATTTTGTTTGCTATAAGTTCAGTTTTTTCATGAAATGTGTATCCTATCCTACACAGTATATTATTTAACCACCATGTTATGTTTCTTATTAGACACGGGAATGGAGATTTATTATACTAGCTCAATAAAAGTACTGTAAACTATTCCAATGAGTAAAATCCGTATTATACTATATTTTTCTTATATTTATTTTGCATTCATTAAAAAATGTTCCGATTTTCAGTTGAGAATCTTTTTAATTCAATGATGTTGTGAAGATGGACGTAAATAGCAAATAGCAAGCGAAGAAAAATTATTTACAAAAATGCCGACGTTTTGCTCTAGCAAGGCAAGGGTTTATCAATTTATTTAAATAAAGGTAGGTACAAAACATTCTCGTTTTATTGTTTGTGTATTCTAAATTAATTTGTTTATCTTAGGTATATAATTTATTAAGTATATTTAATTGTTTAACAATATTTAAAATGTACCATACGATTAAATAAATAAATAAATAAAATTGTTTACCTTATCGTCTTTTGATGATACTTTTTTAATTGTTGTTCTAACCTACACGATTTTAATTTAAATAAATTTGACCTTGATAAAGTCCTTTCTTGTAGGACGAAATCATTTCCGAGCTTCTTTTTTCGTCTACTGCTGGACGTATAGATCTCTAGTCTGGACTAATTGTATCCAGTGCGTTTCTATTTTTTAGATTGTCGCTCCACCGAGTTAGCGTTCTACCCTGCATCTTTTGTCTGCGCGAGGTCGCCACTCTAACAGTCTGTTTATACTCCCAGTCTGCTTCGTACTTCTTCGTTTCTTATCTTCTCTGTAATTTTGATGCTTAGTATGGATCTCTTCATTTTCTTTTGTGATGTTCTCAATATTCTTACATTTCAGGTAAGTTTCCTCCATAAATTATTTATTGATGAGTGTACTCTCATTGAGCACTTTTTGGGTGGACGTGGATAAACAAAAGCAACTCAGTTAGTTGTAATTGCCGACGTTTCGCTCACCATTGTATGGGCTTTATCAAGGCTATCTAGAAGACTAAGTTGGTAGTCAACATTAAAATTCATCAATAGATGATAACGTCACATGATTTAAAAATTAAAAAATTCAAAAACAATCTTGTGTAAATACAGGGTGACTTTTAACCTCTCGGGTGAAAATTGGATATTCTAGTTGACATGTCTGCATTGAGACTGGTGATCACAATTTTGAACAATTGCTATGATTTGTAAGGTGTTCGGTAATGTTGTTTATGAAATCTACATTGTTTTTGCAATAAATAATAGGAATTGTATCAAATGTACGTTTTTGAAATACGACATGAACTATACGTTTCCGGCCATAGGTACCTAATTCCAAAATTTTTAGGTTGGTGTCAACTATTATAGGAGAGGAAGGTTAGAAAGGAGAAAAATTTAAAAATTTAAAAAAAAATTTTAAATTAAAAAAATTTTTAAAATTTTAAAGGGATTAATTTTTAAAAAAAAAAAAAAAAAAAAAATTAAAAATTTTTTTTTTAAAAAAATTAAAATTTTTAAAAATTAAAAAAAAAAAAAAATAAAATTTAATAAAAAAAATAAAAAAAAAAAAAAAATTGTAATTATTGTTGGTGGGTTTTGGGAGAGTTTATAAAAAAAAAAAAGAGAAAAATTAAAAAAAAAAAAAAAAATAAAAATTTAAAAAAAAAAAAAAAATTAAAGAGGTTTTTTAAGTAAAAAAAAAAAAAAATTTTTAATAAAAAATTTTTAAAAATAAAAAAAAAAAAAAAAAAAAAAAAAAATAAAAAATTAAAAAAAAAAAAAAAAAAAAAAAAAAAAAAAAAAAAAAAAAAAAAAATAAAAAAAAAAAAAAGGAAATATCCAACTCAGTCGTGTAAATAACTTTGATAAAGCCCACACAATAGTGGACAAAACGTCGGCAATTGCAACCAATTGAGTTTTTTTTTGTTCATTACACTTCCACCTAAGATGGGGACTCAATAAGAGTATACTATGTAATTAATTCCCACATTTATTTTTGTAAGTATTAACGTATTATCATGTGATGATTGGAGGTACACATTGGTCGTACACCTTTTTGCTTCTGAGTATGTGTCTCATTTTGCGTAGGCAACCCAGCCTAGTTCAATTCTTCTTTTACCTCTTCTGTTTGATTGTCTCTTGAAATTTTGACATAATTTCCTAAATGCTTATATTTTTCGACGTCACTATATCGGTGTTTTCTACTCATATTATTCTGCCGAGGACTAGGTTTGATATATAATTTGTTTTACTTCTGTTTATCTGCATCCTACTTTTCTGGTGGTTTGGGGTAGATTATTTAGCATTTTCCTTAGTTCTCGTAAATTATCAGCGATGAGGACAACGTCATCGGCGAAAGGTAAATATTTTCGCCTATAAGTTTTATTTAAATGATTTGTTCTTCTTTGAGGAGGGGCACTAACAACCACGAGGAAGTGCACATTCGTTGCACGAAACGTTCCCTGAAAAAAAGCTTTAGTGGTTGTTGGTGCTTTAGCCGAAATTTGCCGAGTAGTTTCTATATGTTTTTCTGAATTAATCCTTTTTTTTGCGCGGAAATCGTCGCAAATGAAATTGTCGTATATTTTTCCTTCTTTTGTCGCAGCATTTATTTTGTCTAGAAAATATACAGTGTGTCCAAAATTCGATGCTCACCATTGGTATTTTGGAAACGGTAAGAGTTACAGGGTCGGTTAAATGGAACAATATGGAGGTATTTATCTTACCTCTTCAGACCTTCTCTTGTTTTTCCAAAGAAATGCGTTGCCTACTAGATATTGCAAAAAAGTGAAAATCGGCATTTTCTTTAAACTTGCGTAGAATCCACACTATTTATCCTATCAAAAATATGTAAATATAAAAGTTGTAGACATTTAGATATTGAATAATATGCGTCATTAAAATATTTTTTGCTTGCATCAGTAGCGAAATATGACCCAAAGTTGCATTTTTTAAATGGAAATGATAATTTATTTTTATACAGTTGAATTACTTGATTTTTTTCCTTTTCAACGATATAAGGTTCGAGCTATTTATCTTGTGTACTTTAGAAGATATAAAGAAAAATCGTTTTTGAGATCTGTAGATGTATTTTAAAGCACATCACACTATCCATGATTGCAAATTTTAAGAAACAAACAACTGCACATCAAATCTGTCAATAATATTGTTACAGTAGTATCGTGTCAGAACTTGTAGTTGTTGTAGTAAGCTATTCATATTCAAAATTGATGATGCAGTTTTCAAACCATGAAAAAACGGACATGTTTGTTGTCTACATAAGATGCCATCGTAATTCAACTGCGGCAGCAAATGAATATCACAACTTATACCCCGAAAGAAGGCAACCTCACAGAACTTTGTTTTCCCGACTCGAGCAAAATCTTCGACAAGGTGGATCCTTCACCGCCATTCGTCCTACAACCTATCAAAAGACAATGAGGATGCTGAAATAGCTGTTCTAGCCGCTGTTAATGTTGAGCCTTCCGTTTCAGTAAGAAAAATTTCGAATGACAGTGGTATGGCAAGAAGTTCAGTACATTATGTTTTAAAAAGAAGAAATTTCATCCTTATAAGCCAATGATATGCCATCATATCAAAGAGAATGATTATGCTCGAAGAGTTACATTTTGTAGATGGTACCTGGATGAAGTTACAAACGATAATTCTTTTTCTAAAAAAATTCTTTGGAGCGATGAAAGTAGATTCACAAACAACGGCATTTACAATCGGCATAATTATCATTATTGGAATAATGAAAATCCGAAAATAGTTCGAGAATCGCGTTTCCAAGAACGATTCGGATTTAACGTGTGGTGCGGTATTTTGGGAAATCGTTTGATAGGTCCATTTATTTATAATCAAACGCTTAATTCGACTAGATATCTTCAACTGCTGCAAGCCGAAGTCGAAGATGCATTGGACGAGCTACCTATTCAAGAAGAAAGAAGTATTTTGTTTCAGCAAGACGGCGCCCCGGCCCATAATTCCAGGATCGTCACTGAATATTTATCAGCAAGATTTGGAAACCGTTGGATTGGAACAAACGGTCCCATACGTTGGCCTGCGCGATCACCAGATTTGTCCATACTAGATTTTTCCTGTGGGGACACATAAAAAATTTAGTATACGTTGTCAATTATGAGAACGTTAATGATTTGCAACAGAGCGTCATGCAGGCCTTTAATTCAGTTAGCGTCCGTCAATTAATGAATTGCCGAATAAATATTGAAAAACGCTATACAAAATGTTTAGAAGTCAATGGCCGCACTATTGAGAATCTTTTATAGGAAAACTCATTCGTTTTACGATGTTATCCACCCGTTATGTTTTTGTTGTTATTGCTTACAACTTGGTAACATTATAAATCTGCCTCAAAAATGATTTTCTTTATATCTTCTAAAGTACACAAGATTAATAGCTCGAACCTTATATCGTTGAAAAGGAAAAAAATCAAGTAATTCAACTGTATAAAAATAAATTATCATTTCCATTTAAAAAATGCAACTTTGGGTCATATTTCGCTACTGATGCAAGCAAAAAATATTTTAATGACGCATATTATTCAATATCTAAATGTCTACAACTTTTATATTTACATATTTTTGATAGGATAAATAGTGTGGATTCTACGCAAGTTTAAAGAAAATGCCGATTTTCACTTTTTTGCAATATCTAGTAGGCAACGCATTTCTTTGGAAAAACAAGAGAAGGTCTGAAGAGGTAAGATAAATACCTCCATATTGTTCCATTTAACCGACCCTGTAACACTTACCGTTTCCAAAATACCAATGGTGAGCATCGAATTTTGGACACACTGTATACATCATTATCCGAGTCACTGTGTTCTTTATTTGGATATGTTGTTCACTTTCAATATCGGATATGGTACTAGATTTGATGTATACAGGGTGATTTATAACTATTGGGACATAGGCTAAGGGCGGATTATTTAGACCAAAATATGGCCATAAAACACTACATGCCTTAATAAAATATTGCCGTGAAAAAAGATAGAAGGCGTTAGATAAAAAATTTTTTTCTTTATTTTTGTTAATAATTTCACTGTAAATTTATCAATTCTTATCAAAATCTACAGAGAAGCATAATTATCTGACAGTCCAAAACATACCCTTAATAAATAAAGTAATATTTGAAATCTCTTTCTGACACTACGAACTGTTCAACTGCGTTTTTCTCGAAACAAATGAAATTATCGTATTTAAACAGAAGTACCAATATTGTGTAGAAATAATGTTTACGTTATATTCTTTAATCAAAATCCTAAAAAGTTTTCTCAGAAAAAGTTACCAATCGATTTCATCATCAGGAATCATTCGCGTAGCGCCCCTTACAACAAATTGTAAAATAGTACATAAAATAATGTTCTTGGTTTAAAGTTATGCCTCTCTGTCGATTTTGATAAGAATTGATAAATTTACAGTGCAATTATTAACAAAAAATGAAAAACAAATTTTTAATTTAACGCTCTGTATCTTTTTCCACAGCAATATTTTATTAAGAAATATTGGATCATATGGTCATATTTTAGCCTAAATAACCCGCCCTTAGTCTATGTCCCAATAGTTATGAATCACTCTGTATATGGTAGTTTTGATATTTTGTATGTGTTTTGGTTTATTATGAATCCAATACCACCAACGTCTTAATGTTTATTTCTTGAGTAATATAGTGCTTGTTTTGATTTGAGTCTTTTGAAACCTTCGGCCTTCTGCCTTACTTTGCACATTGTGAGGATATCTTATTTTGTATTTTTTAACCATTCTTTTAGTTCCATAATGTTATCATCCGATGATAAAGTGCGTACATTATTGGTCCCAATTTTCAGGTTTCTGTATTTGTTTCTGTGGTGCTTATTCACTTTTTATTTCGTCAAATTGTTATCCCATATGTACCATAATTTGCATATTCACGCAAATGACCGTCAAAAAATATAAATAATTACTAAGAAAATGACAACAGTTAATTGTAACGACATGTGTGCGTTTAAAGTGCATAGCGCTATCTAAGTGACAGCTTTAATGCTTGAAACACACGTGTGTCGATAAAGCCAAGTACTTGTACAGAAGCATAACACGCAACGGAAAGAACACCTGATGCAGCATTTTGCTCTTATTATGAGCTCATCAGGAGGTGTATACTTAAGTGCGGTATACAACTGTACAAAGACGGCGGAGCAATGAACATAAGTAAAATGTGTGTTTTACGACATCTTGTAAAACATTGACACGTATGAATTGTATAAACTAACAAAAAAAGCTTAGAGCGAATGTTTTAAGTTGTAAACGTTTATCTTTTTCATTCCTGCGACCTTTCTTGAGGTTTTATTTAGATTTTACTTTAGAGAAGATATTTGTACCGGTGATATACAGAATGTCCTAAAAGTAATTAATAGACAGCAGAAAATACGTTGGTCGACCAAATTAGAAATTTCCAATGTGTCGTAACCTTTAATTCTGAATAACTTCTCTTGCCTTTTTAAAACCGACACACATTATTTGTTGAAATTTGAACAATTGTATTTATTAGGAAAAATGTTAAAGACAATTTTGGCTCCTTTATTGAACCTTGGGGCTCTTTAGTAGAAGCACGCTACAATTTTTATAAAATATCACCAAAACAAATCATTTGTTTCATTTCAGTAAATTATCTTAATGTAAAATTATAGTATATTATTGAACTCTATAACGTCCTTCGTTCTATTATTCTTTGAATAAAAATCACATGTCCAGAAACGATTTTGTAAATCATTTCTCAAACTTGAACATAGGCTGTTTTTTGATTTGTAATACAATAATTATTTTTGCATTCTATTAATCAATTTTCTTCGCTATATTGGGTTGCAACAAGTGCGTTAAATAGGTCGAGTGCGAAGATTTTGTTAAGAAAGTGAATGTTGTAAACGCATTAATTAGTTTTAACTATATTATTAATGTAAATGTATATTTTTATTAGAACTTTTTAAATTGAAAGCAAACTGGTTTTTTTTTTTTTTTAGTTTACATTTTCAGGTGGTTAATTAGTGATTAATATGATTATGTTATAACCAAAAATAAAAGTTTTAAAATTAATAAATATAATCAGTAATAATAATAATAATTTTTATATACTTTTATAATTATGATTTTATATTCATTGTAAATTTTTCGGAAGTTTTTTGTTTACATTTTTTTCAAATTTAAGTATTGTGTTTTAGGTAAAGAATTGTTCAATTAGGTAAATTTGTGTACGTTTTTCTGTTTTAATCACAGTTCATTTCTTTTGTAGTTTGATTTAGACTTTGTTCTTTTTGTCTTGTAATATTTTTAATAATTTTCCTTCTTGTACAAAATTAAAACAAAACATTTTTTACGTTTTTTCTTTCACAAATAAAATTGCTTTTAAATATAATTGTAGTTATTATGAAAAAGGGAATTATTTGACTAAACATGCTCAAGTGAGTTTTAATTTTTTTTTCAAATACAGTGTCGATGTTTTTTTTATTAGTTACACATTTTTGGTTTTACAGTAAATGCAGCGAATATATGTTTAATGAAAACACATTTCATGTTTGTAATGTTGCTTTAATTACAATTGAAACTGTAACTGAAACTTTTGTTATTTTTTCAATACACTTATTACGTTACCCCATTTAAATTATTGGCAAATTGTCAATTTTAGTATTGGTGTCATTAAGCTTTTTTGTACAAGTTACTCTTGTCATTATATGAATTTTATTTGTTGTTGGTTAATTTTATCAAAGCAACAATTTAAATCTCAAAAATTTGGCTTTGGCAATAATGTTTGTAGTTTTTTTGTTTGCCCAACTGCACATTATGTGCATCAAATGTGAATTTTCTTATTACGTTTCTTTGATTGTTTTTTTACTGACTAAATATGGATTTGAATTTTATTTTAACTTGCATTGACCTTTATAATAATTATTAGCACTAGAGAATTTTTCTTAATACTGTTGAATTGAATTTTGTTTCTTTAGATTTCGTAACTCTCAGCGAGTTAACGTACTTAGAATATTAGAATGTTAGTATTTGGTTGTTACTTTGTATTCTTATCATGTTAAGTTACAATGTATCCTATACGTAAGATAAGTATACTCTGAAAGGAGTCGTTACACGCAGAATATCATAGCTATCTTTGCCATAGATAAGTGTTTTCTATTGCAGTTCTAACAGTTTGATGCAATTAATCCTTAATCTTAGTCTATTTTGCATTTCTACCTGTCATTGTAAACCGCTGCTAGACTTTAGTCTGCTTTTGTATTTCGAAGTGTGAACTCTGTTTTTGGTTAATAAAATATTTTCATATTTTTTAAAAGGCTTTGTTTCGTAAAAAAAAAGTTAATTAGCGCACATTGCTATAAATTCGATATTCGAATTAAGATCGTAATGTAGATTTGATGTGCTCATTTTGTAACATATTTGTATTTACGGGCACTATTTATTTTGATATTCTTTTTGTAAAACAGATCGTGCTCAAAAGATTATTAAAGTAAAACAAAATAAATAATAAATGACAAGATAATAAATGTTTGGTAGTCTAATTATAGTTTCTACTCTGTTTCTTTATTATTTTAATTTGTACTTAATATTTGACTTAGGATTCTCTCTCGAAATCTATGAGGAACGATTATGTAACTCGTTGTTATATGATCCAGTAGAATTCTTTAATTTTTCATGGTTACGATGTATAAATAATCGAATATAATACCCTTAACAACGTGATATAACCGTTTTGATGTTTCGCCTCCTCCATAAATGTAATATTTCCTTGGAAACATTTGTTTTGATAAACGTCAAATAAAACACAAAATAAAATCGTACGTAGGTACTTACGTTTTGCCGGATTAATAGATTTTCCAATAACATTGTGTTTTATTTTGTTATATAATGGTAACGAATACCACTCGAGCATTTCTTAAAACATCACTCGAGCTTCGCTCTCGTGGTGATTCGCAAAATACGTCTCATGACTCGATAAGTACAATCGATTATTTTCGATTCTCTTATGATATTATAACTGATTATATGTACGAAAAAATATATTCTATATTATTATGGTTATTTTTTTTTGGTATATTCATTAAAGTTCCAGACTGACTTAAACCATAACAAATTTGTGATAGTATTTCTATCAGTTTCTCACAATGATGATTACAAAAATCCCTTACACTCGTCAGTTCGAATCCTCCGTGAGACGATATTTTTTTGTTTTTTTGATTAAATTAATGAGTATAAGAATATTTTCTGATAGACATTTTACCACTCAATTATAATTAACATAAATGGTTTATACCAGATGTCCCAAAAAAGTGTTAACATGGGATTGAAATATTAACATGTAAAATCCTATGGCCAATGTTAAATGAAAAGCACTGTATAGTCAAATCCATGAGTCGTGTACGATATTTCTATTCTTGTGGTCTAAATGCTTACGGTTCTATATGACCTCCTCTAATTGAAAAGCTTCAATAAACTCTAGATTTTGTCCGTACACCTGAACTAGTGTAAAATCATGTTTTGTTTTGCATGGATCGGTTCGAGAAAGACTGAGTCTGGACGAACCTACTCAAACCAGTCGGTTCGCCTCCTTTGACTCGCGCAAATTTACCGACAATCGATGGAACCTTGCAAACCACGCACCACAAACCGTGAGTTACAACAAACCACCTATGTCAGATGGTCTGTGGTTTGTGGTTTGCCTTAACACGTTCGGTGAACAACGCGCCGTGTAATCGCCGCTTTATATATACTATCTGCGTGTCACGCATCGTTATATTTCATTGATTCTTATATAAGCTTGAATAATTCCGAAAATCCTAATGGACCGTTATCATCATAATTCATAAGCAAATTTCTGTTTTTAAAAATTCCAAACTTTCACAAGAATCAAGTTCGTTTTCATTATCATAGAGTAGGCGACATTGAATTAAATAAAAGGGTAGATAATGAAAACGAATTTGATTCTTCTGAAAGTTTGGAAATCAAACTTATATAAGAATCAATGAAGTGTAACCATACGTGACACGCAGATAGTATCTATAAGCTTCCTAATGTTTTTATTTTTAGTATCGGTTTGCTGATGATGGTAGCTTAGTTTGGTAACATAAATAGCTATTTTTTTAATGTTCTTGTACTGGGTTCTTTTGATCATACACCCTAGGTGCTAGGAGACGATTTTCTAAGCATTCCCCAATGCAAAGTATCATGTCAACTCTTTCATGGATCGCTTAGTGCTTCATTTTTAATAGCAACTAAAACTCATAAAATATCTGGTTACTATGTTGAAAATAGTGATTAAGGAGGTTGTTTCATGAAAAATCTAAGGTACTTCTTCCTTAATTTATTTATTAATAATATCAGACGACCCAGGTTTCAATGCTTTAAAGCATCGTTATCGAGTCATTTATAACGATGCTTCGAAGCATTGAAACCTGGGTTGTCTGATATTATTAATAAACTAAATGACGTATCTATTTTTTGTCTTAAAATGCCTGACTACCACTAATTTAAAGAAAATATTAATTTGCTCAAATACTGTAACACTTTAGGATAGGACACTCTAATACCATTCTTTGTTAACCTTTTGAATTAATAAAATACAGGGTGTTCTATATAAAATACGATTTATATGTCATATTGATTCATTTAATAATTAACCCCTAAATTCTAAACACTCTGTAAAAAGATGTTTAATATTCAATCATAGAACCTAATTCAACACCTAATTTATGTCGGATTAGAAGATAAAGATTTTTTTAATACCTTATATTTTAAGAAAAATCGATTTTAGGAAACTTTTATGAAAGTATACTTTATTTGTTTAAGGACAATCAAAAAACGCAATCAAATACGTCTCATAAGAAAATGTATAACTTTAATGTATCACCTGTAAGCTCCTAAAATGACAAAACTTGTAAAACTTTTACTGTTTCGCTATAAACATCCTTCCTGTTACTGATGATTCATCATGTATAAAGATACAATGTTGATGGATAATTAACATATAAAGGAAATATTTAGTAATTTGCTATATGGTTTCTACATTCAGCCGCAGTTATCTTTCATAGTGGATGAAATCTAACTCATATCCGTTTATTTTAATGTAACCCAATCTTAAAAAAAAACAATAAAATTATAGGCGACGAAATTATTTGTGCTGAATCTCGATAAATAAGATTTATGCACAGATGCGACGAAAATGAGAATCTGCGCTAGATTTATGACGCAAAAGCTTCAAATTTCTAAAATAGTCTAAATCAGATATACTAGATGGAGGTAGTGAAAGTTTTTAGTTTGTTCTAAACCTACATACGCGAGCAATGTAATTAATGGTGAAGTTTTCGAAGCTCTTGCTTAAACAAATTAGATTTGGAAAAGTTTAGGTTTAATCAGTTTTTCGTAAAATTTGTCACGGGATATAAAACATTTTACGTCCGGTTGATTTATTTCGCGATTTTTATCTGTGCATAATTAGTAGCGGCAAGTACTTCGGTTTATTGTTTTAAACTTTCATTATACCAAAGATGTATAAAATTATTATTATAATCAGATTAATGACGATTGTCTTATTTGTAATTAACAAACGATAAAAACTGAAGGTTAAATTTTCAAAAAAGGCAGGATTAACATAAAAGGAATTGTAATATGAATATTATCGTAATATCGTTGAATTTATAAAAAAACTTAACTTCTTTAAATATTCAAAAATGCAATGCAAGAAATTAAATCAAAAATATTGGTATTTTCCCATTCTTTGCTTGCATTTAACTTCATAAATAAACTATTAAAATAAATCTAATTTAAATTTAATAGTACGTAAAATGCACATTGGTATAAATATCTATAAGTATGCAAATTATTGAATAATTTATAACCTTCCCGTTTTACGTTTATTTTTATCATTCTATACGTAGATATGTTTTCAATACTTGGCAAAACAAAATGCAAACACTATAGGTTAATTACTTTTTTAACGCTACGTCAACTGCTATTCTTTTATCTTGATCATTAATTATAAAAAATATTGTGTTGGCGAACTTTTTTAAAAGCA
Source organism: Abscondita cerata (assembly GCA_030710515.1). Classification (NCBI taxonomy): domain Eukaryota; kingdom Metazoa; phylum Arthropoda; class Insecta; order Coleoptera; family Lampyridae; genus Abscondita; species Abscondita cerata. The sequence continues at coordinate 300,778 of JALBCR010000085.1, forward strand.
TTAAAAATTAGCAAAAAACGCATATTACAGCTTGTAATGTTTACACTTGTACGGTAAACGTTCTGTTTATTCAAATAGTGATTTTAATAAATCAATATAATCTAAACCATTAAGCAAACTACTTGTACACTAAATTAATAGAGCCCTAAATTATCGATTTCTATTGTGCTTTATCGTTGCAATATTATTTGGTTATTGTCTAAAGTATTTATTTAGCGATTTCAATAGCATCCAACGTAAGAGAAATTAATGTTATTATATACATAATCAATAATTCAGCTTATGTAAAACAAAATCTTGAATTATTACAGAATATACAGGTTGTAACAAATATGGAGGTCGTAAATTAAACCACATATTCTGGTGCTAAAAATAACTCGATTGAACCTAACTTACAAATGTGCATGCAAAAAAAGTTACAGGGTGTCAAAGTAATGATTTTTGAAAAGTTTTTTGGTAATATTTCCCTTAATAAAAGCACGATTTTAACGAAATTTGGTATTCAGCAGTTTTTCAGCATGAGAAATCTAAATCTGATTACTGTTTTTATGTACATTGTAGAGGGCGCCACCAGCAGCACTTCGCGTACACTAAAATGTTCATAACTTTTTTGCTCCTCGGTATATTGGATTGCTGCTTGAAGATTTTCATTCCTTGACGTGATGAGCTCAAAAAAGTATACTTGAAAGATATCGATTTGGCCAACCGTTTCTAAGAAAATCGACACTGAATCTTCAGTTGTTATCGAGATAAGGCCTCTTTTTCATACCACAAGAATTCCGAATAACAAAAAATAAAGTATAAATGAATTTTTAAGTTATTCGCAGGTCCCAAAATTTTTATTTAATCTTACTTATTTACAAAAAATTACATTACATTAAAACTGTGATCAGATTTAGAGTTCTCATGCTCAAAAACTGCTGAATATCAAATTTCGTTAAAATCGTGTTTTTATTAAGAGAAATATTACCAAAAAATTTTCTAAAAATTATAACTTTGACAGCCTGCAACTTTTTTTGCATGCACATTTGTACTGAGGTAAGTTAGGTTCAAAGTAGTTATATGAGAGGGGTTCTGGACCACTTCCGGTGGTTCGGAACCTGGCTATAACGGCCGTTGGTCATCATCGGGTTCGTTCGTGAATGATTGGAAAGATTGCGGGGGCGTGCGCGCATGTTCGTGCGCAGTCGGTTGTTGTCGGAAAGCTTCGTGAGTAAAGGCAAGATGGCGCTAAAATAAGATTCCGGATCGTCGGTCGTTGTCGGGTTTGTTTGGCAATGTTCGTGAGTGAATCAAGATGACGACATGGGGCGCGGTCGTCAGCCGTCACTGTTTGGCAACGTTCGCGATAATTAGTGGGGGTTGAGTTTGAAAATTTGAAGCATCAATTGTAAAGCATTTCTCGTTCAACATTGTAATGTATTGGATGTACCTATAAAATGCTCTTGCGAATTTGAGTTCGAGTATAATCGGTAGAATCCCGCTAATTATTAGTGGTGGGTAGACGAGCAAATTGTAATTATTAATTATAAAGCATTTCTTTTTCAACGGTCAATAAAACTGGACCTGAAAACGCTTTGCTCTACTAAACACATTTGTTGTTTAACAGAGAGTTGGTATTTAGTTTACACAATTAAACGTAGATACCGATCTAAAAAATTGTGTAATTTATTCGATTGTTTGAACATCTTGTACGAAATAACGTTTTTGATTTTTGAAATGTCCATTGCGTATGTAAGCCCGATAACAAAAGCGTTTTTTATTTGTAGATATGCCGACAAATGACTCATGCACAATGTAAAACGTTTATTGTGCAGTTTTAAACGCGTAACTAAATCTAATAAAAAAATCACTGTAAACTTAGTACTATATACAGATTTTCAGATTAAACAGCCTACTTTTTGTAAATCGTATGCCGTCTAGTAATAATTTTTCTATCTAGCTATACGCAAATGACCAACGTGTATACCTCAATTCTACCTTCGTAAATAACAACTTTTTTATTCGTCATTAACTAAACTATTCCGGGTTTTAATTTTAACTCTAGTTATCGGCTAGATTAACTAATCTAGCTAGACGATCTAAAAAGGACCCGGAACTCGTTGGGTTTGTTATAAAACGTGAAAGATGTGTTCTTTATTATGACAGTTTTGATGATTTACAGAAATTATACGGTATTTATTTTTACAGTTTGCAAAAATTTTCTATAATTATGAAAGAGAACAACAGTTTAATATGATAATTTGCGGGTCATCTTTCCTGGAGTATAGACGCAACTTTGCACTTGACTTATGAGGATATCTTGCATTAAACAATAAGGCATTTTAATTTAATTTATTAATACCGATAACATCATTTTTTTACCATCATTTCACTAGATGGCGTACATTATATTTACTTATATAATAACTTTAAAAAAACCTCTCAATAACGCACATTTATTTTCAAAAATTACTAAAAGCGTAATTAAATCTAATAAAAATGCACTGTAAACTTATTTCTATATACAGCAATACCTCTAAATAACCATTTAATTTTCGGATGGTAATATAATTAACTAAAATGAACGATCAATGTCTAAAACCAAAAATTAATAACAGAACAACTGACTACATTTAAAAATTTGTGGTGGCAAAACATTAGTCCAATCACAATTAAGCAATAACAGCTGATACAGTCTCTGACAGAAATTTTAATTATCAATTGGAAGTTTTGGTTCTTTCAGTTTTTCCGTTTATTCATCTTTATAAAAAAATCAGTGTTTTTCAAAACTCTTTTTACTGCGATATTGTAACGGTAAGCAAATTTAGTGTGATTTTTACATAATTGCTCAATTTAAATTTTATATTGCGTAAACGCACTCTTGTATTTTTTTTCATAAGTTATTTTTTTAATGATTTAAGAACAATTAATGTTTTAATTTAAATGGTTATGTTTGATTTTAAAAAAATATTACTTAATGCGCACGTTGGTACAGCTGTGTCGGTATTGGTCGCTCACCTGTTGTTGTTGGAGGGGCGACAACGAGGTTACTCATGTCAAAACCACAAAACCGTCAAAAACCTAACCTTAAATAAAAAATACTTTTTATCAAATGATTTGACGAATTTGACAGTCAGACCTGCTGATAGTGGCAGTAGTGGCAACATGAGAGTATTAAATTACTAAATCATGAGGCGCGCGCGTTGTGTATCTTATTCATGTTAACTTATAGACATACACACTAACATTATCTTTGTCTAGCAAACTAAAAGAATCCATTAGCTATAGCTACAACTGGGAAAATCAATCAGTTTTTGTAAAGCAAATAAGGTAAATTTGTGATACGTAACAGCTGAATTTGTAAATAATTAATCAGAAATCAGAAATGAAACTCGAAAAGCTGATAGTGGAATATTAAATTCTCCGTCAAATAAGAAATTGAGTGGTGATTCCAACAAAATTGTTTTGGATGATTTTGATTTTGTCGTTTTGAAACGAACTGTTCATCTACTTTAGACTGTAGAAAGTACCAACGATGAACATATTAGTTCAGAAAATGCACGAGTTGGTCCAAATACTGTTCGAAAAGCATTGTTTGAAATAGGGTTTAAATACAAAGAATACCAATTGTTAATGGAGCGCAATGATATTGTAGCTTGGCGTTCTCATTATTTAAGGAAGTTTGATGCTTTGGTTGTAATGAAGAAACCAGTTACGTACTTACGCAAAATTTACATTCACCCTTCTTATGGAGTTACCAAGTGTTGGCAAATCCGAAGACGAACCTGGTGTGTACCGCACAGACGGATTCGGGCAGACGTACATTATTGTTCACGCAGGTGGATAATACGGATTTGTGAAATCAGGTTGGGAGAAACATTGCAATTATGTCAATCTATTAGCTAATGAAATGTGGGTACGTGACGCTCTATTAGATGAAGTGGTTGAAATATGGCATTCCTGGCGAACACTGGTTTATCAGATCAAGAAATAAATGATGAAGATAACAGTAAATAGGTGAAAATAATTATGTAATTGATTTTGATCACTTGTACGAATTTATAATAACATTTACTACAAAGAGACTTAGAAGGAGAGTTACTCAGAAGCCTAAACGTTACTAAACAAATTTCTTTTAATTGAAATGTTCGAATAATCTAAAAGATAGAACTGATGAAATGTATATCAATCCCAAACCGTGTTATTGTAAACTGTCTTTGAAGTTGATAGTTTACTAGTTTAGTTTTTTTATATTATCGATTTGGTGATATTATTCCGATTAATTAAAGAATCCAAACGTGTTATTAATTTTTTGGTTTAAGACATTGATCGTTCATTTTAGTTAATTATATTACCATCCGACAATTAAAAGGTTATTTAGACGTATTGCTGTATATAGAAATAAGTTTACAGTGCATTTTTATTAGATTTAATTACGCTTTTAATAATTTTTGAAAATAAATGTGCGTTATTGAGAGGTTTTTTTTTTAAATTATTATATAAGTAAATATAATGTACGCCATCTAGTGAAATGATGGTAAAAAAATAAAGTTATCGGTATTAATAAATTAAATTAAAATGCCTTATTGTTTTATGCAAGATATCCTCATAAGTCAAGTGCAAAGTTGCGTCTATACTCCAGGAAAGATGACCCGCAAATTATCATATTAAACTGTTGTTCTCTTTCATAATTATAGAAAATTTTTGCAAACTAAAAAAATACCGTATAATTTCTGTAAATCATCAAAACTGTCATAATAAAGAACACATCGTTCACGTTTTATAACAAACCCAACGAGTTCCGGGTCCTTTTTAGATCGTCTAGCTAGATTAGTTGATCTAGCCGATAACTAGAGTTAAAATTAAAACCCGGAATAGTTTAGTTAATGTCCAATAAAAAAGTTGTTATTTACGAAGGTAGAATTGAGGTATACACGTTGGTCATTTGCGTATAGCTAGATTGAAAAATTATTACTAGACGGCATACGATTTACAAAAAGTAGGCTTTTTTTAATCTGAAAATCTGTATATAGTACCTAGTTTACAGTGATTTTTTTATTAGATTTAATTACGCGTTTAAAACTGCACAATAAACGTTTTACATTGTGCATGAGTCATTTGTCGGCATATCTACAAATAAAAAACGCTTTTGTTATCGGACTTACATACGCAATGGACATTTCAAAAAATCAAAAACGTTATTTCGTACAAGATGTTCAAACAATTGAATAAATTACACAATTTTTTAGATCGGTATCTACGTTTAATTGTGTAAAGTAAATACCAACTCTCTGTTAAACTACAAATGTGTTTAGTAGAGCAAAGCGTTTTCAGGTCCAGTTTTATTGAGGGTTGAAAAAGAAATGCTTTATAATTAATAATTACAATTTTCTCGTCTCCCCACCATTAATAATTAGCGGGATTCTACCGATGATACTCGAACTCAAATTCGCAAAAGCATTTTATACATCCAATAGATTAGAATGTTGAACGAGAAATGCTTTACAATTGATGCTTCAAATTTTCAAACTCAACCCCCACTAATTATCGCGAACGTTGTTGAATATATCCGGAGGTGACCGACCATTCAGATCCGGCATAACGTCTTTGCCGTCATCACGAACCTTTTACGAGAATAGTCGACATTGACCAACGTTACGGCTTCATGTTTTGCCTCCATCTTGTCTTACGAAGCTTGACGAACATTACCGACATACGACATATTACTGATATCAACTGAATAAAATCTATTTATTGTACAAAGGCATATTCTTATTTATAACTTGTCTACTTTAAATTATATTACTTGTTGTAGGTATTAAAGTTTTTTTATTTAAATAATTGGTTTAAACCGTTAAAAAATTCGTATTTTTAATTAAATCTAATCAATTTTATGGAGGTAATTGGGTTATTAGGAACAAATTAAATAACGTTTTATGTTATAGCGTTCTTCCTGTCTGGATAATTGATAGCGTACAAGGTCACGCGCATTCCTGATGCAAATGCAAAGATGCATTTTTTAATTGGAGTTGAAGTAGAAGTGCATAAACGTTATTTAACTAATAAATGGTGCACCTTTACAATTGGGTTTTGTTTCGTTATCAAGTCTACTAGCTTTGTTTGTTTTTTTAAATAAATTAGACTCAGATGTCTGCTTCTTAAATGGCATTGACGTTTGTGACCTAAGTAGTATTATTTTTTTCGTAGGAGCAAAATACACGTCCAGTTTAATTGAACGTTAAGAATAAAATGCTTTATTACTTAGAATTAAATTTTTTCATCCGACCCCCCCGCCAAACGCAAAATTAACAAAACCCAAATCCGCAAGAGCATTTTATACATCCAATACATTAGAATGTTGAACGAGAAATGCTTTACAATTGATGCTTCAAATTTTCAAACTCAACCCCCACTAATTATCGTGAACGTTGCCGAACAGTGACGGTTGACGACCGCGCCCCATGCCGTCATCTTGATTCACTCACGAACATTGCCAAACGAACCCGACAACGACCGACGATCCGGAATCTTATTTTTGGCGCCATCTTGCCTTTACTCACGAAGCTTGCCGACAACAACCAACTGCGCACGAACATGCGCGCACGCCCCCGCAATCTTCCCAATCATTCACGAACGAACCCGATGATGACCGACGGCCGTTATAGCCAGGTTCCGAACCACCGGAAGTGGTCCAGAACCCCTCTCATATAACTACTGTTCAATCGAGTTATTTTTAGCCCCAGAATATGTGGTTTAATTTATGACCTCCATTTTTGTTACATCCTGTATATGAAACTTTAAAGAGAACAGTGTTGTATTTACTTTATCATTAACCTTAAACATTAGGTCAGCTTTAAGCAAATTCTTTATAATCCTAAAGTAGGGAATATACCGTAACAATATGGCGAATGTAGCCTATGTAAAACAAAATTTTATTAACATACTATATTTAAGAACTCGCGTTTTAATTTAACAACTGTATAATAACATATTTATCCTTATGACAAATAACTTTGGTGAGACATCTAGAACTACAACCTCGAGCTATCGTAGCACGTCCGAATAGTAATCTACTAGCTTCAAAATTTGCCGAAAGATAATTTGTATTTACGGAAGGAGATCGTTTAGTTTTGCTAGAACACTTATTTTTTATTGCAGTTTTAATTAACCATTTTATACGGAGTGCATTATGGCTAATTATTAATTTCCAAATTTCTGTTAGTTAGAAGTAAGTCGTACAATTTTTGATTCATTTAACAGTCAGAGGTTAGACTGAACTTCTATATTTAGCTCATTGTAGTAAAAATTTTGGTAAAAGAATCTTGGAAAAGTTTGTTCTATTATAGTATTTGAAAACAAATTCTTAAGACTAATACTTAACAATGACAGATGCACCATTGACCAACATTATTAACATTATATTATTAAATCATTACCACTAAAAGTCTTCCATTTTCTTCTTTCTCATTTTCCTAATTCGAAAAACATTTTGTGATCTCCTGGGACTAAAACTAAATTTAGTGATATAAGATATAATTGAAAGAAAAAACTGGAATCAATAAAAAGTTAGAATTTCGATAAAGGGAACAGAATTTACTGTTGACAGAACTAACACAAAATTGCTATTAAGCTATTTGAGTAGAACTTTGTAAGACTTAAGAAATAAACAAATAAATGTTTCGTATGAGCAGACTTGAATTCTCATATTACACAGTTTTCGATTTAATGTAAAATGCATAAATATTTTACTTAAGAATAATAAATTGGAAACGAATGGATTAGAAAACGACAACACTTACAAAGTTATAATAAAAAATGTTTATTCGAAATTGATTCTAAAAACGATTGCAAAACAAATAAATTTAACATCTTTTTTGTTTGTCTAAAAATGTCCTGCAGTTTTGAACATCAAAACTTTTCGTTTTTATAACCCCGTAAAAAATTTAATACTCTTTGCTAAATGTAAATTTATTTGGTTAATACTAATTTTATGCCCAAAAATGACATTATATAAAGCATAAAAGAGAATTATTTGTAATATTGTTCGAGTTGGAATTAGTTTTAGAAGTTACATTCTGGAAATTTTAAGAACTCTTTAGGTGATCTAATAATTGAATCGTTAACTTTGTTACAACAAATTTAAATATATTAAATTTTGTACCAATTACAATGGGAGAAATACTTTGAACAAAGTTTCTAAAATTCTTCATTTACTTAATAACTTTTGAATACATTGCCTGTTTTATAAGAGATGTTCAAAGTTTTAATTAATCCTAAAATTGTTTTACGTCTTCGCAACTACAAGGTTTGTTTTACTAAAATTGGGATGCAAAACATACATGCTGTTAAAGAGAAGTAGCTTAAAAGCTTTAACAAAATTCTTGATACTGTAACTTCATCATTTTCATATGTTTTTTTTATAAGAATACTCTCTTAACATTTTATTGCTGCATAATTTATTCGGTGACGTTATACTAACGCTATTAAGGTTTATAGATATTACGCTCTTGAGATGAACAATAAAAGAACAGAAAATACATTACTTGAATAATGCATGTTTCAAAATTAAAGTTAAAGAGCTGCCTGCACTTTTACTACGCAAATTTTTTACTCGCTTCTTAATGAAAGCGCTGACCTAAAATCGCAAGTACAGAATGAGTTATTACCGAAAATCGTAACAAGAGGATTTGATAACTGATAACAAAAGCTGTTTTTATATTTAGGTCAAACTCAGAACCCTATAAATTGTACATTGCGTTACTTGAAGATAAATCCCCTATCCATAATTTAGTTCCAAACTTTCAATTTTTCGGAGTATGTACCCAAGATAATACATTGAGATCGATTTTTATCTAATTCAAATTTCCCATTTCTACGTTAAGCTCTATTCTTAACATACATATAAGTAACAACGTATGAGGAAATAAGTTCTTCACTAAATTCTACAGATTTTAATGAAAGACAATTGCTGTTTCAGTTTTATGAGATAATAAGGTGTTTGTAAATCTGTTTTTATTATTTCTGCTTTAACTGGAATTACGTATTTTAATGTTCTGCCGTTTTGGGTAAAAACAAACGTAAACATTTTTATATGCTTAAACGTTACTAAAACAAAGCAGATACAGAACTACATTAGGAACACGAATTTTATAAAATAATTAGTAATTACGGTTGATATTTAATGATTTTAAACAATAAATACAATAAAAGAACACAAAACTCAATCTTAGTCTATTGTGATTATTTTAGGTCTAAAATAATATTTCAAGCAGCATTATCAAATACTAGTACTAAGTACAAAATAGGGACCAAAAGCTTCAGTTGGGATGTTAATTATAACATAAACGATACGATTAAGAGGAAAAGCATGGCAAGAAAACAGTTACATTGTTTTTCATTCATATATTTCTGGTTAGTTCTCATGTTACTTATTCCGTTACTGTACCCACCTATTTTCTGAAAACTTTTTTTTTTACGAGTAGTATGAGGATAATGTAAGGTGGCAAGATAGTGGGAACTTTATATACGAAAATCTAAATCTTTTAATTTTTTCCTAAAATATAAATTTTATACGCCAAATGTCACATGAGTTACCGGTCACCAACTAAGATATCCTAACATTAATCAATATATCAGCAAAATATCAGTTGAAAAGGTCTAATCAACTAAACAATATATTTAAGTTTGCCATTAAAATTGTGTTAATATCATAGGAGTACTAAAATTTTAATTTGGATTTTCATTGGTTCCTCCATGTAATGGTCACATAAGTTACCCTTTAATTTAGGAAAATTGTTCTAAATCGGCAGCACTGAAAAGAAAAAGTGCTTGCGTAATTTTAAGTAAGTTGAATTGTGAGTTTCCCACCAATTTAATATTTGTATGTAAACAAATAGAATTGATAACTAAAATCTAACTCCTATAAACAAGTAGGATGTTTATTATATGTCACTTAAGTTACCGAATGTATTAGTTTTTTGTTGCAATTTAAACGGCTATTGATTTAGAGACATAACTCAACCGTATCAGGCTTTAAGTATAGCCAAAGTTAACTTCTTTACATGTCTGTCTTTAGCGGTTTTTTTTTATATTTAACGTCCGAATGTCAGATAAGTTACCTTTAATTTGGTTATTTAAGTAATTGTGAATGATCTATCGACATAAAATATTTTCAGGGATGCGACGTTGCCGCTTCTTGTGGAAATATGTGGCAACTTCTTTATTTCAAATGGCTTATCCTCTATATTTTGGCTTAATTGGATTCGCCATTACTTTCTGATCATTTTTGTTTAATATTGCCCTATACCTTTCTGTAAAGGTTTTCGAGATATTAATTATTTTCCAAAATTTTTGTTAAAAACATTGCCCAAATTAAACGTTTATTGCTGCGATATTCGTAAATAGCTAACATTTTGGGCGTGGCTTACCAATTTTTTGTACATTAGTGCTGTGTAGAGAAATTTGCCTTACTTCCACTGTAGGGATATACAAATACTGAATGCTTTAATATTTATGTTTATCCAAAATTAATAGTGTGACATTTTCTAAATATCTTATTTATTAAATTATCTCAAATTTACTCGACAAAATGAAAATATCTTGAGCAATTATAGGTGAAAAGATTTTAATATTCAATGAAAATTCCTAACCTATCACGAACAAAGAACGCCTACTAAATTATTGGTGATGATATTTTAATTCTTTTAATTTGTGAGAAATTATATTTATATTATTAAATGTGTATTGAATAATTTTGGCAAATTTTCCAGCATATTTAAGTAAAACGAGTATGAATAATATGCATTAGAAATGGAAGTTAATTAGACCTATCTTTGTGGTAATTATTCCAGCACTTGGGCCTTCTTATATACGTTAGTAAAAGGATTCCAGTCAAAAAGAGCCGTGTCCTTAATTGTGCCGACGTTTTGACTGGCTAGGCCAGTCTTTTTCAAGGCAGATTAAGGAATTGGTGTACTATCAATGACTCATTAAGAGTTCTTTTTTGGTCCAAAATAAAAACTTAAATATAATCACCAAAGAGGAACTCTTAATAAGTACACTAGTCCCTTAGACTACCTTGAAAAAGACTGACCTATCTAGTCAAAACGTCGGCACAATTAATCACACGGTGTCTTTTTGACTGGAATGCTTTTTACTAACTTCTGAAAGAAGGCCCAAGTGTTGGGATAATCAGCACGATTATAAATTAATAAGAAGTTTTAACATCAATAATAGACCTATCTTTTATAGATATAGACAATTTTACTCAATTTGTAATAGAAAATCAAGTCGTTGATATTTATTCTAAATTCTGGAGTATTTAAATTAAAAAGTTAAAAAATTGGAAACTATGCAGTCTAATATCAACAATTAAATGTGTACTAGTAATTATTACTTATTACTAAATACACTGATGTCAGTAGCGAACAATAAGATGTTGAGACATCCAATGGCGCTCGTACTAACGTAACATGTCCAAAAAGTAATATGTACTGAAACAACAGTGTCGACATTTATAAGGGCAGTTACATAAACTCATTCTTTGATTAATGTCGCCAATAAGTGTTGGCTTATAAACAATCTCGAATCGTTTGCTGTAAATTTGCAAGAGACAATAGCAAACACCGAGAATCTCTTGACAGCTGTACGGACCTTTTGAGACTCTTCAGAAATTTGGGAACTCGAATGTAAGTTTACTATAGTATAATATACTCGGTTGTCGACTTAGCCGCACTTTACTGTAAAATGGTTATTTTTTCAGACTTGTATGTTTGCGAAGAAAATTTTATACATATACAGGGTGCTTCACGGTAAGTGGCCTATTATACGTTATGGTGAAACTAAAAATAAATTGAAACTAAAAATTTGCGCACATGGTGTTTCGGAAATGATTGTACTTAAGAGAATGACACGGTTGCCGTACTTCCGGATATACAGGAAGTTGACCCAAACTTCCTTATTTTAAATAGAGGGTTATGTTTTTTATGCAAGATTCGAATTCTACTTAATATTTTAAGACAACTTTTAATAACATTTATTAACTCTAAAATTGGTATGTGTTAAATTGTTTTGATGTTAAGAAAATATTATAGAAAAAATAATCCAACTTCGAAAATTAATAACGTCTTCTATGTTAAATTTTAATAAATAATTTTTTTATACGTTTATGAAAGTTGGAACTTAACAACTTAACATGTGTGGTTCTTGCGTTATTTTAAGTTATTTCAAAAAATGTTTAATTTATCATGAATATCAGCGTGCCATGGAAAACAAATAAATGTTGTCATAAAAATTTTTGCTGGTTTAGTGTCACAGCATTGCTTCTGTAAATAATTATTCCAAAGAATTACTCTAACGAACATTATTTAAATTTATTTTATATCCACGAAGAATTCAATGAATTAAATCCTCATGTACGACGTATGAATGAACAGAAATTCAGAAGAATTGAGGCAAATTTCTTAAAGTTTGGCACTTTTAAAGGACCGAAAACAAGTCTTAGTTCAATTACTGTTAATGAAGATAACCAAATAACTGTCCTGACGTATTTCGAAGCACACCAGCAAGCTTCCATTTACACGTCCGTGCATGACTTGGGTATGTCTTATTCCTCTATAGAGAGAATTTTTATGGAAGTTTAAAATGCACCATTATAAGTATACTACGGTACATTCATTACATCCAAGAGATGCTACTTACAGAACTCAGTTCTGTGAAATGTTTTCAATTTGAGTTCAAGAAGACAATAACTTTTTGAAAAAAATTATCTGAACTGATGAGTCGAAATTTTCCCACGAAGGAATATTCAATAGACGTAACCGTCACATTTGAGCAACTCAAAATCCTCAAGCAAGAAGGAAAACTGGTTTCTAACTGAAATTTAGTTTTAACGTCTTCTGTTTATTAAAAGACAATAAATTCCGTTACCATATCTTTCTACAATTTACCTCTGTTAGAATTTACAAGTTCTTGGTATATACATGACGGGGCTTCTGCTCACTCTACAGAGGAGGTATCGAACATACTAAACCAAATGTTTGAAGATAGGTGGATTGGAATACGCGGCCCTTGGTTGTGGCCAGATCTCACCCCGCTTGATTTTTATCTTTGGGGAAAGATAATAAGCAAAATGTATGACACCATTGTAAATACACGGGAAGAGTTAGAAATGAGAGTAAGGAAACCATTTGAAGAATTGGACGCAAAGGAAATTCGGAGAGCAACAAGTACCGGTGTTATGATTGGGAATCATTTTGAGCATTTATTAGATTAAAAGTTACGTTTATTAGTTTCCAAATAGTTTGTCAGTTTTCTTTGTTATTAAAAACATATTTTCTTGTTTGCGTTATTAATTTTGAAGGAAATTAATTTATTTCTATTTTGTGCAGTTTAAGCAATTTAAATAATCGATTGTAATCTTAAATGTATTGCCACTTTAACAAATTTGACAATAAGTCAAGAACCACACATTTTAGGTATAGGGAATGCTGGTATAGGACGAAAGATAATCAAAAAAGGAAGTCGCTGATTTTATAATACATAGTATGTTCTATTTAAAATAAGCGACTAAATGAACATTGAAGTTGTCCAAGTGTAACCTCCTGTTTTAAACGCCCTGTACAATTTGAAACATTTGTAGTTTATTCACACACAAGTTCCAACTCTCATAAACGTATAAAAAAAATTATATATTAGAATTTAACATAGGAGGCGCTATTAATTTTCAAAGTTGGATTAGTTTTTGTATAATATTTTCTTAACATCAAAATAATTTAACACATATTAATTTTAAAGTTAATAAATGTTAAGGAAAGTTGTCTTAAAATATTAAGTAGAATTTGAATCTTGCATAAAAACATAACATCCTATTTAAAATGAGGAAGTTTGCTTCAACTTCCGGTATATCCGAAAGTGTTGCCACCGTGTTATTATTTTCATTAAATAGAGCATCTCTGAAAGACCATGTGCACAAATGTTCAGTTTCAATTTATTTGTAGTTTCACCATAACGTCTAATAAGCCACTCACCGTGAAGCACCCTGTATATTTGGTATCTCGAAAACCTATTCTCAAAAAAAAAATTTTATTGATTGTACAATTATTTATATCATTAGACAGAGATAATTCCATTCTCATTTTTGATACATAAGTAAAGATGCGTTTTTCCTACATTATATTTCAAGAAAAACTTTGTACAGTAACGCAACTTTGCTGTATAAAATATATATTGTGAGGAAAATGATAATTTAAAAATTTCACAATTATAGTACACTTCACATCAAAGTGAGAATTTAGTTTTAATTTGCATTTTTAGTTTGATCTCATGCATGACACGTTTCATAAATCCACGTGGGTAATAGAATAAATACTTAACTTTAATAATTGGCCAATTCTAATTTTTTCCTCTTTAAAGTTTATGTTTTTGTGTAAGCATGTACCTACAATTATTTAATTGGGTATGAGTTTTCTAAGTAATTACATAGAACACGTAAAAACGTTCTTGGGTTGGTTTTTTCATTTCACCACCTCTACAGATATTTAAAAGAGAAATATAAAGTAAACTAGGTTCGCATTACTTCAGTTTAATTTTTCTAGCAAAGTTAATAAATAGTTTCATCATCAAAGAGTTTTGAAACTTTAACACGTTATTTTAGTTCACTACCGGATAGAAATTTTTTAATTAAGTTGCTTATATTTGTGAAATCTACTGAATAATTGTTTATAATAATGTGTGAATAAGTAGGTTTAAATAAATTAACCATTACATTCATTTGCAAAACTTAGGTATTTCCTCTGAACAATAGTTATTTACTTTAATAAATTTATATCAATTTCTTTGGAACTGTTTAATGCTAATTCTTTCGCGTGCTCAGACTTCTGTGTCACTATGTTGACGAGAACTTTAGAGTATCCTATTCATTCCTAATTTTGATGCATTTTCGTATAAAAATGTTTATTGAAATAATTCCGATTTGATTACAATTTAGCGGAAAGCGATAGGAAAAAGGTCTGTTAAAACGCAGTTTTTTTATTTGGTCGAAATATTTTGAAATTCTTAATTATAATGTTATTCTTTAAATCGATCTCCGTATAAAAAAATAATTTAACGAAGCTCCTTTTTGTTAGAGCCCAACGTAACCAAAAAGTTTCCAAAACTGAGCAACTTGAAAAGTACTGGGTTTCTATAAATGATTGTCTCATCAGGTGAGTGCTGGAAAATTAAAAAAATTAAATGTGCTGCTTAATCGGATAGTGACTTAATTTATGCTAATGTCATCATCTGTCAGTTATTTCATCGTTCTGTTGTAATTATTATCGTTAGTTATGATGGTGTTCTTCGTTGTTTATCGTAAATTTTGTTCATTTATTTGCCGAGACAATCATTTATAGAAACCCTATAATTCTATCATAAATTGTAAAAACCTTCTACGGTCAGAAGGGCCTTCAATAGGAGTTGTAAAAAAACAAAAAACAATGGTCCTTTTTTTACGACAACGTTTCGCCTACTATAGTGTGGGATTCTTCAGGGTATCTATTTATTA
Source organism: Abscondita cerata (assembly GCA_030710515.1). Taxonomy (NCBI): domain Eukaryota; kingdom Metazoa; phylum Arthropoda; class Insecta; order Coleoptera; family Lampyridae; genus Abscondita; species Abscondita cerata. The sequence continues at coordinate 316,301 of JALBCR010000085.1, forward strand.
AAAAGTGAAAAAAGAGATCATTCTTGTGTTGTAATTACAATAAAAATTACAAACAGTTTACATAACATTTGTCAACAACGTATAAAATGATAACTTGAAAAATTACTAATTAAAATAAGTACTTACTTAAGGTAAGTGTGTTTTTTTTTGGTTATATTAGAACTAAATTGCATCCATTTATAAACCATCAACTGACAAATTAAAATTTAATAAATAGACAAAATTCACTTTAACGTAAAACAAAACGAACAACATGTAATATAAGACGCGAAACTAACACTGACAAAAATACATCAAACGTCGATAAAGATACATTTGTAACAATTATTGATAATAGTATTGTTAGTATGCGTTAAATTCAAGGATGACATAATTTAATGTAAAATAAGCCAATATAAAATTAAATATGTAATATACGTATAGTTATTCTTATTGCAAAAAAATAAAAATCATAGAAATTATAATAGTATTAATTGGGAATTAATTTCTAATTTATTAACTAAATTATGTATGTAAGAATTATTTTTTATTATTTTATTAATTAGGTTAGTGTATATGGAACTTAAATTATTAGTGTCGCTATTAAAATTGACATTATTATTATAAACGTTGATGTATATCATCTCAAGCACCAATCTTTTTTTATAATTTGGTTCTATGTCTAAAATTGTAGGATTGTCAAAATTAAAATTGTGTCCTTCCTTGACATGATGTGATGACAATCCAGTTTCTCTGATTTTTTATTACAATTAACCATATGATTTTTTATTCTGTTTCTTAACTTTTGTCTAGTCTGGCCTATGTAGCTAGAACCACAAATGATACAGTCTAATTTGTAAATTAAATTGGATTTGTCTAACATGTTAGTTTCATCTTTTAGTTTGGTGCAAATAGTGTTATATATTGTGTTGTTATTTAATAGTTTGATTTTTATTTCCCATCTATGATATTTTTATTGCATATAGTATTAAAAAATGCAATTATAATGTTAATAATAAAACAAATAAAAATGTAACACCTACTTTCGAACGAATAGGAAAAAATTAGAAAATCTATAACGTAATAACTAAAGGTTGGGTAAGCTTTTGTGCTGGCGTAACACAATAACCAGTAATGTTATTTAAAATTGAAGAATACGTTTCATTTCGGGCGATGTCAAATATGATTTATAATCAAGTTCACAGTTCTATGTTACAATTTTCAATAGCTAAAAGCTCAAGAGGGAATGTTGCAATTTATTATGTAAGGCACGATTTTTCTTTTCTATAAAATTATAACACTTTACTTTTATCAATAAAAACAAGATTAATGTGGTTCGAGAAGAATTACGTAGATACGGATTTAATAGATTGATTTAAAACATTTACGTTTGATTTTGTTCTTACAAAGTTATAGAAAAAGCGATCTGTGTCACTTACTTATGTAAAATGTTACATTTGCAATTTTTCAAAAGTAAACTATTTAATGCAAGTTTGAAATTTTATGAAAACGTGGTTGTAAATTTCAAAATCTGTCGTATCTAATATTTATTTCTCCCCGGATAACCTTACTTCACTTTAGTATTCGTATCAGTATTTTCAGTTACTACTTTGAGTTGCTATTTGCATGAGCAGCACTTATTTGGTGTACATCTAAGTTATTTAAAAATTGGGGTTGAGATGTAAGATTTAAATTGTATTAGTAAGTGAACTTTTCTTAGATAGTAATCATACAGATCAAAATTAAAGACATTTTCTATGTTAAATTTTTTTTCTGGAACAATTTGAGCACAATATAGCATTAATTAATCGTAATGTACGCGCTTAAAGCGTATTTTAATGAAAACAACAGTAAAAAATTTATAATGATTTACGCCTAAAAATCCGGGTTCGGTTCCGATTCCGGTAACTTTTTTATTAATAAAATTATTATTGATGTTATTATTAATACAATTTTTATAAAATGAGTTTAATCTTTTTTAAAAATGTTAAATTAACTTTACAAAATTGTATTATAATGACATAGATAATAAAATTAATAAAAAAAATACTGAAATCGGAACCGAACTCTGGTCAGGGAACACAAAACACTACTAGGCAAGGTCTAAACAATTTGTCCACGAATACCGCTTAATAAATGTGTGGTTTTTTAGTAAAATACGTTTTGAGTACTCATTATTATCATATCAATTTTTTCTATTTTATCGGTTTAACTAATATAATGTTGTATTATAACGAATTGTGCTAGAAAAAAAGATATACCTTAATTTTTAATTTAACATAGTAAATGCCTAGATCAACTTTTCTGTGGGACCTTCGGTATAGTTAAAAAAATAAGTATCTTTTAAATTTTTAATTCTGTTATGTACTTGACTATAAGTAGTATCGGTTTCAAATTCAATGAATAAAATCCATTGCAAAATCGTGTTGTAATGCCTTAAAGTACTACCTTTAGTACAGCGTCTTATGTTTGTTTACGATTAATTATTCTTAACGTTTTATGTCCGTTTGTAAAAACCAATCGTAAATCTTAATACTGCAAAGCAAATCACTTAGACATCAGTGATGGTCCATGGGCAGCGGACTATTGCCGCGAAGGATCGTGGAATTACGTTTTAATTCTAGCGGACTGTTGACACCATCTGTAGAAGAATTAACTTGAACTATTCTATTTGGTTTCTATTGTAGTGGGGGCATATTGTGTTTCTTCGTCAGTACCAATGTATTCACTTGTAATACTGAGTGTTGCGATTTCTATTTTTGTCTTTGCTGCATCTTCGGTAAATATTAACGACTGTATCTTTTCCACACATGCCGACCCTGTCGCTAAATTTGTTGAAAATTATAGTTCTATTTTATTAAAGTTGCATGTTTGTAGATGACAAATGCAAGGAAAAAACACAGAGTCTTATTTTGGTACATTCCCAAAAAAACTATATTAAGTTAGGCTACTTTCATTTTTAAATTATTAGCTTACTCCAAGGTTTGACCTAAAGATTTCAAATTATTATAATACTTTCTTTAATCTGCACCTAAGAATTTGCATAAACTTTGCATATTTTTGATTTTCAATTTTTTGATTGCCAGAGTATCAGTATACGTCCTGTCTAGTGAAGTTGATGACACTATTACATGTCGCCTTAATAAACAAAACATTTTTTCGATTTGACCAGACATGTCTTCAGATAGAAGAAGTCCAATACCTGTGAAGTCGAAAAAATTTGAAGACCTTATAGGCGTATACTTGGTAACTGTATACGTTTGGTTTCTTGCTTGTATTGTCTTTCTGAATAATGTAGCTTGGTGGTTCTTGCAGTTTTAAAATTGCAGTTTCTTTACGTAAAATTCCTTGGTATCAGGTCTTGTCACTTTTCACAAACGTTGGAACTTTTTCTTGCCTTTTTCAAAATAAGCAGTCACAAGGGAGATAATTATGTCCTCTTATTTTCAATCGCCATTCAATACACATCTGCTAGGTTATAATCGATTCGCCTTATTTGTTTCTCACTAACACCAAACAAACATTTGCTTATGCAGGTCTACATACCAAAGTCTTTTCATTTCCGATAATTATCTCACATCCATACTATGCTTTTCTTTCAACACTTTGTTTTTTCGTGGACGTCTACAGATAATTGACAAGGTTTTTATGTTAGATGAAGTTAGTTAAAAAAAAATTTTTTTTGCTGTTGTTGAAAGTATACAGACATTGTTTCTAAAAGAAAATTGGTTTTAGCTTAAAACATTATCCCAACAAACAAAATAGTTGCGGCCGATAGATGGCCGTTAGGCACCTTGCCGGAAGCTACATTATCGAATCGATGCTGTAAATACTGTTATGGTTTGGCCTCCTTATGTCCCTCTGGTCTAATTTCGGTCGTTTCAACCAGCCACACTACGGCCGCTTTATGCCGGCCACAATCCGGCAGTTTCGTTGGGCTAGAATCCGGCCGTACGTATTTGTCGGTACTGTTTCATAATCTGACAGGTATCGGAATGTATCTAATATGTTACATTTCCATCATAAGATCGGAACACTAAATAGAAAAGCAATTAATTTCATGAAAAATATGAGAAGAAAAACACGAACCAAAGCATTTGAACAATAGCTTACAAGAAAAATCAGAAACACTACACTACATATGTATAAAAACGAAATATGAATATGCAATTTAAAAAAACAGGTTTTTGTAACTAACTATAGGTATACAACACAGCTGACGATATTCTCTGCAAAATTAGAAGTAAGGAGAGTTTAATTATCAGTTATTACAAACAGTGCTTACCTAGATTCACGAGGCTTTTGAACGTGGCTCTGGCTCATTTTCTTTCTTGTTTTACACTTGCACTGCTTATACCAACGATTACTACCGCCATAAATAAAATAATTTGTTTGTGGTCATTCCTAATACCACACTTATCAATCAATTTGTTTCCAACTTAGCCTGTATACAACATAACTTGCTTGGAAAGCCGGCATCACACCAAAACCTAATGGATTAGATTTTACCGGCAATATTTCTGTAATTTTTCTGATACTTACTCTCCATTTTCAGGTTGTTGTGTAAAGTATAGTAAACACATGTCAAAGGGATTTAATAACATAACTGTCAAACAACAACAAACTAATACAAACACCGCCTACTTCTAAATGTCGCAACACTTATTTATCGTATATGATGTGCTCTTCTGTGGGTAATGAGTCAATAGTCGCGCATTTGTACAATAGGAAATTTACACTTGAGTTCTCTCATCCCTGAAGAGTCTCAAAGGACAAAACAGGTGTCGAGTGATTATTGGTGTTTGCTATTGTACAATCTTACAGCAGGCGATTTGAGATTGTTATTTTTGCCAACGCTCAGTTGGCTTTCAACAACGGGCAAATGATTACTTTTGTCTAATCAAAGGGGTATGTGTTGTTTGACGATAGAATAGAGCCGGTAAGGAAATCTTGATAACGTTGTGAGAACTCGTGCAAGACTTTGTTATCGTCGGGGCAACTTTTCCTATATCTAATCAGTGCTCGGTAGAGCCTCTCAGAGTAGAAGGGACATTGTAACCTAACTCAGTGTTGGAGCAAAAATTCAGTTCAAGCTTCAAGCCTCAGTTTGTTTTTTAGAGAGATTTTACGGGCTGCAGATTTTACCTTTTTTCATACTAACCCTATATTAGTGTCGGGGCTTGTCTCAGAAACATTCGTTTGCTCCGCGAAATGGTACAAATAAATTTTCATTTTTTTTTTACTTCATAAATAAATTGCAGTTAATTAACCAAAAAATTTAAATTTCATCCATTGAAGATAAGGGATAAACAAAAGTACTACTAAAGCAGTTTACCTAAGTTTGAAGGTTAATTTTATTTTATTACTCAATAAATTTAATTTTGTATTTAATGCGTTTATAAAAATATTGATTGCAAACTTATTTAATTTTTTGGTTTACTGCTACAGGTGATATAATTTATAATATTTACTTAATAAAAATTTTCTGATGTGTTTACTTGTTCTATGAGCCAAAAATTAAGTTTGTGTTTGTTTTAGATTTTCGGTAGTCAATCAAACTTTATAAACAACTAATATGTACTTACCAAAAATGTTTGCTTAACAAAATTGTGTAAACACCGCCTACGTATATTGTTGAATTTGTTGTTGCAATTATTTTTAATAAAAACTTGCTAATAAAATTGGTTTAAACTTCCAACTGTCAAGTTGAAAATAACATTCGTATTAAAAAAAGAATTTCATTCAGAAGAATAACGTTAAATGTGCTTTCAACTTAATAACTTTGAAAAGAGTGATACATTAAACATCTAGAATTAACTCGCTTGAATACCGACACGAAATCCTTAAAAAAAAGATGTTCACTCTAACTAATCCCAAAATATATTTTAACTTTAAAAATGCGTTTCAAGCGCTTACTCATGCGAATTTAAGTTAAAGATAAAAACTAATCAAAATTTACGGTAGATGCCTATTTAAAAATACTACTAATTAAATGTAGCTCCGAGTAGGTGGTAAATTTATGTTTGTTTCATTAGTACTTTTTTAAGTACATGAAAGGAATAACTAAATCTTTACATGTGCGTGATGTCGTGACTTTAATATATTAAAGATTAATCTAACAAATTAATGTAATGGAAATCTTTTTTACTATAACTCAAATTATGTTTGACCTTTTGTATTTTTTAAGGGGGCATTTAATTTTTACGCGCACTGTTAATAATATAAATTGTAAATCACAAGATACATGATTAATCAGATCTTTAAATTGAATTTACGTTATTTCCAGGAGTTACACTACTTTCAACATTTTATTTTGTAAAATTAAACTTTCTGTAATTTATAATGCGTACGAGGATGTATTGATATCTAGTTAGCCTAGACCAGTTCCTTGCATAAACAAAATATTGCGTTACCATAGCAACGAACAATAACTTATTAGAAGTGTCAGTGTAAAGTTTGACGTCAAAAAAGTAAACCAGAGTCACGCAATAAATTAAATGAAAAAAGGTGTCCACCGAAATTGTGAAAATCGAAAAGTTGGAGTATCGAGCCATCATCAAGTACCTGTATTTAAAAGGGTTAAGAGGTAAGCAGATTTACGAAGATATGCTTAATACCCTTGGTGATCAATGTCCTTCGTATGCGACCGTCAAAATTGGAATGCAAGCTTCAAAAGGGTAAATTTTCCATTGAAGATGATGACCGATCGGGAAAGCCAGTTTCTGTGTCAGTCCCCGAAAATATCGATGCAGTTCATGACATGATTTTATCAGACCGTCGAATTGGGCTAAAACGGATATCTGAAGCACTGAATATTTCATACGAACGCGTTCATCATATGGTTCACGTCAATTTGGACATGAGAAAATTGCTGCAAAATGGATCCCCAAATGTTTGAATGTTGACCAAAAGCGTGCAAGGGTAGAAGCATCGCGTTTGATCTGTGCTCGATTTCAAAACGATGTAGACTTCTTAAACCGAATTGTTACTATGGATGAGACTTGGGTACATTTCTACGATCCAGAAACAAAGCAACAATCGATGGAATGGCGACACTCTGGTTCTCCAAGACCTAAGAAGTTTCGTGTCCAAAAATCTGCTGGAAAAGTTCTTGCTTTAGTTTTTTGGGATTGCCATGGAGTAATCATGATTGATTTTTTGGATAAGGGTAGAACAATAACTGGAGAATACTATTCGACATTACTGACCACTCTACGGGAAAATATTTAAGAGAAAAGACGTGGAAAGCTATCCAAAGGTGTTTTGTTTTTGCAGGACAACGCCCCTGCACACAAATCTCATGTTGCCATGCAAAAAATTTGTGATTTAGGGTTTGAATTACTAGAACACCCCCCTTATTCACCCGATTTGGCTCCGTCCGACTATCACCTCTTTCCTCAACTGAAAAAAGTTTAAAAGGTCGTACATTTTCTTCCAACAAGGAGGTAATAGAAGCTGTGGAGGTCTGGTTTGCAGAGCAAGAAGAAACATTTTTTTTGAAAGGTTTAGAGACGTTGCAGGTTCGCTGTAATAAATGTATCCAATTAAGAGGAGAATTTGTTGAGTAATAAAATATTTTGACATTGAAATTTTGTTTGGTTCTATAGTAGGCTAAGAATTTTTCAATACATCCTCGTATACATGATCGTTTATACAAATTCAAGCAAACTGACTTACTTAAAACTTCTATTTTATTGTTACACATTGGGTTTCGAATAATACATACTCCTATTATATGTCACAAAAAATGTACTTGTATGTACTACCAAGCGATCATAAAGTTTTTAGAAAAGGTGTGGCTATGACTTTAACATTAACAAACTTTTCATGTCTTTGATAACAAGATGCGTATTGTTGGTTGCATATACGATTCATCTAAATCTTTCTTGAAACTCGGCAAAACAAGCAACATACTCCATCCGCCGTTATTGGAAACACCAGAATCACTTTCAATAATAAATCCTTTATGTTCTGGCGAAAACACCATTTTCTCATAAAAATTGATAAACACCGACAATCAATTGACGTTTAGTAGCTGAAGTTATCAAATACATGAAAAATTTGCTAATGCCAAAGTCATAGTCACACCTTATCTAAAAACTTTATGATGATTAATACCAAGAGTAGTTTTAATTCACAAATTTTCAGAAACAAATCTGTTCATTTACTCAATTTTCAGAATTTTCAGCTATTATTTTGTCAATAATTACGGATATTCTTTGCAAAAAGTCATTTTCAATTAATTTCATACAAGGTACTATGCGAATTTATTGTGTCCAACAGCAAGTTACTGTAAACTGTATTGATTGACATATAGTTGTACGTAATTAATTATTTATATTATGTAACGATTATATTTGTTTATATTTATGTCAATAAATTTGTTTCATTAGCTACTAATTGGATATATTTTACTAATGCCATTTTTTATACCGGTTAGAGGGTTAATTTTTGTTAACTATTTCATTTTAAATAATTGTATTGATTGTCGGAATTGGAATCTCTTCCATGTTTTATCTCTAAAAGGGAAGCGTTTTAAATTTAGCATAAATCATTGTTTCTCAAAACCAATTTTACGAAAATGCATTTCCAAGTTTCTTTTGTTGGATTCTTTAATTATAATTGAAACATTCTCGTATTACAAGGTTTATTAAAATTTCTTTTGGTTAACTTAGTAATTAACACAATAGGTTCTAAAAGAGTGGTCTAAATAATACTGAGATTAATTGTTTCTATTTTCTCCTCGCTTTTGCCTGATTTTTAATTTTTATCATCCATTTTTTTATTAGTACTTAATAGATATTTCCTTAAAGTAGAAGGTACACCTGTGGACTTAAATAAAGCCCACACCTTTATAAATAACCATAACATTTGGACATTTCTGTGACATAAAGTGCTTACAGCTAAATGTTTACAATTTTGAAGCGTGTACTTAATCTTCTAACTGGTTTGTTTACCTTGCTTAGGTTTATATTACAGATATTTCAAAAACACAATTAAAGAATTTTGTTGGTCTTAATAGGTATTTTTTGGGAAAGTTAACTTTGTAATTAAAATTACTGTGTACTTTATGTTATATTTTACATTAATTCAATCCTCTTCTTTTATTTGTGTTTGATTTTGAAATAACTTTAGTTTTGGAAAAAATAATTTAGACATAAAATAAATTATTTATAAAACCATTCATATAAAACTGTGTTTATTAAATTATTTCAAAAATTTTTTTAAGAATTTTACAGATTATTATGAAATGGATTATTTGTATTATAACTTTTGATGATGAAGACTATTCACGTGGAATTGTGGACGAATAATGTTAATTGCTCCTTTCAGCTAGTGTAGAAAGTACTTTCAAAAATCTTTTTTTGGATTATTTTATTGTGATGTAAGCAATTGTTTTAGTATAGAAAAGTCGGCAAAATAATTTACTGGAAATTCTTCCTTGAAAAAACAAAGAATTGGAGTATTATGCCTTAGGGTTATAGTTCTTGCAGCTTTGATTTTGACTTGATGTGACACATTTTTTCTCCGAGTGTAAAAAGTATGTTGTTTTAAACTATTGAAAAAGATAAAAGTAACTGATATCTACTTCAAGTCTGTATTGGCTAATTAACAAACAATTAAAATGGTTACAGAATTTAAGACAAATATAACGATAAATATATTGATGACTACGTAGGTCAAGATTAGTTTGTAATTGAACCAACATTGTAGGGTGAAAACGGCAATGGCGGAAGTGGTCTACAAATTTGTCGACTAGTTCGGAAACCACTTTATATTTTTTAACACAACATTTTCGTATTGGCCAATATAATCTTTAAGTAAACGTCACTTACTTTTATTAATCTATTTAATACTTAGGATATGGATTCGCAATTTTTAATTTCATATATTAAGAAAGATTTTGGTATTTTGTAAATTGGAATGTATCTTCTAATTTCTTATGTTTTATGGAATGTTTATTACTAAATAATAAAAAACAAAGAACGTTACTCAAATTACAAATCAGTGAGAGTTAATTGAAGCAACAGATTGTAATAAATAAAATTGTAAACACTAAAGTTTTGAAAAAATAAAATAACTGAGAAGTGTTTTATAGGTTTTGTATTAAAACTGTTACCTACATAAAAATATATCAATAATTAATATAATATTCATTGCTGTCGATACAATGCTGCGTTCTTCAAGGCATGCTGTTGGTAAGGATCTCACAGATATTTCTTGTGCGAAAGTGTTCGCAAATTCTATATGCATGTTGCATCAACGCCTCAACAGTCCTTTCTCGAATGCCATTATATTCATCGTTATTCCATTCTCTAACAATATTGCTCCATAAATTCTCAATAGGGTTTAGATCAGGAGACTTACTGGGCCAATTTAACAATTTGATGTTTCCATGATTGTCGTCGAACCAATCCGTCACTCGCCGTGCTGTATGAAAGCTGGAATTATCCTGAACAAAAATGATTGCCCCATCCTTCTTCTCTTCCGGATATAAAATGTTCAAGGTAGGTAGTAGCACATTTTCTAAAATTTCGATATATCTATGTGAATTGAATGCTGGAGGAGGCACTTGCACTAATTCCTCAGGTCCGACTCCAATCCCAAACTCCTACAGATATTCTACCACTTGTTGCTAATGGCGTCATAATGTAACATTGGCATCCTGTGACGAAGAAAATGTTTTTTCCTGAGAAAATAAATTGTTGACCCGTCTCTATTTAAATTATTCATGCAAAATTGCAGACTACTTTCGGCATGTTGTGGAGAAAGTGTAATTTTTCTGGCAGGTTTTCGGCAGTAAATAACATTTTCTTGCAAACGCCTTCTAATTGTTCTGGTACTTCAAGGGATTTGTAATTGCTCTTTCAGTTGAATGGAAGTAGTAAAAGGAATTTGTTGTATGAGATTGACTATTTGTTGATTTTCGTCTTCGTTCGTTATACGCGGCCTACCAGTACGATGCGTCGAGAGCATTTCTTCTCCATCTTCTTCCTAACGATCTCTCCATCGTCTGATCTGCTTCCTCTGAAATTGCAATAATATATTTGTTAACAACATAACTACCTTCTTAATTGAGAAAAGTACAGTATATAAATACTTACAGAGATATTACATCGGCGAGACACTTCACCTATTGATAGTCCAGTATTTAATAAACCCACAATAATTCCCCTTTCTTGTAAAGCAGTTTCCGATTGCCCTAAGTACCGGGGCATTATGACTGTTACAATCAAAACCTTAACGTCAGTCTCACTCAATTTTTTTTTACATGAACAAGAAATTAACAATTCCCATAAATCTATAGGTTTTTTTTGAATAGCATTAGTAATAACATTTAGTGCCGTACTATTATTACACACAATGAAGGGATTAGACAATGTAACTTAATGATTTTAATCCGAAAAATGAGGCTTTACGATATTGTGTATATACTCAAATAAAATAAATCAATAAATCAAACTATTTATTACTAAAAATGAAAGCAGTAACCTTAGAGACTAGCTTTTTATAGATGATTATATTTGCGATTCAAAAATTTTTTTTTTTTGTAATTTTTGTAGTAATTGAATAATTGCAGTATGAAATAAAACGCATTACGACATACGTCCGCGAAACTTAATTTCACGGACTTAATGACGTAAAGTGCTATTGGGTACTGACTGTTCATCTTTTAACAAAATGATCTAATTTTGTATTTCTTGCATTATAATTAATCTGCAGGTAGCACAATAGAACATACTTTAGAAACTAAGGTATTTAAAAAAACATTGTCGAAAATGTGCAATTATAATACTTTTAAACTTATTTCGACAACACTTTAAATGAAATTATAATTGTAGGTATTGTTCGGATATATTTTCAAAAAGTATACCAATCTTAATTAGCTACGAAAATAGCTAATAAGACATACGCATTATTCGTTTTATCATCATACAAAAGCGCTGGAATCGCGTTAAGTAGTAATTAGTAATTACTGGGCTCAATGTCAAGTGTTTCAAGAAGGGATTTAGGATAAATAAATATGTACATTTTTTTTGTAAGACCTAGACTTTACTTAAGTCCAAGGGTGTACTATGGATGTAGATAGTGTCAGTTTTTTGTGTCACACTTGGCACCACCGTAAGTCTCTGGTCTTTTATTGAACATGCCTTGTTTTTCTTTAATACTTTTAATGGTAGTATTTTCATTTTGCTGGTTTCTAGCCTTCATTTACAGCGTTAGTATTGTTTGGTCTTCCACTTTACAACTCTGCTCGCTATATTGTTTGTGAAGGTAGGTACATGACTTTGTTTTATATAAATAACATTCAAGAATTGAGATTTTACTTTTGAATTCATCTACTTGTTATTTGTTTAACTTTATTCTTTGATCTTATATTTTGTTACGGTATCTGGATTCTGTAAAATTAATCCACATTTCCTGGATCTATTTACCAAAATATATTTAATGCCAAATTGTCATTTATCAGTCTTTTCTGCAATAAACAAAACTGTCTTTTTGGAATAAGGATAAATTAATAAATTATGTAATACTTCGTTACCATAATCACAAAAGAGTAAATTTGTGAAGATAGACAATGTATTAGTTGAGAATTAGTTGCAAGCAACGTAATTTTTACCATTATAAGATAAGATTATAAGTTGAAAACCTCACCATCAACATTTACTAATATTGTATTTCTGTTTTTTAAGTAACAAAATGGCAACAATTTTGTACGCGGTTTTTTCTTCTATTTGATAAAAAGTTACCCAAGAACACCACCTGCCAGTTAAAGTAATCGACACCTATCATTAGGTGGAATAAGAGATAAAATAAATAAATTAACCATTTGATAAACAAAATATTATCGTTAAATATAAAATTAGCTACACATTCTTAATGAATTTTTAAATAAGAATTTTTATTAGAACACAATTTTTTTACCAAATAAAGAACGGTTCTAAATAATTTTTTTGTACAAATTCAAAGTTTGTAATTGCTTATGAGTGTATATACCGTGTATACCAGGAAGAAGTTGACATAGGCATTTACTATGCTAAAATGCTAAAACGTATATCTTTTTTCTGGCACAATTCGAACACATATTATATTGGATAGATAAGATAGAACCAATTGAAGTGATAACAATTTAACTGTTCAATAAAATTTTGAATTGAATAGGACGTATTACACATGTTTCCAATTAACTTACTCAAAACAATTCTGAACGCAAATACAACAAAAAATTAAAACATTAAAAAAATTCTTTTTTCGTGGCCTTGTGACACTAAAATCTTTAAACGTACTTACAGTATACAGTATTTTCCTTCGATGAAGCTTCCCGGGATTTTAACCCCCGAACTTAATCTAAATGTGGCGTTAAAATTTTACGTAAAATGATTCAATTAGGCTTTTCGACGTTTTGAAAATTAATTCGTTATTTGGTATATCACGTTTAGTGTGGTATGTACATGACAACGCATTTTGAAAGAGTTCTTTTACAATTGGGACAAATAAGTTTACTGGAACGTGTTGTTGAATTTTTTACTTAAAAGTAAATATGGTAACTATTCGATAACGTGAACGTTATATAACGTTTACTTGATATACATCACAAGGCTGACTGTCAGATTGACGGAATGTAATCGTTTGGAACAGGAACTTCACCAATATTTTACACAAACATACGATTGTTTATAAAGTTAGGCCAGGCGACAATAGCAGCTACGAATCTACCCATATTTTTGTAATTTTAATCTTCACTACAGTTACATCTTTAATTAATAATAAAATACATAGGTACTTTACTTAAAAAAAACGACGTTTGAAGATAAATTCGAAACGTTAATTATTTAACGACCTGGTCATTTAGCGTTATTCCTTAAAAAAATATAGTGAACCTACAACGGAGGTGATACGTAAATCTTAAGAAAAAGGTTGTTAAGCATCACCCTTTGAATGTCCATAACGATAGATTGCCAATTATCAGTAAGCCCTTGTGTTTTAATTGACAACGTTCTTAAAGAATATGGTGAAGCGATTAGAATCATAAACGTAAATAAAGGTAAAGTTTATCTTGAGGAACCTTCAATTATTAGAATGGTGTCATCGCAGACCAACAGCGAATCTTTGACCGCCCTTCAAGGATACCAGTAAGTCTTTATAGCAATAAACACGAACATTTACGTAACGAAAAAGGTTACAATTATCCGGAATATCAAAAATTTGCGTTTTAAAAAATTTCTGAAAAATTTCCTCAAACCACACCCGAAATAGGTACAGTAATTCAAAAGGAAACTAAAAAGACTTGCAACGCATAAATATAAAATACAATTTATAAAAAAATTTAATTGTTTGTAAAATATATTTGGTCATAATTTATCCAATGTATAATTATAATGAATTTGTGTTTAATAATTACTACACATTTCATTAATTATATTTACACAATTTTTATAGTAAGGATTAGTATTAAATTTTTCAGGGGGAGGATATCTAGTGCCACAACCTCGTGCTAACTAACACACATTTTGTTGGACAGTTTTTTTGATTAGTTTAGTGTTTAAAGATGCGGATGGAAGCGAATTCATATTCATTTACTGGCACGTTCAAAAAATAACATTTCCATGTTAAGTAAATTGAAATCTGCCGGCATTTATTTTCTCGGCTAACCGTGAAAAATATATTTATTTCGGATGTTTAAAATTTGATTTTCTACCGATTTTAGATGAAAAATTTATTGTTTGTAGTTTCCAAAATGGAGCCAATTCAAGAAAAAAATTACTTTTGAAACATCTTTTTATAAATTTTCAGCACATTTTTCAGAGTTACATACCTGACAACTTTTATATCATTTTAAATAAACTTGAAATTGTTCTTGGTTGTAGCAAGATTTTGGAGTTTATCTCTTATCTGTGATTAAAAATGTTTTATGTTCTTACTAATACTGCTGTTATATTTAAAAATCTTTTTTTATACTATTAAAATGTAGGTACTATATAACTGTAAACTTATCTTATAACTGGCAGCTTTTATCGGGTTCAAATTTAATACTTCAATAATGAAGTTTTGCTAAAAACAATTGGACGATTTGATGAAAATATTAAGAATACGATTGTTAATTTCTCTTCGGCTTGGGAAAGAAAAACGTTAGAACACACACAAATAAATGTTAAACCATTTATCTTTTGCCGTTATTCATGCACTCTTACGATTTGTTAAAAAACTTAAACATATTTTTATTACAAAATATCTTATAGATATAGTTCACATAAGTTGCTAAATTTTACAACTTTTTTTTCGGAAAAGTTGTTGTAAACACAACTTGTACTTGTTAAATGAGTACAAGAATGTTTTTACATTAGAAATTTGATGTAATTGTATAAGTTTTGTTAAATTCGAATACAAATCAATTCTATTTAATTTGTTTCTACTATATTTTATTCAAAATAAGTTTTTCTTATGTTCTAAAATTTTATATTACCTTCACGAATAGATTTTCTGAAAAAATTATTCAGAATGTGCACATCTGAAAACAATCTAACAAGTTCAAAACGTAAAAAAAGCTACTGCTGAAATTTGTAAATCTATATAAGCTTCATTTACAAATAAGAACACTCAACTAACACAATTAGTACTTAAATTTTCTTACAGATGAAAAATAACTCCTTTCTTTAAAATATTCAAAATATGCAAATAAGTAAATTTGAGTTACTGCAAAATATGCATAAAAATATCTCAAAATAAAATTTATTATTTAATAAATGTCGTGACTAAAACTTTGTATATTTAATAAGGTATTTAAGCGATGCCAAATGTGGGTGTCGTGAAAACACCCGCATGTCGTAGCCACTAAATAGATTAAATTCGTTTGAATGCCAATTTCAAATTATTGAAATACGTTCAAATTTACGATAGTATATTTTTTGCCAAAAGTTTCATCGAAACAATTTTTTTATTTGCGAGTTGCGCGCAAATTGTTCAATTTAAAACTTTCTTTGAAGGTGCTTCTAATCTAAATTCAACCCTAATAAATGTGTCTCCGGAGATTCGTTATTGCAAATTTAAATCATATTCGTTGATAAAACTAGATGGAAACGATTTGGAATATGGCCAATCTTTTTAATAAATTTTGTATTATTTATGAATATCTCATTCCTTTAAGCATCAGATTTGTGGTACACTTTGAAGATGATGATGATGATGTTTTCCTACTCACGTAGTGGGGAAACATAATTCGGTTTTACAAGGATTTCAATATAGATGCAAGTTAAAGTTTGAGACGGTTTGTGTCTTGTTTGTGTAATCGGCTGTATTGACCCGTATAGTAGTTAAATTGATTGTTCTGTTGAAGGTAAATGATGTTTTATTAAATATTGATTGGCATTTATTTCGCTCTATAGTGAAAACAATTCATCTTTAACTTTTATTGACATTTATAAATTGGTACTTACTATAGTTTTACTAAAAAAATGTCTCTTAAGTATAATAATAATAATCGGTGTCAATTCATTAATGTTGACAGTACGTATAAGCCAAAAATATGTTAGTAGTTTTCACTTAACATTTATAAAATATTTTAGGGTCGAATACTGGCATAACTTCAAAATCAAATCATTAAACTAATAACGGCCAAGTTAAATTACGCATCGTTCTAACGATGCGTTTAAGAAAAGCAAGAATAACGTGATGAGCGGTGAACTCCGTGTTCCAGAACTGCGGCTGGGACCTCCCGAAGGGGGGTCCCATCTCTTAGTACCGCCATCTCCCACGGCACCCAGAAGAAGACACAGTTGGATTGGCGGGTGAGTACCATAGAACTAATTACGCAAAACAAGAAAATTTCACATTAATGAAAATTTACATTAAAAAAATCTGCTAATTTGCTTAGTGAAATCCGAGCCAAAATAAATGTATAGTTCAATGTGTCAATAAAACAAAAGAACTATTTAATTTCCTTGAATCCTTACGTAGGTATTTAAGGATTCTATAGTCCATAAGAGCTTTTATCAATATTGAAAGTTTATCCGTCGAGGACAAGGTTGAATTTCAAATGCCAACGGAAAATAACAACGAAAATGGCAAGAACATTTATTAATAAATGCTTACATTAAAATCAATTATAAGGTGTTGCGATTTGTGAAACCCAAAATGAGTAGTAAAATTAATTCTCTCAATAAGATTCTATTTCAGATTTACTTTTCATTGTTTGTACTATACGAGATTTCTCTGTCACTTGCATTCTTACTGAAATCGATTACTTTAAATAATGAAGCGTTTGAAAATTTAGATGTGAAAA
Source organism: Abscondita cerata (assembly GCA_030710515.1). Lineage (NCBI taxonomy): Eukaryota > Metazoa > Arthropoda > Insecta > Coleoptera > Lampyridae > Abscondita > Abscondita cerata. Next base: position 333,561 of record JALBCR010000085.1, read on the forward strand.
CGCATTCCTCCCCAATTGAATTCTAAGGTCTTTTATTTGTGTGCCACGAAATAAAATCATATTCAGATCAACTTCAAAAACTTAATGATTATTTCATATTTTCAATTGCAGGTAACTTCATAGTTAAAAATTTAAATGGCCTTTAAATTTTCAATAAATTTTGTTAGTGAATTTACACCGTTTACAATTCGCAACCTAAAATATGCACATATACATGTCGACTCTCCGAACGAAAACATAGTAACTCAATAATTGTAGTATCGAGAAAATTGACATATTAATATCAAATTTTGAGCGCCATGCAAGTTACTCAAAGTTTCAACAGTACCTAATTACATAAGTGGTGATTTTTTTTTTGGTAAATTTGACTAGATTCACGATTCTTTGTTGTTGTAATAGCAACAAAGATGAGTGGTAATCTACTCAAAATTACCAATTAAAATTATAACCACGAATGTAATTCGGCGTGATTATTTTATAAACTATGTCGCAAAATGTTAAACAAGTATGTTTGTATTGAATCAGTCGAGCTTTGACCAAATCTTGTGCTCATCTTGGTTTCTGTAAGATGACTAATTGTAAAATTTCTTAGAATTCATACCAATTCACTTACCTTATGTTAGAGAAAATCTCAAAAGCGAAATTCACAATGGCGACAGTGCTGAATTTTTATTATTTATGTTGAGACAAATGGCTGCGTTACCTTAAAACCAAATCAATGCTAACTTTTTTATGCATTTATTTAAACAAAAATCCAATGAAACAACGTAAAAAAATAGTCGCTGTAACTAGCTACTAGCAAATAGTCATTTTCTAATTACGATTGGCTGACAGGACTGTTTAAAATAATCTAAAAATAATCATTGCAATTTTGCTATTGTTTAAATAATTCTATGGAATAAATTTTTGTATTTTTTATTGAAAAATCTTTCTGTAATAGTAAATATCATACAGTAAAACCTCCAAATAGCGGTCACTAAAGTTTGCTGCAAAATTGACCGCTATATGGAGGTGGCCGTTATTGGGAGGAAAAAAAAATTATTTCTATGCGTTGTTTATTAAAATCTTTTAAGTATGGAACATAATACGGTGTGCTATAGGATTCTATATATCTGCATTAAAAATAACTATAAATGTGCTGATGCAATATTAAATAATTAGACGATATAATAATGGAAGAGTTATACATATTGAATACATAATACATACATTTACATAATATGTACCTATTTTCTAATTGCTCATTATACATATTACAATAATTAATTACATACATATACATATTATTAAATTACATTTTTGTGAAATATTTTTGTATTGAGGTTTGTTTTACATTTTTAAGTTTAGTTTGTAAAACAGAAGATTCACATTTTGATAAAATTTGAAGTACTTCTACCACTATCTCACTCTTATCATTAGAAAATAGAAAAATTGCACATCTCTTAGTTTTTCACACACTTCACCCATATCTTTAATGTTTGACGTAAAAACTTCGGATTCTTCTGCACCACTTTCATTGTTCGAATCACAGCCTTCACTATAGTCTGATTATATCTTGAATACTTAAATTGGGGATTTTGGTCAAAATATCACAATCAATAGATGTATAATTTTCAAGGCTTACACGTTGATTACCTTCTAGTAATACAGGAAAAAGCTGAGCTAGTGGAATTTCGTCTTCTTCATCGAAATCTTCTTGCAGGACCTTTTGTGAGAATTCTGCTTTCGCTAAACATTTAGCAATTGTAATAGGAGAAACGTTTCTCTAGGCTACTGATAGCCAAACTAAAGCGCTGATTAAATTGATACTTTTTTCCGCATCTTTAAAAGGACGTTTGGTATTTCTGAATGTTAGCAGCGTTTTGATTAAAAACTTCCTGTAGGCCATCTTAAAGTCTTGGATAATCCTATATCCAGTGGTTGGCAATGGGATGTGGTGTTTGGGGGTAGAAAAACAATGTTCACATTGTCAAGAGTCACTTTGGGATGAAACGTGGCATTATCCAGAAATATTAAGACTTTTCTGTTTTCTTTTTTCATTTTTTCATCAAGTTTTTTTAACCAGGAAGTCATAATCTCTACCGTCATCCAAGTTTTTTTATTGGATACCCATTCTAAGGGCAATTTGTTGATATGAGAGCCTTTAAAGCATCTTGGGTGTTTACTTTTTCCAATGAATAACGGATTTTCCATATTTATACAAAATAAAATTGTCAATCTTTGTTTTGCAGCTTTTTTACCACTACATTTATTGTTTTTTAAAGAGAACGTTTTGTTTGGCATCGCAAGGTAAAAATGCCCGGTCTCGTCAGCATTGTACACATTTTTGGGTGAATACTCCTTTAATATTACTGACTGCTTTGTTTTCCAAGTTTTAACAGTGTCCAGGTTAATATCAGATGACTCCCCGCAAATTGTTTTAAAGGTTATGTTATGTCTTTGAAAAAATTTCTCAAGCCACCCATTTGAAGCTTTAAAGTCCGTCATTTTTAAATTTTTCGCAACTTCCAATGCTTTCTCTTTTATTAAAGGGGATATTTTTATTCCTAGCTTTACAAAACCAATTGTAAACTACTCGGTGAATTTCTAAACCTTCTGTTCTAGGAAATTTTCTCTTCTGTATTGGAACCTTCTTCAAATAGCATTTTAAAATCACATTTGTTTTTTTTTAAATTTCGTTAACTTGTGTTCTTCCAACACAAAATTTTTCAACCAACTTTCTAGCACTGGTATTGAATTTTTTGCTTTTCAAATTGTATCAATTTTCTCTTTAAGAGACAAACGTTTTCTTCTAGCGACATTGTAATTTTTCTGTACGTCTATATGTAACAGCACTGTTGAACATACTAACTCAAACTTTGTACGCCAAATACGAGGGGTGAGCTTAAGGAGCCTTTTAATTGCATTTTCTCTGTAATGGCTGTGTATTGTAAATCGAACAAATTCTTTAAATCCGTTCTTAAATACCGGTAATTACTTAAGCCTCATACAATGAAACAATTATATATTATGCACAACTTGAACGCTAAGCTGTTGTCTACTAATGACCTTACTTAAGAATGGCCGGAAATTGGAGATAGAATTACATGTATTTTTCCAAGAAAGTTTACAAATAAGTGTTTGTGGCCATTATCGAGAGGTGGTCGCTATTAGGAGGGTCATTAATGTGGATATTTCCGTATAATTGGTTTTTGACTTGGAAAACTTGGCCGCGTTTAAGAGGTTTTACTGTATTATTTATCTGTTTCTTCTTTTGAAATGTCAATATCGACCAATTCTTTAGTCTGGTGTTAATTAGTACTTTCTTTAGAGTTCTTAGATTCTCTCCCAGATAGTTTCTTCTGGTCGCCTTTTGAAGAAACGGGTTTATAAAATCTATGATGCATAGAGAGGATAATATTATTTTTACAAAGTAAGAACAGCCTTTGTAACTTGTAACTTAGATTAGCAAAAACTGATTATGTAGCTGAAGCAGTTCTTGAATTTAAACAGTTTGTGGTCGACCTCGTACTTCTTTTCTTAAATTTAATGTGTTAACGTATGAATATTTAAAATAAACTAGAGGTGATTTGTGTAGCTAAAACAAATTTTTTGGATTTTACTGATAGTGACTTTGTTTCCTTTATTATCATGTTTCCAGTTTTGCTTTTCAACTAAATTTTTTGTGGAAAAGAAGTTCTCCTGGCTCATTCTTATTAAAGTTGCCCACTGTTCAGGTGTATAGATATGCCGCTTTTTTGCGTTCTCTATAACCGCATGTATACTGTCCCCTTTATTCTCTTCTCTTCATTTCTCTAAAAACCGGTGAATGATATATACCTTCGAACAGGAACTGCACAAGAGAACATTGAAAAGAGGAAACGATTCCTGTTCTACCCATCACAGTTGTCGGAATAAAAAGTATATTGTTTAACTCCCTTTATTGCATGTAGTTTCATGAACTTTAATAAACAACTGGCAACTTTGTGGGGACCTCTTCCATATATTGTTTCATGCCACGTGTAGCAATATCTCTTGCAATTTCCCATATTATAAATGGTGTATCTTTGTTTCTCAAATGAGCCTCCTAACTTGCTTGTAACTTGGATTTTAGTTGCTCGTCATCTAATTCAAAAGCACTGCATACTTCGCACTGGTCTTTCTTGGTCTTATGGAAGCTAATATTAAATTCGGTGTTGAATATTTTCCGTACACTTAGTACTTTTTCTGAATAAATTTGCTTTGAATTCTTCTGTATATAATGTGTTCGAACTAAAGGAAAAAGCTTAATGTGCTTTCTTGCGCTATTCTTCACTTCAGGTTGAATTTTATTTGTTCTGTTACAGTGTATTCCTCTCTGATCAGAAACGATGGTTTACACTACGATTACTGAGCTTCTTTAAAGTGGTTGTTACATACATTTCTATCTTAAAATAATACTGTCGTGATACTTTCCTCCTTGAAGAATTGTTTCGCTAATAGTGACTTGCTTCTTGTCAACAGTTCTGACACGTCTCGCAATAAAGTCTTCAGTAAAGCTTCCTCTACACTTCTGTCTACAAGATATTTTACAGCGTTGTCGCATACTTCTTGCAGGAATTAACTTAACGGCCCTATTCTTATGTTGAACGCCGAGATTAAGTTCTTTCTTAGCTTTGACATATATCCATTCCTTAACATTCCTGGAACGCCTCCTACCCGGATTACTTTTAGGAGTCATTTAACTATTTTTTGTGCATAAAGGAAAAGCAGCTACACATACATTATTTTCTTTCAACATAAGCTGTGGTTACATCAAAAGATATATCCATATCTGAAAATTCATAATGACTAATATCAAAATTAGAGCTAGTTATCAAGGTATCACAATTAGGAAATTGGCAGCAACTAGCACCGGATGGTTGTTGTTTCATCGCTTGATGAGGTATGAGCAATTAATATCTTTGGGTAATATTGGTCACTGCCAATTCTGAGAAGCTTGATATCGTTACCAACTGCTTTGATCTTTTTCACTTCTGGAGTATTATCAAACATGAGCTGTATGCACCAGTACTAGGCAGTTAAATCTTTCTAATTAAATATTATCTATCAATAGCTCAGGCAGTCCCAGACGGTCGTGTTTCTTAAAACTTATACTAGTACTGATACTATTAACTACAAACTGACATCAAAATATTTAGATTAATTTAAACAACTCTCTATAACTTGAATATTCTTAAATCAAAAACGTTGTTTTCATAATAATTCGTGTTGAGCATTTGATAAGTAGAATCTATAGAAGCCCAGGCGTGCCCGAGCTTTATTTGAAGCTTGATTCTTACATCAATTTTGCTATGCTCAAGCAAAAACATAGACACTGATACGCATTACTTTTTGAAAAAAAACTAAAGTTTTGTATTTCTCAAAATACCGGAAAAAGGTATTAGTAAATATTTTTCTAAACGTAATTTTTTACTGTATCAGATAATTATCAAAAATTAATAAATAAGTCCACAGCTTAATAGTCACTATATATAACCAGCCAGAACACCATGTATAATACATTTTATACACGATTGAAAACAAAACACCAGACATTGACAGACCGTGTCTTGTATGTAAAATCAATTGCAAAAATTACTTAGGGTGCTACATCGGCCAAACTAAACAATACCTCGAAAAGAGAATTAGTAACCATAAAACTGACTGCTTTAATAACAATAGAAACAATAATAAGATCAATTCAATATCAGCGCACAACATCACGAAGAAAAAATAGTTATGTACCTAACGAGTTCGCGAAGATACATTTCCCGTATGTGCACATACACATTAGTGCGAGATCCGGAAATTTCTTCTCGAAAAAGTTAGGTATATTATTCTTTGTAACGGGTAACTGCAGTAATAATTCATAAATAAATAAATTAACAGCTGCTTAGTTTTTTGTGTTTACAAGAAATTTGAATTGGTGGCACTGTCCCGCCGATTACTTGACAATTTGCTTTGCGTTGTCAACTAATACCAACCAAATAAAAAATATTCCTATTTCCTCGGATTCTAAAAAACACCGCGGTGCGGGACATGGAACTTTCCGTGCATCGAGAATAACCGGGAAATCAGTTATCTTACGCTATGAGTACAAAATAGTATATTATACACCAAGGTTGTGAAGTCTGTCATTATTGCCTTAGCACCAGTTTATAAATAAGGTGCGTAGGCAATAATGGACTTCACAACCATGGTGTATATACTATTTTTTCCACTACTAGCCAAATTTAAGCCAAAAATAAAAAATAAAATTTTTCTTGTAAAAATCAAGTAGCACAGGAATGCAAATAAATCAAAAAGCATTAAAAGCTCCATACGTTGATAAACCAACTGCAACTGATTCACTAAACGCTTGTGTGGTATATTCCACCTTCATTTTCTGAAAATTATTTGGAGTAATATGTAAATTAGTTGATTTAGGAGCCAATCGCAGCGGTTTAGATTTGTCTGACATGTAGAAGTTTTTAATGTCTTTCCAAGATGTTTTTTTGTTATTAAAGATTATATCCTATTTAATCAAGTTATTTTGCACCGACTTCAATAAATAGGAGATATCGAAGAAATAATAGATTTTCTTATCGTTTACGAGAAGGTATGGTTTTTCCGGTGATACATCTATTCTTTTAATTAAGTTTCGAAAATTTTACTACTGCCTTAACATTGGCACCGCATTGTAGTTGTAGCTTTTCTATGCAGTTTAATACTATCGACTTCAATTTGTCACTTTTGCATATCGTATTTAAAGATGTAGCACAAGGGTTGTTTAACTTTTTATATATAACTCTAACCATGATCACGTAGCAGTTTGAGCTGGCAAAAAATTTAAAACCTACTTTAAAATTAACATTTTGGGGCTCGTAAAATATAATTTTAGTGAAAATTGTTTGTATTCCTCTATTTATCTCCTGCTTCTTAGTGGTTTATTTTTAAGTCCACTTCGGCTGTCACAATTTGTGCTCTGCTTTCGGGAAGTAATCGTTGGGAGATGTTAACTTCAATTGAAGTGCTCTCTTTTCACGTTGCAATTTAAGAATGTTCCTCCATAATTTTCTTTACCTAAGAGTATTTAAGTTGCAACCTTGAGTAGTTTTGGTATAGCTAGAGATGTTAACGGGCATTTATTGCTTCGCCAATATACCTTGCATCATTTGAATATTGGGTTTCAGAAATTGACACTTGTAATTCATTTAGGAATGGCAAGTGTTCGCCACATACTCGTTAAGTTTTTAGAGTCGACATTTTTATGCAACAGATCGGACCTTCCAGATTCTGTTAACCATTCAAAACACCTACAACCAAATGTTTGTAATTTACTTAAAATTCTTGATGTAACTTAACTCGCCTGGTTAAATCTCCTTTAGGAAACCTGAAAAACTGATTTTACCATCATATTTAACAAAGAAATAAATTCAGGTTATGTATTTGCGGTTATGGCATGGGGGCGCGAATTTTAAACTAATGGCATTTTTTATTCAAATAATTTTATCGTGTTAGGTAATTAACAAATATCTATCACTTAACCGACTTACGTAATAATTATTAATCTAATGACAATCAATTCATATTTTCACACTTAATATTGATCTTATAATTACTCTTTGCCGTATTTAATCAAACAATTATAATGGTACTTAATCACTAATCTATCTACCTAATTATTAACTTGACTAATCACTTATCTATATTTATTATGAATTGATGGTCACATTATATGTTTGCGAGGTTTCATATATGATATTCCTATTACACCGTTGTTTCGGCGTCAAATGAAAATATATGTATTTATTAAACCTGATTTTTTTTAGATAAAAATAAAGATGTGCAGGTTGTCCGTATGCATAATTATGATGAAAGATGTATTAAAACTAGAGTCAATTTAGTGTTTCTAATGATAAAGTTGGAATTGGTTTTATTTTTTTTATTATTTTTTATTTATCAATTACAGCAGCACAACCGACAGACTGTCTGCAAGAAACAGACGTCCAATAATAGGTTGAGACGTTGAAACAGTGTACAAATTATATTTCATAATAATTAATTTAAGTATAAGTGCACAAATAAAATGTATCAAAAATTACAGAAAAATAAAAAGATATTTTCTAACCTATATGTAAGTACACAGAAAAAAAATAATGAACTAAAGAAATAAAATATTACTTTAGATTAACTAAAAACACCAAGTGAGAGTACTGGCGGCGCAAAAATAATGAAGTTTATTTATTTATTTTTTTTTATAATAATAATAAATAAAAAATAAAAAAAAAAAACCAGATACTTAATTTGTAATCGGAAAACCATAATTCGAATATTTACTCTCCATCAACACAAAACAATAATGTTCAAAGAAGCTCTTATTAATAATTTGGGCAAACGTTGATAAAGACATTGCCAAGAGATCAATATTCACATTTTGAGACATCTTATTATATGTTTTAACTGTCCTAACTAAAGCGGAATTCATCCATAAATTGGTTGTACATTGATCATACCAAAAGAGATGATGGAGTCTTGTTGGATAATTCGGAACTTTTAGAACCAATCGGGAAATTATTGAATTGTCATTATAGAAACCATTAATAAATTTATATAGTTCTTTAAGGTCCAATAAAGCTCTTCTATCCTCTAAAGATAATATATTAAAGTACAACAATCTGTTGTAATAATTCATTCGAATTTTATTTTTAAAACAAAGAAATTTTAGAAAGCGTCTCTGAATTAATTCAATTCTGTTTACTTTAATTTTGTAAAAAGGATTCCATATAACACTTAAATATTCCAGGTGAGATCGGACATGAGTAAAATATAAAACTTTTAATGTGTAGATATTATAAAATTCTTTTGTTGTACGACAGATAAATCCTAACATTTTATTAGCTTTGCTAACAATTTGCTCTATATGAAGATCGAAAGTTAAATTGTTGGTAAAGATAACACCTAGATCACGTGTGCTAGTAACCTCTTCTAGAGTATTATTTGATATTGAATAATTAAAATTAATCGGCGATTTTGTCCTGTTAAAAGAAATTTTGTGACACTTACACACATTTAAAGACATTTTGTTTTTAAAACACCAGTTAGATAAACAGTTTAAATCGTCCTGTAATATGGCACAATCTGACAGCGACTTTACTTCTCTGAAAAGTTTTACATCATCCGCGTATAATAGGAATGAAGATTTAAAGTCTAAAGTGAGATCGTTAATAAACGCAATAAACAAAGTCGGTCCTAGATGCGACCCTTGTGGAACGCCGGAACTAACTACAATTTCGTTGGACTTATAGCCATTGATTACCACATATTGTTTTCTACCTACAAGATACGATTGGAACCAGTTTAATAATGTACCAGAAACTCCAAAACCCCTCAGTTTTTGTATAAGTATCGAGTGATTTACTTTATCGAAAGCTTTGGAGAAGTTGGTATATACAGCATCAATTTGTGATTTCCTATTTATAGCACTAGTGATGTAGTCCGAGTAATATAATAAATTGGTTAGAGCAGATCTTTTCGGAAAGAAACCATGCTGATAATTTGAAATAGAACTACTGATGTGGTTTAAAAGAATTGAATTTATGTACGATTCAAAAATTTTTCCAAATAAACATAGTTTCGATATTGGTCTGTAATTACTTATATTTGATTTGTCTCCCGTTTTAAAAATGGGGGTTACATAGGCAATTTTCCAATAAGTTGGAAAAATACCGTCACTTAATGATTTATTGTAGAGTAAAGATAAAGGATAAGCAATGGTATTGGAACACATTTTGATAAAAAATGGATCAATGCCATCTGGACCTTTGGACTTATTAACATTAATCTTTACCAAGATCTTTTTAACATCAGCAATGCTAAACATAATTTTAAATAAGTTATTGGTAGTAGGGTAATCGTGGTAGTTATAATTTATCTGCTCGTTTTTTCGTAAACAGATTTAAAATAGTCGGAGAAGAGATTGGCACAATCGGTAGGATTATCGGCTAAGACTTGATTGTAATGTAAAGTTTTCGGGAGTGTATTGTTGGTTTTGTTTTTTTTTAACGAAAGACCAAAAATGTTTTGGATTCGATTTTATATTTTTCTCGGTGTTCTCTATATACTTTTTGTGACAGTTGTGCATTAGTTTTTAATTTTAGTGCGCAGATAGGAGAAATGTATGTGATCCGAAGCGTTTTTGTACAGAGTATATTTTTTTCTAAACTTATTTTTTGTTTGATTAAAAAATATAAGATCGTCTGAAAACCAATGTGGAAAAACGAGTATTCGTATTAGTTTTTGTTGGCACATGTTCTTTTATAATTTGATTTATTATTAAATAAAATTTATTAACCGCAGCGTTTGTATCTAAATGGTTTAGGGCAATTGACCAATTTAGCGTAGAGAAGATATTATTGATAATGTCATAGTTTGCCCTACGGAACTGATGTTTGGGTGAGTTGTTTGCAATAGATGCAGAAAATTCAAAAGTAGGTAGTTCGAATAGGAGAGGGGGGTGTTGGTTATCTATTACAGACAAAGGAAAACGATTACATAATGTAGACACTAAAAACATATCCGAGAAAACTAAATCGAGTAAGCGCCCATTAATATTAGGAAATCTGTTAAATTGTGCAAAATTTAGTAAATTCATGCAATCTATTAGTTGAAAACCGTTGACAGAGTGATTATTTATATATTTAACACTATCTCCTTTTATTGACCATTGAATATCTGGCAAATTATAGTCTCCTAGCACCACAAACTTAGTGTCTTTAGTTCCAAAGTACATATTCTGAACACGTTGTAAATGATTTTCATACACAATAAAGTTAGATGAAGGAGGGATGTATACACAGCAAATATTAATAGACAGTTTGGAGCCATCTTTTAATTTAGATGTAATTTGAACCCAAACATCTTCGGTCTGACTCTGCCACTGCTTTAGGTGTAAGGAGGACATTTTTTAGATACTGCAATTAACACCCCCCGCCTCTAGTTAATTCAGAATTATAATTTCTATCACGTCGATAAACAAAGTAACGTGAATCAAAAATTTCGGCCGAATCAATAGAATCTAAAAGCCAAGTTTCAGTAAAACATATTACATCGTAATTGTTAATTAATATCTGATTTTTAATGTCGACAGTTTTTGTTCTGATACCTCTAACATTTTGATAGTAAATTGATATACCCATGACAAAAGTTTAACATTCCAAAATAATTGTATTTAAATTTATATCTAAAACAAAAAAAAAAAAACTTACTTCTATTGTCAGTTACACTATTAATTCGTTCAAATCAGTTTCCGATCTAATACATATAGCACGGGCCGTGTCATTCTTCTTTATGAATATGTTATAATCTTTAATCCACACGTATTTATAATGTAGGTCCGCACATTTACGACGAGTATTAAAAACAAAATCTTGTTAGCTGGAGATAAGTGTTCGTTAATATAAATTCTTTGTTCCGAAGAAAATCCTATTGAACTGGCTTTAAAAATACGTTTTTTCTTATATGCTGCTAATAAAGTTTGTTTAGTTTGACGAGAGAAAAATTTAACAACAATGTTTCTAGGTTGTGCTGACTCGTTATTAAATTTGGCCACACGATGGCAGATATCGATGTCTTCCGTATTTATGGGACACCCCAAGACAGTAGAAATTTTTTAACAATCTCCGTAACGTTTTCAGATTTGGATTCTGGGGCACATTGTATTTCGACATTATTAATTCTGGTATATTGCTCCAGTTGATTCAATCTGTTGTTGAAATTTTGCATATCAGTTTTCAGTTTTGCATTTTCTTGTTTTAGATTCTCTATTATAGAGATTTTACTATTAAATTCGGTGAGACGTTTATCAAATTCGTCTATTTTGTGACTGCAAAAATTCACAGAATCTAAAAAGATCGGATTGTTGTTGTTTAACAGCAGTCAACTCGTTGAGGGTTTTGTGACAGCCTTCATAACGTCCTTAAGAGTAACAACTTCATTATCAGGAGGTTCATCAGAAGTAGAGTTCGATGCTGAATGATTTCCAGAGTTATTTATATTATTTTTTGGCTGCATTCATTACATTTCCATGAAATTCCCGCGTTTGATACAACGTCTGGGGACAAATTTACGCACGAAAAATGAAAACGCAGCTTACATGATCCGGAGCATGGAATGCTATCCTTTTTCCTTTTATCTGTCGGCTGCTTGCAGATGTAACACCCAGGCATGGTTCTGACTATTTTACAAATCTCTGCTTGATAAAAAACTGCAGTAAATTTGCCTATATTATAGTATTGAACCAAAATTGTTTATTTTGTTGGTGAAGGTCACAAAATTGTTGTTATCAATCAAGAACTAAAATCACTGGTATGCACTAAATGTTTATTTATGCAATTTTTTCCATTTATACGAACTTATAAGACAAAAAAAAAACTTACTGATTAGACTAAAATAGTGTGATTATTAATCAATTCAATGTAACTTTTAAAAAACTGTTAAAATGAATATAATTAAATAATATAGTTAAACACTTTTGTGCACGTCCGTTCGATTTGACGGCGAAATTACTAATGTATACATAAACATACTTTTTAAATTAAGGATACATATTTTAGTCTTTGCAATACTTAAATGGATATTTGAACAATAGTTTTGACTGCTAGAAGATAATAATTATATTTATATCAGTCAAAACCGTAAAGCGTTTAACTCTAATATTGTTAATTTTGATCAACAGGTTTGTTTACTTTCTTCTTAGAGGGGTTAACGAATATTTTAGTGTGCGATTTTGGCAACGTTTCCTACATTTGTTTTTACTTGCCTATGTTAGAACAACGTACAGAAGCATTAATAAATTTTCATCAATAACCGTTTATGTAACCAGTGACGATATGTATGTTTAGTTACGTGTTTTATGCAAGTTGTTTTATAATTTAGAAAAAGATGCATTAAAATGAAAGTAAATGTAAAATTTTACTTTTCCTAACTAGTTGCCAAAAGTAATTCTTTCTTTTTTTGACATCTATTTTGATTATGAAAATGTCATTTTATAGGTTTTTTTGGAATACAGTTAGTAATTTTTTATTTTTGTTTTTAACATAAAGTTGGAATTACTTTTGAAAATCTGCTTTATCCAATTAGGTTTAAGAATATATACTTTTGTATTTGTTTTAAGAACTTTTCTTTTTGATACTTAAATGAACATCTTAATTACTTAATTATTTATTTATTCGTGTGGTACATTTTGTTCATTAGTGCATTGTGTTATGTATGGTATCCCAGGAACATTAGTATAAACTTGTAAAGTGAATAATCTGCAACATAAACACATAATGATTTATTTATTCGTATGGACATTTTTAATATTGTATTGTTATGTATGTGTTATGTATGGTGCCCCAAAAATCAGTATGTACCTGTATAGAGTGGTGACAAAACCATGTACAATTGTGGATTGGTTCGTCTCGGCAAAGCATTTGTTTCAAGGTTTAGGAAAACCACTAAAACCTAAACATGCCAACCCTTAGTAATCATGTGTAGTAATATTGGTGTGGGACCCCTTCTAGTTGGAGATGAAACCACAAAACTCAAATTGTTGAAATTGCCGATGTTTTGCTCTCCGTGTGAGAGCTTTATCAAGGGTTATTTAATAATGAGTTGATAACATATCATCATATGTTATTCGTCGTTCATTCATAACGTATATATATTGTGTTGTGGGTGATATTAAAATTTTTATTAAGATTCATATACGTTTAACGTTTTCAACTTGTGAACACTTAATATTATTTATGACTACATCTATAATGGCTGTTAAATTTCCGTGATGACCACCAACTCATTATCGAATAAGCCTTGGATAAAGCAAGGAAAACGAAATGTCGGCAATTTCAACAATTTGAGTTATTTGTATGCTTCCACCTCTACTTATAAAAGGTTCCAGACCAAATCCAGAACTGATAAAATTTTTATGGAGGAAACCTAACCTCATAAATAAGAATATAAGATATAACAACACATACGTTTTATGACCACAAACAATGGACCGGTCTGTAATGTCTATAACTATGCTTCTAACTTACTTATATCAATAAGTATACTATTTTATCAGTTTAATATTTAGAGAAAGTTGCAAGAATATTATGATTATTAATATTCATATTAATTTTGGTTATTTTCGTAAATTATTTTTTTTATGATTTTACGAATACGGCTAGTAGGTTACTTTTCTGCATAAAATAATATAATGTTGAAGCCAATTGTCCAATTTTGTTAAATGTTTTCTTAACCAAGACTGTCATAACATATTATGTTTGTTGATGATTAAATTACAAGTTAAGTCTTGGTCCCTTGTTCTAGACCAAACCTTATATATACAAAGTTAATTTGAACGTTTTTTGCAAAATGTTTTGTTTGGTATGCCATTATATTTTATTATTAATCTAATTAATTTTACTCGTAATAAATTACTTACGAGTTACGAACATTAAGTTTACAATTTGAGGACGGCGTGAGATTATTTTTTTCTAGTATTGTTTATTTACTATATTTATTACAACATTTGACATTTTCCAACATAGATTTGGTTACTGAAATTTATAAGAAAATATTGATATTTTGGTGACACGAGTTCCTTCGATAAAATGAATAAACAGACATTTTTATGAAGAAAGCAGTATAGAAACCTCTTTATTTCCGTATAAGAAAAGTTTGTGAGTTTAGGGTTTAATTAATAGAAACCGTAGATTCTAGCTAGCTATTTACTTAGAGTCCTCGTATTTACCAAATTAAATTGTGTTTTCATGAAATTAAAAATATAATATTCTAAATGACCGAACCTACTAAATTACTTCAGTTGAAATTAAGTTAAAATTTAAGTTTTTTTAACATCTTGGCTTTTTTTCCCATTAAGATAAAAATGTCACTTTGTGAAATAAATTTTTTTCAGGATATTAGTTTTAAAGACTCTTGTTTTGCTGCTGCGATTTTACATACCGTGGAAATGCATAAATTGAAAGATTTTTGCTCTCGGAGTACTTGTTTCCCTCTGTTCCGTGTTGACAGACCAACACCTAGAGCAAAAATCAATTATTTTCTTCCCTTTTATAGTAAGTAACATAATTTATTGTTAATATTTATTTTGTTCGCCGCAGTTTCCTACGGACTCTTGCTTATAGGAAGGTGATTCGAAAAGAAAAACTCTACTTCAGTGTAATTGCGACGCTTCGCATTGAAGAGTCAATGCTTCTTTGGGCAGTGCTGAAAAAAATGAGTTTTTTTAAGACGGTGTTAATTGGAACTGATAAAACGTCGGCACTTTTCATTAATTGATTGTATGAAATATTTAAACATTTAAAAATTGTTCGATTTACCATGAAAGGACTTTTATACCTAAGTATATGAAACAGGAATCATACATAAAATCATTTGTTGAGGTTTACTTTAATATTTGTAATAAAAATATATCTTTATTTGCTTTATTTTTTGTCACTTCAATGTTGTTTCCACATTCATTTGATTGTTTCTTTTTAGTATTCATAATAACATTGGCTTCTGTTTCCGATTTTTTAACCAGTACTTTCTTAGTAATGTCCATTTTACTCGAAATTAACTCTTTGACATAACTTTGTACCACATTTCCATCGACCATACCAATATCGCCTTCAGCATCAGACAATAAAGTCGCTGATGTGCGTCTCATACTGTGTCCTGTCTACGAATCCGGGTCTGGTAATTTCAAAAAATTAGCTACTGCTGATGGTATTTTGGAAAGAGAATTTATTCCCACTGGTTGTCCGTATATTTATCATTTCTATAGCACAAAAGCAACCTCTTGTAAGAAATATTCTTAGGTGGCAGAGACATATATTTTCTACAAATACCCAGTACATTAACTTAAAATCCTTCTTTATAATCGTAAAGCTACGTGAAACATATGTTTGTGTATGTGGTACAGCTACCAACATATAGGATCTTTATCTTCTACGGTATTGATTGATATGTTCAATCGACACACCCCAAAATTAGTGCGACCTGTAAAGTAAAAATTACATTAGAGTGTGGAAAGTAGGATATTAAAATCACTTTTCACACGAAATTTGTATAATATTTTTTAGCCGACGAACATCATCAAAAAAGTAAAAAAGAACAAAATTATTTCTAATGATTTTAAGTAGGCCTTGCTGTTTAACCATTTTTACATACACAACCGAATATACGTCAGTTAATTTGTTTAATTGACGTATAGATGGCGCCATCAATATCATTGTCTGAATGTAAGCTTTCGCGGCTGTTGTCACTAAGATTATTATCTTCCGGGTTGAGCCGTGTTCGTCCTTCCTTCCTACGTTCTCTGCTTGACGTTTCGCTAACCATGCTGTTAGCTTCTTCAGAAGTTACTCTAAAGACTGATGTTGTTGTCTTCTGCTCCTCGTTATATACCTATGTTCCGTTACGGTTGGTTGATGTCGATCAGTGACGGGTGGTTGGTTTTCGATGTTTGGTTGATCTTCTGTTTGGTGTTGACTAATTTTGTGGTGACATTTGTG
This sequence comes from Abscondita cerata, assembly GCA_030710515.1. Taxonomy (NCBI): domain Eukaryota; kingdom Metazoa; phylum Arthropoda; class Insecta; order Coleoptera; family Lampyridae; genus Abscondita; species Abscondita cerata. The sequence goes on from JALBCR010000085.1 coordinate 350,087, forward strand.
TTCTTTGTTTTTGTGAAGAGTTAGTTTCCACGTGTTGCTTAATCGGTAACCATCTTCTCGATTGAAGTTATTTTTATTTTTATTTATTTATTTTTTTTTCCGATCGACATCAACCAACCGTAGCGGAACATATGTATATAACGAGGAGCAGAAGACAACAACATCAGTCTTTAGAGTAACTCCTGAAGAAACTAACAGCATGGTTAGCGAAACGTCAAGCAGAGAACGTAGGAAGGAAGGACGAACACGGCTCAACCCGGAAGATAATAATCTTAATATCATCGTCAATAAAAAATTTACATGCGCCCTTATTCTGTACATTATCGTGTCAAGTATGGTGTAAAGTAAATTTTTAAAATAAATTTTTCGGATTTCATACTTAGTTTATTTTTAAAAGTTCCCAAATAGCAGATAACTCAGCCACTACCGCATTGTGTGAAAAAATCTAGTTTCAAGACAAGAATGAACAACTGAAAAATGTGCGTTACAGTTCAGGAGGCCAAAATTTACATTTTATTGTCAAGTAACAAATTCGAACTACCTTCATCATTAAATATTTTTTATTAGGTACTTCCGCTACAATTTGTTGAATATGCTCTCTTTAAAGAATCTTAGATTTCTTGGACTTGTAATTTTTTGATTTCTTCTTCCAAAATCGATGTGGTTTCTTCAACATCTGTCGCAATCTTTTCAGGAAGAAAACTTTTTTTTCATGTTTATCAATATTACAAGTGCCGGGGCAGTTTTTTAGGAAATTTTTCGCAAATAATAATTTGCTGTCAACAAACAAACAAAGCAAAACACAACAGCAACGTATAAAATTTTCGGATCTTGATGATTTTTAAGAACGGAACGGAACGGAAAGAAATATTCGATAAAACTATGTGTTATACTCGTGTCTTAACAGGAAATAAGTTGCTCGATAAATATTAGCCGCTCGAGAAAAGCTCTCGTGGCTAAATATTTATCTTGTATAGTAAATAGCTATTAAAAACTATTTTTGCATCTGAGTACTACAATAAGAAGTGGTTTGCGTACCTAAACATAATATTGTTTTAAAACGGTCTTAACAAGAACCATTCTACGTACCTCACATTTTTCAATTTTCTCGCTTTCTTCTTATCTGTAGCTAACGAATAAAAAAGTTCAAAAATTAAACTTAATACATATTACAATTTTTTTCATTTTTTCAAAATCTGTTTACATTTGTAAAATTAAACAACAAAAATTAAAAATTGTTTATATTCTTTTCTATTCTAGATGTAATTGTAAATGGATTCTAAGTATTTTTTAATAATATATCAAAGTAAAAAGAGGTCCTCCATTATAAATTTATGTTACATACAATATTTAATGTTTATTGATTCTTAATTTATTGCTACTGACGTATGAGTCGAGTCGTCCAGACATTTAAAGTATTATTGCTAAATTGTTCTAAGCGGATTACGACACTCTTTTTTATTTCAGTTATAAAATGTTTTCAATTTATTTGTTGTATTTTTTCATTTTCTATCGAAACTCAATGCACTGGATGCACATGAATTAAAACTATAGCTTGTTGTGAAATAACTCAAATTTGCATTATCAAAAATAAAAGAAAATTTTAACACATTTATTGTTTATTTTTTTGTTTGTGTAATATTTTTCTTGTTTATATGTTAATATTGTAAGAATACTTATTTTTCAGTTGCATTGTATATCGGTCATCATTTTTATCGATAATTGAATATCATATGATTTTAATCCAAATTGAGTGTATATACATTTATTTGGATTTATTTTTACGTAAGTCGACGTTGCATAAAGTTTGAACATTTTGAAGTTTTGAAATATTCATGGGTCGTCCCAAAAAACTTTCTATTTGGGTATTTCCATCTCATGTAGAATCGGATCATATATGATGTTATGATGAAGGCGAGATTTGTTTTCGAGGTTTGAATACCGATAGCAATTTCTTTAATACGAGGGGAATAAAAATAAAAGTTCGATATTAGAAACTTCGGACGTCATAAAAATTTTCCATTAGTTATTTTCAGTTTGTATAAAGTTGTCTTCGTATACCAATAACTTGGTGATTAATATTTATATTGGTAATTGAATGAGCTTTAATGGATTAAATTAAAAGTGTAACGTAAGATCCGTTAAATTAATTGTATTTTCTGAAATTTTGTAGGAACGAGGAATAGGCTTATAATGCGAAGCCCTTCAGAGCTTTTATGTTTGTTTTTTTATTGAGGTTCTTGTTGAACATTCATTTTATTTACAAGATACGTCATACATGCATTATGGTTTATTGTATAGTACTAAATGGTCATAATTTAAATGCAATGCTCATACCAACGCAGATAGTAGTCGAATTAATTTTGCATATTCAAATAGAAGCCAGCGCTTTAAAGAGCTTTTGTAAACATTTAGGTGTTAACCGGTCCATACAGATATAGATTTTAACATCCAGTTCAAATGCAAATGTTGGTTTTAACCTAATTTAATATGCAAACAGATACGTGGTCGCAAAGCTTTTATGATATATTTCTCTTAACGTACTCAAGCATAGAATTAATTCAATGGGACAACATTTCAACGACAGTTTATTTTAAATTCAACGTGGTATTTTTAATATTTTTCTTCTTTATATTTATTCGATTTGGAATTTAAATATTAAATTTAGAAAACCTTTCAGGTGTGGTTGCCAAGAAAAATACTGTTTGGTACTGAAATAGGATCTAACGGAGAAAATTTTCTGTAAACAGCGTTCTTGTTTGTCAAGTGTTGTTTGCGATTATCTCTTGTTTTTGACTTGTTACATTTACCATAAAAGCAAACGTTACTACGCTTTTAACATTATTTTCGAGAATCGTAAAATAAAAAGCTTTTATGAAACGAACTAAACTAAACTAAATGTCCAAAACAGTTCTTTTAATATGAGGTACTTGAAAGCATTTGAGCAAAAGAAAATTGTTTTTTGCTGTTAATTGTTGCACAACGCTATAAAATAGTCAACTTATTAATTCTGAATTTTTAAATTAATTTCATAAAATATTTGACCATATTTGCAGTATTACATTCAAACAAAATTTCTTAAACATTTATGTAACATTCGAACGTTTTGATCCGTTGTTATGCTCAATTCTATTAGTATGTGAAAAACCTTTACAAATTTAATTGCTCCAAATGAGATATGGAATTCTAATTCTTGTTTGTGTTTAAGCATTAAGTTCCGAACTAAACTGCTTTTCAATGTTTTTCATAAACATCAATAGGGAATTAATTGGTTCAACATTTAAAAACAAAATTATTATTTTCTAGTTGGAGAAAAGAAACATTTTGTTTTTAAATGTTGAACATCATTGAAGTTACGTTTGAGTATTGGATGCAGTCCCGTGGCATTAAAACAGCGACATAATTAATAGACATGAAATCAAAACTTGTGTTGAATTGGAATTTTGTCATTGGCGTAGGTTTTTGGATGGGGCAAAAATCACTTCTTCCTGTCGTACGCCTCTGCCAGTATCCAGAAACACATATGTTTCATAATTTAGTATGGTGTTCAGCATCCACACTTCCTGCCAAGTATGACAAAGATCAAACAGGTTGAAAGTACTGGGTACAAATACTTTTTAAACCCTATAGCTCAGTAAGGGGCCACATTTTATCTAACTGTTTTGATTTCCGATGTTGGATGTAGACTGACGAGTTTGGCTTCGCACATTGTATTTATAGTGGTTAAAAGGGGGTGGGGTTTGCATCCCCCCGTCAAATTAGGTATTTTGTGAAGGGCGATTCCACTGTTCTTAAGGATTGGATTCTACATCTGGTTGAGCCTCAGGATTTCTTTCTTTTTGTAGAAGTTTTCTGGATATTTTTGGATATCGATGATCTTTTTAACCAATCTGTTATGATAACTATTAGGAGCTGTTAGTAACTTAAAGTTCTCAAACAGTATTTTGTGCTATGCGCTTAGCTTAGTTTGGATGCCGTTGACTTTTTGGTATCTCTCACACGACAGTTCGGTTGATGTTGTTTAAGTCTAGTTCGCTATAAGAACAATGTATTCGGCTGCAAAAAGAGGGTCTCTTTGTTTTGATTTTGCGCTGATTTTTTTGTGCTGAATTTTGTTGGTATCTCCATGCTTTATTAAACCACCACCCAGCCCAAAAGTATGGAATTATCAAAACCCTAACGGAACGAGCTTAAAAGATTTATAGGCGGAACTTGAACACCTGAAAACTACTTTTGAGATCAATGAAGTTCAAAAGAACAAAGCACTAGAATCTGAGAATCGATTTACTATCACCCGCATATCTACCATACATAACCAAAGTCACAGACCGCATAGAAAGAATTATAAAGAGGTACGACATCAACACTATTTTTAAACCAACCAAGAAGATTAAACAGACCATCAAATCAAGAGAATAGCGACCCTCTTTAGCAGCCGTAATTTACCGTATACTTTACTACTAAGAGATGGATGTGAACTAAACTTAGAAAACATCGATCGAACTGTCGATGTCGTCAGGGACACTCTGGAAAGTCAGCTATATCTGAACATGCACTTAGCAATGGGGATCACAAGGTACTCTTCCAGAGCTCCAAGTTACTAACAGCGCCTAATGGTTATCATAACAGATTTGTTAGCAAGGCCATTGAGATCCATAAACATCCAGAAAATTCAACGGAAAGAAAGAAACGCTGTGGCTTAACCAGATCTACAATCCAACCTTCAGAACACGAACGGCTTTGATGAAAGCCCTGAAGAAGTGGTCATTAGAAAACGTTGGGAAGAAATTTCAATCAACTGGTCTTCGATCCCAATCGACAATATTCTGTATTCTAGTCAAATTAGTTAAAATAAATTAATAAAGGTATGAAATTTTTGTTTATTGTATAATAATATTTCCTTTCGTCAGTGTTAGTTGGAAATAAAGCCAGATAAATAATTTTTGGTAATAATTATTTAGTGATCTGAAGAATCTTATCAATATTTTCTAAAACTTTTCGTTTTAAACTTGGTTCATTATAATTTCTGTTATAAACACTTTTACATTTTAACATTAAATATCTTTATGTTTATTGCATGGATTTTGATGAATAAACCTGTTCTGTTGGATTACTTCTTTCTTTATTTTTTTAATCAAAGATTTTTTACAAATGATACTTATCAATGAAAATTGTTCAGTATACTTATATTTTTTCTTTATTCCCTAACCTTGCTTCTTTGTTACAATAATATTACTGTTATAAGAACTTCAGTACGTATGCTGGCGGTGGAATTGAATTGATTTAATTAATTTCACAGTGTAAACAATAGTGTAACAAAATAACGCGTGGTGGCGTGGAACTTGAAGAAATTAATGGAACATAAAAGTAATTCAAATTACCTAAATTGACGAAAATGTTTTGGATACCTTGAATTCTAACCTAAAGTTTGTATCAGCAACGGTATTATTGTAGTTTGCTTCATTTTTAAAATTATAATACGATCACTAACAATAATACATTTGTTTGTTTAGTTTAATGAAGAACAAATCATGTTAAACAATAGATTAATCCCTAGTAAATTGTGATTATCCTTAATGTAGTATACGAAGGGTAACCCGCGTAATAATAAATAGTATCCTAACATGGTATGCATGTAGGATATGAGATAACTTAGTTAAGTCCGTAATTGGTGGTCCTTATCTACACTACAAGTAAAGACTCAAGGATTACATTGCAATATCTGCTATTGCTAAGCTTAATATCTTTTATTTTAAACACAGTACTTTATGTTCAATGCTCGGGTAAAATAATGGTATAAAATAAAACGTCGGTGTAAATAATTGTACAAAATAAAACAACGGTGCCATTTATCTCCAGCTCATGCCTGGCGTTAAATAATATTGAACATTTAACATTCTGATTTGGTTTTACCACAAAATCTGCGAACGACGAAATTTGTTTTGCCCATAAATGCTGTATGTTTATTTTAGAAGTTTTGTTGTAACACTATTTTGATTAATTATTTAGAATTTAATGTAATTTACATATTTTGTTGTACAAAATGCAAATATTTAAATTCTAAAATTATAATTATTCTATGCATAGCAACATTGTTTTGAAAATAAATTCTTTACGTTTAATACAAAACTTTTAATTGATTGAAATATATTAGTGGATAATATTATAGTGTGCGTCACAAAACAGTGTTGTAGCGTTGATTAAAAAAATTGGGAAGATACGCAATGCATATGAATAAAATGTACCAAAAAATTTCTCCGGCATGTAAATGGCTCTACACGTCGTTTGTGACTGTTGTTGATATGGCGTCGTAGTTGAATCGTCTTTTTTTTAACTTATTCTGATTTCTGATAATTAAGTTAAATTGACAGTAGAGCCATCTACATGTTGGGACAGTTTTAAGGTATATTTTATTCCCAAATATTTGAATCAATCAATAAAAATGGTACATAAAAAGTTGTTCATCTTGATGAGTTGGATTAGTGATTCAAATTAATGTACTTATTTCTGAGACACCTTGTATAAACCACAACAAAAAAATTTAAGATCCAGAATTCTTTTAATTTGCGAACACGCGTCTCACTCACATTTTTCGGATTTAATTCAACTTTCCTGTTGTTTTTACCTACAAATACAATTTTTTTTTCTAAGTTCTTCTGTTGTAGGTGGCTAAATAACTAGGGAACTATTTTTCTGTAATAGAAGGTAATTGATATGTGAATATTTTAAAGTTTTTATCTAGTTAGTATTTGACAACCAACCATTCTATACCACCAATTTTTAAAAAATGGTCGTAGGTATTATAGGTGTTTGGAATTATGCAGAAACTGTTACAGTCTTATTTCAAGCAATAAAACTTTTGTTAAGAAATTAAAAACTGACAATTAAAAATATAATATGTCATCCTTCTCAAGTTAAAATAACTTATAATTTGATTATGTTCATAAATATACCGTGTCGCTCAAAAGTTTGGAATAATGTGTGCAACTTTTAAAATATGGAAAATTAAAAAAAATAGTTTTAATAAATGTTGTTTGTTCATAGTTTACTTCAAATTTTATGATAATATTGTTAAATTTGGAAAAATACTTTAGCGTCTCTTAAGGTTTAACTATTTTTTTAAATTTTAACCCGCTTTTTGACATCAAATTTTGAAAAAATTCTGTTTTCTGGTTACAACTGTTTATTGATTTGGGTATGTCAAATCATGATATTTTTGAGAAAAATGGTCTGGAATTCAATAAAATCCTTATTTAATCAAATTTCCCAATTTACCTGTTTGGAAATATCTCGGCTAGTTATCTCTTTACTGCTAAACTAAATGCAGTTGACACCGTCTTGCTGGAACCAAATAGCGCCGTCTAATTCATTATTTTCCCCAAGCAACAATGCCTTTACAACTTGAACAATATCTGTTTGAAGAAGGTTTAAATATCGTTCTACCCCTTAGATTGCCTTCAACCAAAAATGGGCCTATTATATGTTGTAGCCAATGGTTCATGTCCATTCATTGATATTTTGAAGGTGCTGCGTGTGTGTCTCCTCTTTCCAATATAACCTGATTTGAATTTGTTTTGCTTTTTTGTTGTCGATAACAGATGTTTTTTTTTATCAGAGTAGGTTTGGTACCTCTTTTCTATTCACTGATAAATTTTACCAAATTTATACTTTCAACAATTTGTCGGATTTCAGGCTATTTTTCTCAAAAGTATCATTATGTATACAAAGATTAATACACCATTTTAACCAAAAAGGAGATGGTTCCCTTGAGAAAATTTGAAATAGTACCAAACAACTTTATTCAAACTATATTTTTATGATTTCTATTTAAAAACTCTATTCGAGATTTGAGCCACCCACAATCTGAAGTACTAGCTGAAAAAGTATACATACATTATTTCATACACAAAAATAGTATATGATCGTGTAGATGTGATGTTTATAATTTTTTTTTGGATTAATTTTTAATTGCAGAAAAGAAACACAGGAAAAAAGCATTTGTAAGTACAAACGACACAAATATTGCAAATTTACAATATGTTATTTTATTGATTTGGCACCAAGATGAGTTGGTTGCCTAAAACAAAAAACAAAAAAAGTTAAGGAGTAAAGTGATACTCTTTTAATTTGTAGCAATGTAAATTTACCTTTTCTGGTTTACCAAAAATTTGAAATTAATTTCTCTGGTTGAAGTTTGATCTTATTAGAAGCAAGCTTTCATATTTCTGTGATGTCTGAGATCTAATACTTATTTATGTATGTATCTAGTGCGCGAAATTGAATTTTGGTGTTTTTTTTTCGAGCCACCGGCCGAGAAAAAGATTGATATGACAACACCTAAGAATTTCGGGCACACAAAGTAGCAGTTAATTAATTTATATTTTGCAGTAATACAAATGATATTAGTAATCTTAAGGCATACATATATCTAGATTGTTTGAGACCAGATTTTTAAAATATTTTGGATTGTATAAGGTGTTCCAGAAAGACGTAATATAACAAATTTGGGTTATTTTCTATTTTTGAATTGTTCGTTAAAAAATAATGTGTGTCCCTATACCTAATTACTTCCGTTTTGGAGTTAAATCGATTTTACCTGATTTGCAGACTCTCTAAAGATACAATAACTTCAAGATAAGTAAGAACTAGTAACTTTCACTTACACCACTTTACTTAGAGCTTTCAACATTCTTTTGCAATATTTACTATTGTGTTATGATGTACAGGGCATTTTTTAATACTACCGCATAACACTAACGACTTAAAACTTAAATAACTCGCTTATCTTAAATGAAACACCCTACATTTTTGTAGTCTGTTTAAAGCTAGAACTAATAACCTTTCAGTCGTTATTAGGGTTACTAACCCCAAACTTTGATAGTTTTTGAGATATTATAAAATTTGCTAGTTTAACAAGTTACCTGTGAGATATCCCTAAAATGAACATTATCTTGCAACCATTTTTAATGCATAGACCAATTCAACTTTAAATATTAACCTTAAAAATTTTTTTTAGAACAAAATAATAGAAGCGTGTTTATGACTTATCCCGGGTCAATGGGTCACTCGAATCACGCCTACAATAACAACTACTTTTTGTTACAACACTGTAAACATTGGCAACTTTGTAATGCCAACAGATAACTGTAACTACGATTGAATGTTTTAAATCGTTATTATGAGCTCATCAGAGGTGTAATAAAAGCGAAATGCGCATCAGGTATTCTTTCGTGCATGTATGGTACTGTACAGAAACACTTGGCTTTATCGACACGAGTGTTATTGCATTCTAAGTTATTGCTTAGATAACGATTTGCATTTAAAACATTCAATCGTCGTTACAGTTATTTGTTGGCATTACTTAGTATATACTATTTGTACGTGTCCCTTATTACACTACATGTTGTTAGACACACATTTTACTTATTGGCAACTTTGTTAAGAAAAACTAAAAATGGTGGTTTTAGAATTTGTATCACAATCTTAGTCAACAGGTTAAAGTTTGTCGATGTTTACAATGTTATTGAATTTAGATGTACCAAATAACATAATACAAGAAAACTGGTTGCAAGATAATGTTCATTTTACGAATATCTAACAGGTGACTTAGTAAATCGCAAAGTATCAAATTTTAAAATATCTCGAAAACAATCCGAGTTAGCGGTTGGTAACCCTGATAGCGACTGAAAGGTAATTAGGCTACACAAATACAGGCTGTTCCATTTAAGTTAAGCAAGTTATTTAACTTTTAAGCGGGTAGTGTTATGCGGTAATATTAAAAACACCTGTACATCATAACATGAAAGTAAATATTACAAAAAGGATGTTGAAAGCTCTTAATAAAGTTGCTTGTTCTTATTTATTTTGAAGTTATTGTATTTTTTGGAGGGTCTGCAAATTAGGTAAATTCGGTTTTTCTCAAAACCGGAAGTAAGTAGGTATAGGAAAATGTTAACAAACATACATTATTTTTTATCGTACAAATTATAAATAGAAAAAAAAACACAGAGTGGTCCACTTAAAATAACCCAAGTTTGATATGGTACGTGTTTCTGGAGCACTTTGTACAATCTAAAACTTCTTTAAAATGTGGTCTCAAATAATCTCGATGCCTTAAGATTTCATACATTATTAGTCGTTTTAATGCTAACTAATAATTCGTTGTTAGTGCCCCACTCTGTTTTTGAATTTAAGATTTTGTTAATATTTTGGAACGATACTTTTACAAAAAAAGTACTATTTACAGAAATATAAAATTAATTTAAACGTCGCTTCATACTGTTATACCATCAACCAGCTGATAATTAAAGCCTTAACCAAATTATCAAATATTTTAAGATTATTAAACACCAGCTCAATTATTTCCTGGGATTACACATGCATTTCAGGGTAAAAGAAAGACACGAAAAGGAGATGTTATGATTAACTTGATGAAGACTGTTATACAAAGCTCTATACAAGTTATCCGGTTTAGAAAAGGATTACTGCTACAGACACTCTAATAGAAACGTATACATCGTTTACTAGCTTTGTAGAAGAGCTAAAAAAGGAAAACATCATCGAAAGGGAAGAAATCCTACCTTTATAAAACAAGAAGAATATTACTCTAACTATATTATTTATAAATACCATATACCTACGTTTATATTTAATGAAAGTTATTTATTTTATAGATTAAACTGTATATTAAAAAATAACTTAAAAATTATGTTTTATTTGGATGCCAATGGTGCACGGTGGGCCCCCTCATAAATGTACACTCCCTACTTTGAAACGCGGGCATGCTACTGAGATTTTGCTAATTAACTATGATTAACGTAACTTCATTCTAAAGCACATTACCATCACTTATAACGGTTCTGAAAGAATGACAAATTTGGGAGAACCAAATTTAGCTATGAACCATCATCTCAAATACACCTATACGTTGTGAAAATATAAGAGAGCTGTTTTATATTTAAGGTACACCAACGTATACAGCCTGTCCAGACTTAAATGCGAAGTATTGCTAACACTGTTATATTTGGAGCTAAAACTTTACTCAAATAAGTAAACTAATATCAAAACAATTGATGTACGTGTTTTCAAGATAATGTAAACTACTTTTTTAAATGAAACCGTATATTTTGTTGCGGTTTGAAAAATGTCTTGAAAACAAAAGTCTTGGCACACCATTAGTCTTACACATTTGCAACAAAGTCAAAAAACCAAGTTTCCACTACAAAACCCGTACATCAAATACTATAATTAGTATAAAAAAATACGTGCATCGTTCAACAAACCATTCTCACAGTAGACAAATAAATTTTTTTTAAACTTAACTACACTTAACAACTTGCAAACAAAAGAAAATAGTAGACTACACGTCTTGATTAGTTTTCGTTATCCCCTGAAATGTACTTTTTTTAGAAATATTTATCATTTCCAAGTTTAGAACTAAAGTATAAAATGTTTACTGTTGTCTTTGTTGTTTACATAAAGTGATGATGTAACGAATTTATTTACTATTCTTCAAATGCCATGTTTAAACATTGTGGTTCTGTAGATATAATTATGGAACAAAAAAAAATGTAATTGCGTAATAAAATGGAGCTCAGTAACAATTACAAAATTATTTGAGGAAAAAATGAAAGTAAGTTTATTATCTTCACTTTATAACTATAAATATGTTAGCAGACACACACTTAGATTTTGGGTGAAATTAATTCTAACAAGACATTGGATTTTTATCCACGATAAAGTTGAAGTCTTAGTAAATTTATCACAGAGTATTTTCGTCGCAAAGATAAACGAGGTTTCTACTGTAACAGTTACAGCACTTACTTTTGTTACAAATTGATTACTTTTAAATATATCTGAATCGAATCTACGTCATTGAATTAAAGATTTATTTTATTTTTTTGTGTGATAAAACCACTTCCCTTCAAATTGAACTTTTTCCAACAAATATAAAATAAAATTGCAGACACACATTAAATTTTATTTTTAAAGTTTAAATTTTTTTCACACTTGTCATGGTTTATGACGTTCAAAGATAACATGTACTTTGGTTTGAATTTTTCCCTTAGGTGCTGACTTTCCACTTAGTAGACTTATTGGCTTTTCTGCAGCACGAAGAAATGTGTGCTAATGCACTACGGTACGGTCTGAGTTTCCTAGTCTAAAAATAAAATGTTAATATATGTTTTTGAGAATTCTCTTTATAAACAGAAAGGTAATTATAAATGAAACTGCCAGTGGGTTTAAAATTCACGACTAGTTAAAACGAGGACAGGTTCTCTACGTAGGTAAGTGACAAACTAATTATGAACTGAAAACTAAACGTTTCAGTTTCTCTCTTGAAAAAACTTTTAAGTGTGTTAAGCGTTTACTAATTTAAACTTTTATAATAAAAATAGAAAACATTCATAGTATTAACCTATTTTTTTTAATTTCTACTCGTTGAGATCTGATAAAACAGAAGTATTCCAATTTTCATTCATCAAAATTACTTTTTGCCGTTGATTGAAATATTGGTAAAGATAGTCAACCGCTTGTATTTGCTTGTATCACGGATGCAATTCACATATGCATGTTGGGTTGCGTTTTTGTTTACTTTTTCACCTGTACTGAAGGCTAAGTTATAATGTGTACGATTCTTGAAATAGAATAGTTCAATTTATTCCACCGTTGTAAAAATGGCGCAACATACAATCCGTAAAATTTACTTTTGTCAATACAATGTTGCAACGTTTTCAAATATTTAGTAAACGTATTAACTAGTAATTAAAAAGTGACGAATTTTTCATTTATGAATAATACCATTGATGATACATATCTTGGATTTTAATGACAATGTTTTTTTTAATAATTTACTAAAATACATGCGAAGCGTTATTTGTTAAAACAGTTTGGTTTGGTCGGTGTTAGATAAATAAGAAACAATTATTTTACAAATTATGCTTGCACTTTATTTTTAACTTGCAAATAATAATGTTGACATTTGTTTGTCATTTAATAACTTCGTTAGGAATAAAGTAGAACATACTGGGAGAAATACCACTAGAGTTCAGAAACGCAAAATTATTGGTTTTTGTATCTACTTGTTTTACGTGTTCAGTTGAAAAGGATTTTAAATAAAATTGGTTTTCAAATTTTTCAATTCAAAAGGCAACAAGTTACCGTGTTTTTTTAGGAAAGTGGGTTCCACTAGACCTTCAAATTTAAATTCACTTGGTAATAAAACCTATTCCTATTACTTCTAAAAATAAAAGTACTAGATTTTAGCTTGAGGTGTGTTGTCTCCCCGACGCGGTGCGGATAATACGTGTATAATACACTATTCTTTTCTGTGACGAAATAAATGACGATTTAATATTGAAAAATCATATTACAATAGAATTAGAAAATTATTGAGGGAAATTTGGTGTTAAAAATAGTACCCACTTTTTTCCCGAGGGAAAAATAATTTACGAAAAGTGACACTTTGTTATCTGTTAGTAGAGATAAAAGTTAGGATTTTACTTTTGAAACTGTATCAAAATATCATGGTTTCGAATTAAAATAGTTTAATTAAAGTAAAAATAGCTCATTAATTATAAACATTGTTTCAAAAATTACAATTCCAACTGATCTAAAATAATAGTAATAATTTACAAACAATTTACACATAAATAATAACGTACCTAATACAATGCTATACATAAAACATATTGAAACTTTTTAAATGTATTACGAGGAGTATTCCAGGAGCTTCGGATTATCGTTTATGAGTCACATTCCTTATCGGCTTAGTCAGAAATTCTACAATTGCATACTTTTAGCAACACCTTTAGTAAATGAGTAGGCTCTGTTATAATAT